>JAUMHR010000052.1:15485458-15498867 GCA_032361145.1 Enteromius fasciolatus
GCTGAATGGATTCAAAAATGGTAAAACACATCTGTATTACTCTAGGTATGTTGGAAAATGAGCCTATTTCCAAAAAAAGTGGAGTGTTCCTTTAAACCTACCCATACCACCAATCCTGTCCTTAACCTTACAGTGAAAGCACCCAAAAGTGTTTTACAATACAAAACGAACACAATAAGTACAGTGTACTTATTTTTTGATGTAAGTAAATAGTAATTGAGGCCACCTAATAAACAAAATAGTTGGAATAAGAGGAAATTGATTTAGATACATAAAGTTTAAAATAAATATTGTGCAAATTCATTTTAATATTTTACAGTGTCTGCTGTGAGCATATGAGAATATGAGAATATTTCTTATAAAAATAAACTCTCACTACATTTTTTCTGGTAATCAAAGTAAATCTCGATATCAGCCAACAAAATTTTATGTTTGTCAATTGTTTATTAATCTTTGTGAATTCTAACATTCCCTGTCCTCTGACAACGCAGTCTTCAAAAATGCCAGTGGATACTTTTATTAAATATTCTAGTGGATTACTTGTTCATCATATTCACTTGTTCGTTAAAAGCAGCAGTGTTTTGATTTTATTTATTTATTAAGCAGCAAAAATGCAAATGTGATACCTTCCTACTGTGTGATCTGTGAATTGTCTGGCATAACAGCTGTTCTTTCATTCCTCCCCTGACTGAAGCCGCCTTCTCTCGTCTGCTTTCAAGGCGAGGCACTTGACATCTCAAAGGAACGTACCTTCGTACCATGAAACCAGTTTAATGACACGGTCTTCAGGAAAGTTGAGGCTAAAAGAAAAACGCATTCATAATTGTACTATACTGCCGGCAAAATCATCCCGAATAACCTCAGCCCTAGTTGAGATGTAGCTGTAATTTGACTGATATTGGCTTGGGAGCCCAAGTTTGTCTAATCAGAGGCAGTGAGGGGCAGGCATGTGTTTTATTCATGAGTGTTGCACCACTGCATGGGAAACTGGGAGGAGCCCTGCTGCTTTAAAGGAGGGCACTGCATATTGCACAGTAATGCGTGGCGTGCTTGTCTTTTCACTTTTGTGTCAAAGGCTGTGCTGACTAAAGGGCACATTGCTGTGGCTGCTGTTTGTTTGCTTGCATGGCGTGTTCGTGTCTGTTTATGGAGGGATTTAGCCATATGAAGTGTCAGTTTATGTTTGTTTATGAAGAAAGGCCTGTCTTTGAGCATCTTTGTGCTATGTTTATGTGAGTACTCATGCACTACATAATTGAATATTATTGGCAGTTTGTGTTTATGCACAGGTTGTTCTCAGCCTACACTTGTCCTCCTAACATCTCCCATACTTTGTCCTCAGTATGAAGGCAGATCTTTATTTTGAACCATGTCCTTGCTCAGAGATTAGACAGGCCTTTTTTCCCCGATTGATGGATGTACCCTGTTTCAACAAAGCACAGATGGAGCTCGGTTTAAATTTAGAAACGATTGTTCAGCAGAGCAGCCAAGTTGCAGGAAGCAGCCTCATGTTTTTGCCTTTTAAACACAGAGAACAGCTTTTGAAATGCTTCCCTCGCTCGCATACACACGGTTAGGGAAAGAGCCTTTTTGCAGTTACCTAGCTTTGCAGACGCTATTTTTTTCTGATTCATATTTAATTTGATGCATTAAGACAAATGTATTCCAACAGAACACGGCCCCATTGTTTTTGTTGGCTGTGCTCAACGACTGTATCTTTTAATGTGAAAACACAGGATGTTCCTGCAGTAAGTCTTATAGGAAGTGATTGTTCGGGGTTTGAGCAGAGGACTATGGGGATTGGACGCAACTCGTTCCACATGAAATGTTCTGTCTGCATGTCTTTTTCTCTGGGCTGAGTCACTTCATAAACACCCGGAGGGATTTCCAGAACACACCACGAGTAAACACAAACGGTGAAGAGATATCAGTGACCATACGGCATGTGACATGCGCACAGATGTCCAAAAACAGATTTCATCTATCTATCTATCTATCTATGAAAGTTTCATCTATCTATCTATCTATCTATCTATCTATCTATCTATCTATCTATCTATCTATCTATCTATCTATCTATCTATCTATCATTCAAATTTAATTTGCCTACCTCAATTCAAACTCAGGAGCTGCATTTAAAAGACACTCTGCATTCAGGTGAACAGAAGTGAATGCTGCACAACCCTGGTGCATACACATACACGCTTACTATGTTGCTTGGAAGTACTGTAAGTAGATGCACATTTACACACATGCTCACATCTCGCCTTTGATGGGGAAACTAATTCACCTTGTACCTGTTAAGGATGCTTTTCCTGTTGAAAATGAATCTTTTATAAATGTAAGCATGCGGTGTGCGTGTGTAGGCAGTGAGTCCTGAAAAGATTGCTGAAAATATTCCAACGACCATCACTACACATGCATATGCACACACTGCTTTGAAGCACCTCGATTGTCCACCTTCATGGTGCGAGATACAAACAAAACACTTCACAGCAAAGATGGGTTAAAAATACTAAGGAGAGAGCAGGAAAAGGACCGTACATTTGGCAAGGCAACGGAGAGATTCCATGCTGATGGCTGTGCGGAAACATATTTGTAGTTGGAGCTGAAAGCCGTTTCTCAAGCGTCTGCAGAGTGGTGACAGATGTGTTGTATGTTTATCACAGACAGCGAGCAGACGTGATGAATGTGGCAAGATATCAGTTGTGTGTCACTCACTGAGTTATTATAACTCCAGACTTCATAGTGTGAGAATCCAAATCCAGTGTCACTCTGACGCTGTAACGTTTGGAGTATTTCACCGCAAGAATATCTTGGCATATAGTATGTCACCTTTAAATAAGTAATGTAGCACAAGCATTGTTTAGTAGCCAACTGGCAAGAATTATGAGACTGTGAGATCTGAATCGGAAAACACTAAGGGTTTATGGGCAAAGAACCTTTTAAGTCACAAACTAACACCAGACCCCCACAAGACCCAGACCAAGACTAGACCTCGTGACCAAAACCAATAAAAGACCCCAAGAACCTGTCAGTTGGTTTTAATAAAGTAAAATATAGAAACAGAATATTTATGTTGCGTTATGCAGCGAGACACGAAAGCACATCTCAACCCGAAAGCTTTTATTGTGGTTTAGTGATGTTTGATGATTTTTAGATAGGGAGCCTGTGCAATAAATCACAAAAAAGTGTCAAGGTTAGCTCTGAGTCATCTCCTTTCAAATTACTCTAGTGACTGTGTGCTTTATCAGAGACTTGAAAACACACTCCTAGGCTTTTTCTGAAACAGACTTTCCCATGGAGCAGCTCAACAGGTATTAGTAATCAGGCCTCCTTATCTCCTCTCAATTCACACACTGCCTCTTTATGGGAATTACATCACATACAACACCACTGACAAGCACCAGACTCCTGAGGCTTTCACCTGCCTCGCTATAATATAAATTGATTTTTTTTCTTCTTCTTGTCATAAGGATTGCCGACTAGATCTAATATATATCGGTGGTCCTTCTAGAGGGGGGTGATGTGTATCGAATTCACAATTACACTCCCACCTTCTCAAAAGTCCAATTCCCAACCTTTTCAATTTCTTTAAGGTGATTGTGGCCAGACTTGCACTGTTGCATAGGGAGCCCCTTCACTCTATTATAAGAAGTGGAATGGAGCTGAAAAAGTAAGCACTTTTTCTATTCTACTTCGGAAAGAGTTTTTTTGTAAATACAGTGGGGTCCAAAATCTGCAACCAATCTTTTTTTTTTAATCCTAAAACTTCTTATTTCCAATATAGTTATAGTTATGAATCCCAGATTTACAATGTTTCGAATCATCCTACTCTTTCCATCTCTCAGCTTGATAGGGCGTAAACCTAAAATGTGAAAAGCTTCCAAACTTGCCAGCTGTAGGGTTTAACATTGAGAAGTCACTGCATCGACAAAGACACTTCTTCAAATTCTGATCCTTAAAGGAACATTAGACATCTTAAAGAGCAGCAGTTCACATGAGTTAATGTTTTTGCCTTTTGGCAGAAAAGAACAAACTGCTAAGGAAATGTGAATCTGCCAGATCTCTTTTATCCACATCATATCTCCAAGAGACAGTCCATTGATTTGTCGCATAAATGGATACAGGAGAAAGGGGCTTATTTCAGGCTGCCCGGATGAATCTTTACAGAATAGAATAAGAAAGAATAGCATAGTCTTCACAGCTCGATTATAATGCAGTCATTTATTAGAAGAATGGATTCAGTAAAAATGGCTGATTTGAGATTGTCAAAATAGAACAATATTTGCAGCCACATGAGCAACACGGGTGTTGCGTAGAATTGTTTTTCATTTAGTTTGTGGTTTCTGTAGAAAAAGAAAACCCTGTAATAACATGAAATCTCTGTATTAGGGTATAATGCATCTGAGGCATCAGTAATAACACTTCATCAGTCTGTACTTTTACACCTTTGTGATTCACTCACAAGCTGTAGAGTTTTGCCATTAGTGATCCCGTCTCAATTCCAGCAGCTCCAGATTCGGTGAAAACATCATTTAGCTGCCGATGGGGATGTTTTTCAAGTGCTCTTTTACATCAGATATGAAATTTCCTCAGCACGCAGAGGCAGCTTACACCGCAGTCAGTCTTAACCTAGATACTGTTAGAGTCTAAGCCTATCAACGTATGTCTGCTTTGAATTTGTGATGGCTCCAAATGCTGAAAAGATGCTCCTCCGTATTTAAATGACTTGCCCTCACAAAAAATGTTTGGACTGCAGACTTTAAGCAGGTTAGATGCCATATCGATTTAACATGGATGAAAACAAGACTGTGAGGGATAGACATGGCATGCAGTTATAGCTATAAAAGTATGAGATCAATTTTCCTAAATCACAACTTTCAAAAGTTTTTGTCTACTGAATACATTAAGAAATTTTCATCAGATTCATAGATATGATAGATTTTAGATAGTTTTTAAATATGGTGCTACCCTGATTACCAAAATACCACGGTATTAAGTATGACACCATCGTGGTACGATGACTCAAATGTTTAAGGGCTATTTTGTGCTTCCTTGCAGATACAACATAACTCTGCTAAAAAGCATTTAGCCTCATTTTTTGGTCTTCAATTATTTTTTTTGTTCTTAGAGGAAAACAGATTTGTCATTAGAGGTAAATATTGACAGTTTGTCTCACGGTGGAGCTCTTGGAGCCACATTATAAATAGAGATCATTTGACTGATTGGTAACGGAGACATTAATTAAGTGCATTTCTTATCCCTGTCAGTCTTATTGAGCTACTCATAGATTATTGTCTGCTGCTTCCATGTGGAGAGAGAGACTGCAGGAGTCTGCAGAGCACAGAAGGGCTCCCACCAGAACCACTAGTAGTCCTTGCAGGGTTTTGTACACCACCAACTGCCAGCATTCACGCTACGTCTAATAAAAACCTCCATCACTACAAAGCCACTACACTGCTGTCAGAAAAGATGTGCATATCCAAGATGGAAAGTTTTCTTCTCTTCCGGTTTAATGAGGTATTGCTGGTACTTATTTCAAACTTCACATTATAAAAAAAACAAGGTAACACTTCAGAATAGGGGTCAGAATAATGCATTAGTTAAGCATTAATTAATGGTTAAAGCATTAGTTGAGCAAAAACACACTAGTAATTAATGATTAAAAAGTTAATCATTAATTACTAGTGTGTTTTTGCTCAACTACTGCTTAATTGTGAACAAATTAACCATTAATTATTGCTTAACTAATGCATTATTCTGACCCCCTATTCTGAAGTGTTACCTTCATTTTTAGTTTACCAAAGCTGAAGTTTGATTTAAAAGGATTTTCTAATGGGATCAACAAAAGAAACAATAAGAAAAAATATTCCTGTAACTTTTATGTTTGACACTTTAGCTTGGGGACTTGTTCTTGTGATAAATATTACTATTAACTATGACTTTTGCCTCAATAAACTCCTAATATGCTGCTTATTAATAGTTAGTAGAGTAGTTCTTAAGTTTAGATATGGGTTTGGATTAAGGGATCTTAAATGGTCACGAATAAGAATAACATATGGTCCCATTGGCACAAAAAGCACAAAATCACTCTCCGAGATTTATTTTTTTTACCGTAGCCTGTTGTTGGAATGACCTACCTCCATCAGGATATGATGAAATCTCTCACAATATTCAAGAAACAACTGAAACCTTATCTTTTCTGTGAGCACCTAACTGCCTCTTCATTAAAATAAATAAATACATAAATAGTAAATTCAAAAAGAAAAAAACAATTATTCCTTCCCTTTTATCCTTATCCCTCAATGTCCTAGCTATTACTTTTTAAATGATGAGTTAGTTAATTAGTTAATGCGCACTTTTCGTGTTTGTTGCTAGCTTATGGTAAATCGCATGATGTATTGTTCAATTGTAAGCCGCTTTGTATAAAACCATCTGCCAAATGAATACATGTAAATCAACAGACAATGTGCTAGTTAACTAGTTAATGGTGAGAATTAGTTCTTAAACTGAAGTGTTTCAGATTAAAAACATAGCCTATATGGGAAATCTCTAAATTCGATTTGTTTGAAGGAGTCAACACTGTAGTTGCATGACAAGTCAGATCCAGTGTACAGATTTGAGGAGCCATCCGTTCGGAGGATTTTAAACATGCTTGATATTTTGAGCCAATTTTAGAACACGCATTGTTTTCATCTGTCATGAGTCTCCTAGCAACAAGGCGCATGTTTCTTTGTGAGTTTGTTGTATCCTAACAACTTGATCCTGTGTGGTGTGCACAAAGCCCAGTTTTCTCTTGCCGTTTTTAAAAGTACCAGGTGTATGTATGAAACGTGTTCAGATATTCTGTCTTTATTATCACCCCTGCCGTGTATCCCAGCATTTAATCAAATGTTAATGTTGGTGCTTTTGCAACTGATTGTTTTGAAATTATTATTGGTGCGCAAGTGAACGACTTTAACCCTGACATGTTAATGTTGTTTCAACAGCGCAATGCAAACTACTGAAGTTACACGGCACCTTTTCACTTTTTGAATAGTTCTGCACCTGTCGCATGTTAACAACAAACCCAGACATTCACTTCCCATCCATCAAGGGCAGCTTGAACCTATTCCCATCCACCTGAACAAAATGCCATCCTCCTCTGCAGCCCTCACGCAGGGCAGAATTAGCATGTATAGTCTCTGTTGATCAGCCCTTGTGATGACTCACTGCACCGCCTCCACAAAATGGCTGTGCCAATATGTCATTTAACCCAAAGCTGTGATTTGCCCTGTTCACCGAGCACTTATCTTCCCCGTTTCAAGGGAAGCAAACAACAACAGTCGAGACAAACACCACAAATATATTACCATCTTCCGTTCAGACTAATAGATCTGTCTATCTTGACGTTTGACGCATCCTAGTGCATTTGAAGGTGTGTCTTTAACATATTAGCTTGTTAATAGCTGAATAAGAGTTGTAGCAGAAGGTTTGAACAGATTTTGGATGTGTTTCATACGTTTTTCCAAGAGAAGTACCTTCCAACCTTGGTTATTATTTCTTTGACCATGGCACCAAGCAGAACGGCAGAAATAATGATTGTTTTGAAACCTAGAGAAGCCCTCCAGGTTGTGATCTCGAGAAAACAAGACAAATTAGCTGCTAAGATGCTCTTGCCGTTCAGGAGTTGTGGCAGGGGAAGGTTTAAACGGAGGCCGGCGGTCCTCTGTGTGTAGGCAGAGGGCTTTAGCTACTGATTGATATGACCCAACCTAAACCTTCAGCAATCAGCAGCTCATTATCTCAGCGAAATTACTACATCATCCAGCCCAAACGACTGTAATGAGCTAGCATAAAGAATCAGGGCTCTGATCCACCATCATCTCCCTCATCTTTGTCCGCAGTCTTTCCTTCTCAATGAAGCTTGTTGTCCTCTATTCCCTTCCACCACCCAGTCATCGGTTATACTCTAACTTTTCTTTCACTTTTAAGGTCTCGCTCTTCATTTTTAGTAAAGTAACTCACTCCTGAACGCACAGGCGATGGATTTTACACTCCGTGCCCTTGCCTTTGAGTGTTCCCCGTTGAGACCCAAAGTTACTAATACGTCTTCCTTGATTGTTTCCTGTAGGGTCCCATTGAGAACGATGTGGTCATTCATGTGGCCCTTATAGCAGAAAGTCAAAGGTAAATAAATGTTTTATGTCTCTCTCTCTCTCTCTCTCTCTCTCTCTCTCTCTCTCTCTCTCTCTCTCTTCGTCTTCTGGTCTAATTGATGCATGCACACTAATTATTGGGCTATTCTGTAGCTTTCATCTATCAGCACTCTAATTTAAAGCTTTCTGGTGAGAGGGGGAGGTGAAAGAGGTTGTGTGGCCAGCTGGTCCCAGCCAGGCCTGCTCTGCAGTTCATTTAACATTGTTCACCCCAGCACTTAACCCACCTCTCCCTTTATTCAATCCGCAAATCTTAATCAGGATTACTTATCTAACCCAACCATCAGTACCTTCATTTAAAGCAGCAAGTTCCACTTAACACCTCACCTTGCCTGCATATCTTGAATAATGTTGCTTAAATATTAAAGCAGAGGTTCTGGTGGCTTAAAACCACAGCATAAGAAGAGCCAGTATAAAATTAATTTATATTATAGTTTCATGCAACATTGTGTTTTCCTCTGACCTTAATGGATACTTGATTTCAGTGCTTGATTACAAATACTGATCGCCTACGTACTGTAAATATGAAAATTAAAGTTAAAAACAAAAAAACAGATTATATTATATAACCAAAGAAGCCAAATGGGCCCTTTTCACATTTCCAGGTTTCACATTTCCAGGTCAAGAGTTACATTATAGTCATCATAGCTGGGTAATACTTGATATTGAAGACTGTAAAACTCAACAAGAAATCCATGATGGCGTTATCTGTTTGATTTTAAAAAGAGTAATAAATTATCAAGAGTTTCAGTACATTGGTCAACATTTGCTGTAATTTATTAGTAGCATCATAACATCATACATGTTTAGAACAAAGTTTGAAGAACAAGATTCATATTAAGTGATATGTTAGACCACATTAAAAACCACAAAAAAGTATGTAATTTTATTCAAGTATTTAATTTTATTTTGAGCAAATTTGCTCACATCCTCGTAGCATTATAATGTATTATATACATTTATATAGTCTTATATAGGCATAGGACCATAAAATGTTCATAAGCAATGCAATTTAGTAATAAGAAATAATTTTTTCCTCAGCTAGAATCGCTACAATGTGATTTCCTTTGTGTTAGAATGTGGCACAACAATTGCACCAAATGAAATTACAATAGAATGATTGTTTCCTAACACATAGAAGAACACAGCTTATGGAAAATGAGAAAACGACAATAGCATATCTTTTCTTTTGGCTTTTTTTTGTTTTTGCTGTTCGTTTTTGATTTCACTAATGGTGCAGATATTATATGTATTTGTTTTTAATGTTTAACAGTCTCTGTCTGTCTTGTGTCTTTCAGATTGCAGGTCTTCCTCAACACCTATGGTATCCAAACTCAGACCCCACAGCAGGTGGAGCCTATTCAGATCTGGCCCCAGAAAGAGCTGGTGAAGGTACGACTGTATAATCAATCAAACTGACCAACAAACAAATCTTCCAGATTGATCAATTTCAGTGACAGTCACTCTATTAGACCACTGGTCAGTTTGGACCGACTGGCGCATCAGTCATGTCAGCCGGTGAATTATTTTTGCATGCGCTTAAAGATTTACGCCATGGATTGTACCTCACTTGTGCACTATTGATTAAATCATTTTGACAAAAGACTTTAATGTTTTCTCAGATATATAAACGTCTAAAATACTAGCAAAATATTAATTGTGACAATATATCAATACAATGTAGTGCTCGAACTGGACTAAACTTGTCGTTATAAATCAGATTATTCAAATACTTTTAGGGGTATGAAATCTTGTGCAGAATGTTTTTCCTGCCTATTCTACAGTATCTGTGCTTCAATCGTGTTTACGTGTTTGCTCTTCTCTCTGTGGGTGTGTGAGTGGGTGGTAAGGCTTTGTCGCAGAAACATGCAATTTACCGCAGTTTGGTTTAAAACAGTTTGAAATCAGAAACCCAACAGTATCTGCTTCTCTTGACTCCCTTCTTTCTGCGGTCAGTTGTGTGTGTGTGTGTGTGTGTGCGCGTGCTCTACTGTGCATTAGAGAGAGTGATGACTTGCTGAGTATGCCTCTGTAAGGATGCTTATTCAGTGGCTGACCTATCAGAGACAGCTGGAGCTCTAGATAGGGCTGACTAATGTAGATCAGCTGCAGCACCTTCATCGCCGTCACGCTTTATGGTAAATGACACAATGTCATGTTTGACCAATGATGCACATTTGAATTTTAGAAAAGAGGAAGAGCTCTAGGTTGATTATTGGTTATTTTATTATGATATTCTTTGCTAAAATTATTAAATAGTTCATTTGTTAATTTACACTACCACTTAAAAGTCAGCAGACATTACTTCAGCCTTCAGTGTTACATGATCCTTCAGAAATAGTGCTCAAATAATATTTTAATATTATTATTTGTGTTATTAGTTGTGCTGTTTAATGTTTTTGTCGAAACAATAATACTTTTGCTTCAGGATTCTTTGAGCAAGTGTACCTCGGAACAGAAGCTGTTTTACCAAAAGCTGCAATACCAAATATTTATTTGATTTAGTTAATAGAAGTTAATCGATATTGTAAATTAAATCTATTTATGCCATTATTTTTGAAAGCATCCTCATTTTACAGCATTTTCACACGAGTGTCTTAAACACTTGTAGATTTGCAGGTAGGTTTTTTTCTTCATCTTGGAGACGTTGCCGCAGTTCTTCTGGATTGAGTCTGTCTCAGTTTGTTCTGTTTCTTCATGTTATCCCAGACAGACTGGATGGTGATCAGATCAGATCTCTGTGTGGAGCACTGGCTGTTGTCAGACAATAATCTCACTGCATTATTACAATTAATGACAAAAATCATGTTAGGAAATGTAAACTGATATTTCCAGCTGACAGGCTACCGCAAAAGATAGAAATAACTCACTTAAAAGTTTTTTGTTTGTTTTGAGGCTTTTTGCAGAGTACTGTATATATATAATAATCATGATTAATCGTATACAAAATAAAAAAATTGTTTACGTAATATATGTGTGTGTAAACTTATTATGTATATATAAATAAATGTAATATACAAATATATATTTTTAATATATTTTAATTTTAATATATATTTTTAAATAAACACATGCATGTATATACATAATAAATATACACAGTACACACTTATATTATGCAAATAAATCTTTTATTTGGGATGCGATTAATTAGTGAAGTAAGTCAGAGTTTATGGTCAGCTTATCATGACTCAAAACAAAATGTATCCAAATTCATAAAAAATTCTATACAGAAATACTAGAACACTGCTATAATTAGTGAATCTTTTTACTGTGCAGGCCATGCAGAGTTCTGGACTCTGGGGAACACTTCCATTATAATTATCGAAGCTGTCTAGGCTCTCTTATTTATACTCTCTACACCTTGATTATAATGTTGATAATAATTATTTTCTTGCAATATATATTGGCTGCTGCTCAGACTACGTGGTGAGCAGTGCTGCATGCAAATCTGTCTAAGATACTGTTGATGGCGTTTGCTTTGGTTCTACACAAGCTTGTTTTTGTGTTATATGATGTATCTTCAGCACTCGTTATCATGTGCCACGACACAAAGGTTGGAAATGCATTCATGGATCAGCCTGCTTATGTAAACACGTTTCAGACACTATTAACTAATTGAAACAAATTCTGTGTTGTAAACAGAAAATATTTACGGTACTAATATTTACTAACGGTAGCAGATCTAAATGGAATCCTCTCATCAACATTTTTCATGATTACTTATTCATGGATGTAATTGTATTTATTTGATGAGTTGTGCATTCCTAATGTAGCTCTATCCTTTACAAATCCAAGAACCTGATTTTCTGAAGTAATCATGTAAAACAGAAGCACAGATAAGAGAGCGGTTCATAGGTTGACGTGCCGTTTCTAATCCGAGCGTCAAGGCTGAGCGTGAACTGTCCTTATTGCAGAATCCTGCGTATTACCGAGGTTTGTTTCAACATCAGCACACTGGCTTCGCTGCCCCTCTTGATGTGCTACAGGCTTAACATGCGTGACATTTGCAGGTTTCGTGTCAGGCATGTTGAGCTCCTGATTAGAGGAAGGGCACTCTCGATTCAGTTGTGTCTTCCCCTCATTGCTATTCTGCACGCAAATTTTCCAAGGTACAGAGATCCGCACCGAGAGAAAAAGAGTTCTGGAGCATGAAGCTCTCTCAGAAAATGTTTGTGGTGACAACTGGATTTTGTCTAAATTAGCAGCTATTTTCCTGTTTCAGTTGGATACGAGCTGGATTCTCCTCAGCAGGGGCTTATTCTGCTTGTTCTGTTATTTATTTATTTTTTTTCTCTCGACGCGTTGTGCAGTAGACTTATGTACTGGAGTGTTATTCTGAGAATGTCAGCCTGCAGGAGGTCACAGAGAAATAGAGCTCCATCTAATGTCGTAAAGATGTCAGCACACTCTGACTTTGTCCTCGCCGTGTTATTACTGAGGCAAGCATCACAAAGCGTTATTATTGCCTTTTATGTTGCTATGCTTCAGGAGACATGTACTATGGCTTTTCTAACCAATATTTCCACTTGGAAGACAATAAGATGGACAAAAAATATAATTAATTTGGATTTAAAGGTGATCCTGAGTAGTAAAGGGACTATAAATCTTTAAGTGGGTGGACGTTGGTGAAGTAGGTGGCAGGGAGGCAAGACTACGATTCCCATAATGCAACGTGGCATACATAATTCAAATTACTGCCTTACTGATCAGTATTTTGCTGTGATATTGTATTTGTTGGCAAGTTGTGTGACATTTGATTGTTTAGTTTCACCATCAGACTGGTTTATGTCTTTGATTTTGAAAGATACTGTTCACGAACTAAACATCAATTTATTAATTTCCTTAGTATTGTTACTGTAACAGCAATAAAAGTGTCTAAAAAAGTTAATTAAAACATCTAATAATCTCAGCCAATGTGGACCAATTACACTACTGTTCAATAAAAAAAAAAATCTGGGTAACGCTTTATAATAAGGTGTCATTTGTTAATATATTAACTAACATGAACAAACAATGAGCAATACATCTTTGTTAGCATATAACATATAACCAATGTTAACAAACACAACTTGTGATTTTAATAATGCAATAAATTAATAAATAAAATCTGAAATTAGCATTAAGTAGGATTATTACACGGCTCTCTGGAATGCTTGATTCTGATTGGTCAGTTGAGACATTTGCAGGTTCGTTCTTTTCGAATAA
>JAUMHR010000052.1:15505887-15523422 GCA_032361145.1 Enteromius fasciolatus
GTGGGGCTAGGTGCTACAATGAAAGTATACATTTTATATCAAATGAATTCAGTTATCCGTGGTGGATCATGGCTGATGCTGATTGGACCAACGTAGTCAGGGTACGTTTTTATATGAGACTGGGTTGCATTAATATATGTTTCAGCATCTAGGCAAACTGTATAAATGTATGTGTGCTAGAGCCACACCTCATCCAATTACTCACAGTTCCTAATAAGATGGCACTGGTTTATTCCATCCTGCATTGGCCTTTACTGTCTAGACCACTTGTTATGCATGTAACCATTCTGTAGTATACTACATGTATATATTAAAAATTAAGAATGTTACAGACACTAAAAGTGATTCTGCTGTTTGAGTCGTGCGCCCTTCCACAGCAAGATTTTATTACCCTTTAAATTGAGGGCTTAGAAAGTTCTTCAAACTTAAATTTAAATATTTATCCGGTTTAATCATATACTCGCTCTCACACACATACTTCTTATATTCCGTATCCTCAGGCAATCCTGACAATATTTGGCTCTCTCTAAGATATACAGGAAGCACATGAAAGAATAAAAGTACAATCCATCATTGACAATGTAATGCCAGTCGGCACAGGAACAAGGGGAGTGACGTGCACCCATCAACATGTGCTCTTTTGTTAAGATTATCTCACCATACAAACCTTCTGAAATTTTGGGAGCGCTCCAGTCCGTGCAAGAACAAAAAAGTCAATAAAGTTGCGTGAAAGGCACAAATCATACAGTCACAGTCTGTGGCTGTACGTGATCCAGATTCTTAGACTGGCTCGCAACTTTAGTTTAGAGTGACATTCAAATTGCTTTATTGCTTTCGTTCCGACATGTCGAGAGAGAAACAATTCAGGAAATCAACACTCAGGGTACAAATTACTATCAGGTTTGAAATGGTATGGTAGTGACAACTGCAATTACCCAACCTAAAAGCAAACTCAAAGAAAACAATGGTCTAATTTTTATCAATTAGTCGGGATCGAACCTCTGGCATGGTATTGTGCTTGGCGTATTGCTAATTTGGTGCTGAGGTCCACATCACTGTTGTAGCAACATGACATGTAAATAATAGAGGTTGCTAATGTGATTAAAGTTGCATGTTTGATGTTTGTAAGGTGAATAAAATATACATTTGTGAATGTCAGCTTGAGGCTAGGTTTACATCATAGCTATATCATTGCTACTATTTACCATATGTATTAAACAATATCTCAGCTATGTCATTTTTCAATGCTGCTTGCTTATCATTTGTTGATCAGTCTGTGAAATGATTCCCTGCGTTATGTTACTTTATATAGTGCAACAGTTGGTTTCTGGAAGTTAAAATGCTGTTCATTTTCTCAGCTGGGCTGTCGATTTTATTGATGACATGTACGTTTTTACAGCCAGACATACTGTGAGCTATGGGGTTGTTAATATATGATGTATTTTGTTGAAGCCATTAGCCTGCATTATTTCAGTTTTGAAATAATAATGTTTCACAGTTGAATTCCTAGTGAAGGTCAATTGCTCATGATTCCACAGAGAAATCTTCACTGATTCAGTCTTTGAAACATGCAAACATGGATTTGCTCATTTTGATTCATGCAAACACAACCGCCACCATCTTACAAATCTATTTGTATTGAAAATTACTTCACAGGATGTTGCTGCTAATTGCTAATATTGTTGCATTGTTCATCTTTTTTCTAGACTGCTTTGTACATTGTAACAGACTTCTGTTTGTCCTAGAGCAGGAGTGGCATTAATGTACAGATCAAATGACAAAATAATTGAAATTGAACCAAGATTTCAGCACGCCCGTATATTTATTTATTTATTTATTTGGTGAATAGCCAGTGATGAATCACTGAGCAGATGGACTTAAGCCCCATCCCTGCTCTGTGTAAATCATTAGCCATCAGCAAATGTTACAGGGAGTGTCTGAGGCACACAGTGAGTAGAATTGTTGAAGGGTTAAAAATAGAGAAAATGAAAACTGAACTTTAGGCCCCGCATTCCCCTATGACAGTATTTTGTGTGATAAGTCACCAGTGAGTGGTTTAATTTAACAGTGATTATTATCAAGTCATCAACTGTGAATTGATGGAGCCCATTGTCCACTGAATGTATGGTTTCACCACTTTTTGAATAGAGATAAGGCCATTCAGGCTGCCAGAGCGCAGTTTTATTGTGGAAAACAACTTGTTGCTCACAAAATGTTAATGTGACAAATATTAGATTCTTAATTTGTTTCTAAAATTAGACTTGAAAATACTCTATTTCGATAGTCCACTTTAGACATTCTACTTACAGTAAGTAACTTTGCAACTACTGTCATGGTTCATGGGTTCATGATCTCATTCATGCCTGTTGTGTGTTTGAATGAGTAGGTGTGGCTGAGTGTGGGTAAGGAGCTAACTAATTCCAGCTGTGGCTTGTTACCCAACACTATTTAAAGTGTGCTAACCTGTCCTGTCCTCATCAGTTCCTCTGTTTTGCTGCACGGAGTTCTACTCATGCATGTTTGCTCCTGGGTTTCTGTCTCCTCTGGCCAGCTCCTGTATCCGCTCTCGCAGAGGATTCCGTCTCCTTTCAGGATTGCTCACTGTGGTTCCCGTGCTACCAGCCAGCATCTCCTGACAGCCTTCACACTGTTTTGTCTTCACTGAACTCTTGATTGAATTGACTTTGTCAATAAACATTGTGACTGCATCTGTAACTGTTTCCTCCATTTTTCACTTGTCAAAACTATGTTAACTAGCAGTATCAGTATTAGTAGACTTCCTGTTTAATATCTTCTAACACTTTATTTTGATTTGTCCACAACGTAAAGTATACTGACTATAAGAATCTTTGCAAGTATGTCAACTTATTCTACTAACCTTATCCCGAAGAGTCCAGTCTAAGAGTTTGAAGACGTGTAAATGAATTAATGAGAATTAACTGACAAAGTTACTTGTAGTTAGTAGAATGTCTAAATAAAGTGTAACTCTTATGATCCAGTGTTTCAAATGTGAATCAAATAATACAGAACTGATTTGGAATCAGAATTATTCAATTCCTATTCTGTGCCTCGAGAAAAGATTGTAATGAATTAAAATAAATTTGAATAGAAAAATGAACTGAAAAGTTAAGACTAACAGGAAGATGGCTGATGTTGATGTGTACAGCAGGGTAAGGCAAACAGCAAAACTCAAACCTTGTCCAACAGCAAGGGTTGCCAGATTTTCATAACAAATCCCGCCCAATTGCTATTCAAAACCAGTATAAAACTATCCCAGCCGCATTTCGAGGTGGGTTCCCCCAGTAAAAATTCCATTCTGGGGGTAAAATACACATTTTGTTTGGCTGGGTTCCCCTGATAAAATTTGCATTATTAGGGGATAAATATCACCTTATTGAGGTTGCGTAAACCTGCGGACATGAAAACAACCCACGGCAAAGATGTGAAAGTAGGTCTATTCTATGGGACAACTGTGGACTTGGCAACACTGCCAACAGCTCAGTTTTTTGACCAGGTTTTTATTGTCCTTCTCAGCTTCTGAATGTTGATGTTAGTTTAGTAGGCCGTTTTAAGAGTGTAGTTGCAGGTATTCTACATTCTGTTCGAATCAGAATCTAAATGGCCAGAAGCAGTGGCAATATTATGGCAGGAACGTTCTAGATTAATGACGGGTTTAACGGATACTTGCGTTCAAACTTCCAGGCGCCTGCACAGGGAGATCTTACTGGACCAAGCACAATCAAACATGATCTCTGTTAAAATCTCCCCCCAGTTCTCTTTGGCTTGGCTCCATGTAAGGCTACCCGCTTGAGGAAACCTTATCCCTGAACTTGCTTAGATGCCCCCATGAGGTGGATCTTAACCATAATGCTTTCTACACATGTGCAGGGCTGGAGGTGGATGTTGTGGTGTTTGAGTTCTTAAGCAGCGGGGTCTGAGGACGCTTCATAGCAGGGGAGGCAAGAGAATAAGGAAAGATTGTAAATAAAACACCAGGTTGAAGAAGAAAAAAACGTGTAAACCCTATATTTTGCTTGGAACCAGACAGGATGTGGGATTAAGGGGAGCAGGAAACAAAATATGGAGCTAAATGAACCCACAAACATGCAGTTTCAGCTTCCAGATCCTTTCACCTCGACTCTTTGAATAAGCTGTTCGAGTGCAGACATGCTCCAACTCATTCATTTGCTCCGTGTCCAAAATACGGGCTCCGCTGTAGCCTCTGGAACTGGAAGGTTACTGCTTTAACTAATTATTATAAATGAGACACTGAAAAACTTGAGACAGCAGTGAACATGCTTTTGACAGCCAGAAGAGGATAAATAGAGTGAAAACGTGGGGTGACAGGGTGAAAACCACAAATGGAGATTGAAAGATAGAGAATGGGAAATAAGAGAGGGTTTTGTTCAGTGCCAAATGTGGGTCAGGCATGACCTTCCCATACTGCAGATGTTGTCTTCTTTGAAGCACATTCTTACCATCCTAGAGGGAGTCTACCAATAACACAGGTGTAGACACACTTTCCTGCGCTAGGCTGCATAATTTATGGCAACCGAGTGCCTGAGGGAGTCACGAGAGAGGGATATTCCCTGTCGGAATGAGATCCTGGTTGCTGGCAACAGCCCTGGACAGAGTCTGTGATGAGAAGCGATGTAGATAAAGTCATGAGCAAAAAAACGGAAAGAGGCCCCTCTTGTCTGTTGTATACACATCCTCTCAGGCCTCTCAAGCTTGGAGTTTCATGCTCTCGCAGTCTGACAGACTTCATGCCTGAGTGGGGCTCCTTCAACCTGCTGAATCATGAAATGTTTTAAGAATGGTATCATCACACGAAGACTCAACTTATAACGCATTGCCACTAGGGGGAGGTGGTGAGCAGCTAAAAGACATGATTAAGATGGGAAACTGCTGAAGAAATATATCAATATATTTACCATTTCCTGAGGAGACAATTTGTAATTACTACTACTAATCATTGTCTGAAAGCCTAAACTAAAGGCCTAAATTGATTAACTTCTCTCTCTTTCTTTCTTTCTTTCTTTCTATGTATTTATTTGTACAATTTTCAAGCTATTAATCTATTATCACTAGCTGAAATACTATGATATTTTTATATAAGCGTTCTGCAGATTGCAGAAATTAATGTATTATTTTTACGTTGATATATGTGCATTTTCTATTTGTATCCTGAGCCACAGTTTATCTTCTCATGGGAGAAAATTTGAAGAAAATCTGTAACTCTGTTTCTCAAACTAAAGGTTTAATCTTTATCTGCATATTAGCGCAGAGTCTGAGGGGTTAAAGAAAAAGCTTGGCCCATCTGACGATGAGGAGAGGTCGTGTCCTCATCTACTTGTTTCCCAAGAACACCAAGCACCAAAATCTGCCCACTTTTCATCTGATCACTGACGGCAGGCTTAGAGGGATCACTCTTGTTTTTTAATAATGTCTTTAGATGAAACGACAACCGGGGCGCTCCCTCACTTTAATCTTCCTTTCCGGTGACATCAAATCCTCGTTATTGTTTAACACACATGTGAATGCTGTGTGTCCTTAGTTGTCTAAGGAAGAAAAAGTGGATGATTACATGTGAACTGCCAGAGGCTCACCTGTATAGAGTAGATATTGTTTCAGTGTGGCTTGGCAGTTGCAAGAAAAGATCTTAATAATTAATTAGTGAATTGTTGAGCTGTCAATTGACATATAATTGCACTTTATTAGATCATTTTTACTATATAAACAGCAGATGAGGAACATTTAACTACTAGAAAAAGTAATCCAGGTATTTTACTGCAATTTAAAGAAATGGTCCCTCCCAAAATAAATTTACATTCTGTCATGATTTGCTTACCCTCGTGTCACTCCAAACCTGTTTGAAGAATCTTGGGAACAAACTTTGGATCATTTGTATTTATCAAAATATAGTTTTTTTAATGTTCCACAGATTTGACGATTATAAGTTTTGTGCATGGAAGCTGTTGTGGAAGAGTGAATGTGTGAGCATCTAGCAAACCGTGAAAAGCTGCTACACCAGACTACACGGTGCTTCAGTAAGTATAAATTATTTAGATATTTATTTATACTTTTGCGATACACTTTTACCCAATTTACACACATTTGCATGTACGTTTAATTATGTTTTCTCTGTGCACTTCTTCTCTTCTTGTATATATAATATATGTAAGTGCTTAGAGCTCCTGCAAGCCAAAACAAATTCCTTGAGAGTGCACTTTGGCAATAATGCTTTTTCTGAATCTTATTCAGATCAAATGTCATGCATTATTTTGCATAGCAATGTGGAACATGTCATTTCCTGTACTTGTGCTGCATCTTTAAAAACCCCCGAGCTTACTTGAGTGACGCTTACAGATACTGTTCCATCCAGACACACCAGATGTTTGTTCATAAGGTAGTAGACTGAAGAGTGAGAGCTCAGGTGTCTCGCTGACACCATTCTGTTTCCTCTCAACATAATGTATTTTCAAAGACCATGCCACTATTCTGCCAATCACTGTTTAAGTACTCCTTAGAGGAGCTAATGAATGCTTTTCATCCTCGAGGCTTGTATGCTTATGATCTCCGACCTTTGACTATAGACAGAGCCCCTATGAGCATGTTTTAATCCTCCCTTTTGGTAGTGTTTACTCATGTGCCTATAGGAGAATTTTCTCTATAAGATGTAATAGATCAGATTTCTCATTCTGTACCTTTGACAAAAGCACCCCCTTGTGGCCCCATAAGGACCCCAGTTCAAAAACCACCTCTTTAAATAACAGAAAACATCCATCCGTTTTTATGCAGGGCAGCTACAATAGAAAACATCTTACTGAGATTATTGGGAAACATTTATCTGTGTGGCATGATTTCCGTCTGGCTGCTCAAAGCTTAAGCTGCGACTCTCTTCTGTTGTATGTGGGATGAGTGTTTGTGCGGGTGTATGTGGGTAACCCCTAGCCTCCGGTGCGGCCTCTAATCGATCACGTCTGCTCCTGTCCTTTCATCTGCTGTTTGGCTGGGTTTGACTGGCCATGTGGGCTTTGCTTAGTTCATCCAAACCGAAGCCCTGACTCAGCAAGTGACCAGAGGGCAGGGTATCCAAGGCTGGGAAAGAGCTTTACATTGCGGGATAGAGCCTCAGGATGCACAGAGCTGGAGTCTGCAGCTGCCAGCAACCCTGCAACACTGAAGCACTGTTCAGACTCTCCAGGATACTTCTAATTTCTTTCACTGGCTCTGATTTTTAAACCACGATCAGTCTCAGTGAAGTAGGGATGCGTATTAAGGCGTATTTATGAAAGAAGTTTCAATATTTGGCTTTGACACTAATGACTCTCACTTGAAAACACTAATGTGGTAAAAGGATAAAGGCTGTCTCTATCCGTTAGTCTGAGAGACAGTGGAAAGCGAGCTGGCCTGTGTTCTCTCTCAGTTTGAGGTGTGGTGCAGTACTGTATGTTACGAGTGGATTGACTAGAGTTTTTGTCTATTGGATTTCCCCCTGATTATTCAAAATCTCTCAATTTTCCATTCTTACTCTAATTCGTTCGGCCCTTTCGAGAAATCAGCTTTTCTTTTCTTCTTTACTACCGGTCTATAACTTTGTGCACTTATTTCACTTTAAACATTAATCGATGCTGACCTACAGCCCAAGATTCCAACAGGCCCCAGCATCTCCACAACCACAGCCATGATCGTCAGCGAAGACCAGGACCTAAATGAGCCCCAGAGACAGATCCCCAGTGAAGACCTCTCTAAACCCTGTGGGCATAACAGCATATGCAGGTTAGGTTTGTTTTGAAGCTGGGATGTTGGTTTGAGCTGGTCCTTAGCTGGTCATGTGCTGGTGCTAAGCTGGTCCAACCATCGTAAAACCCAGCAATCACCATCAAAAACCAGCTTAAACCAGCTCAAACCAGAATAGCAGCTTCAAAACCTATCTAACCAGGATATTCTGCTTATTTCAGCAGAGAATTCAATAATGAAACGCCTTTAACTGAAAATTACATTTTGTTTCATTTTGTCATTATACATACTAACACTCTATTGTCCTATTTGATACTGTTAAGTGCTTTGACACAATCTGTATTGTTAAAAGCACTATGTAAATAAAGCTGACCTGACTTGTTAGATTATTATTTTTAACTAAATCATAAAACAGCATTGTACATGCTTTAATAGTTGCATATCAAACAAGTACCAACCTCATATCCACAAATTTCTAATTAATAAAACCAGTAAGACCATATCATTTATCCAATGCCATATAGATTAATTCATCTTTATTACGTATGACCTGAACCAGTGCACTGTAAAAAGTGACATGAAAATTGTGGCCTACACTTCTAATGGATTTAAATGAGTTATTGAGAACATCATGATAAAAATAAATAAATAAACTGAGAGAATATACCACACATTCAGTGCACATTCAAAATGTCATTTCACTATTGAGTATGAGCATTTCGATATCCACCTACGCTGTAAATATTTACAGAGTGTAAGATGATGTCATGTTTCTGGTCCCTTGTTCATAGTGCTGATTGTTTCCAATGTGAGTAGCAGACGTGGTACAACTCCAGGACTACGCGGCCATATCAAAACAAAGTCGCTGCTCATTCTGACCAATCAGGGCGGAAAATTGGAGACTAGGGGCGCTACGTGAACTTCTGAAGCCAAGCTAACACACAGCAACCCACACATAGCGTTTCCTTTGCCTAAGAGCCCTTTCAAAGTGTCCTCTCAGATCACACTAACAATCCCTATTGTTACAGATCATTGGGAAATGAATGTCATCCCACCAAAATGCAATTATTCATGCTAGAGGGTGGGGCATGATGGGATATGGTTGTTTTCATCACGCCACTGAGAGGTCTGGTGTTGGGGGACGGACTGTCATGGCAAAAAGGGAATGACTGCTGGTCCCTACGCTTTTTATTTAATGATAATCCATTTTCATAATCCGTTTTATATAGCCACAAGATGCAAAGAAATATGTACATCAAAACTATTTGAGTATAAAAATAGCTTACAGTCTTTCTGCTCTGTTTTTCACACAAAAAATAGTTTTTTCTCTATTTTTATTTTTTTATCATTAATCACTCCAAACCCTTCAAAAGCAAATATTTAACTTTTGACTTTATTTAACAATGTCTTCTCTTTTGTGTCAGAATTTGATGCGTTGTGGTATTCTCATAAGTATGCAGTGGAAAAGAGAAGAACAGTTGAAGTCATTATTTTTGTTTTCTTTGTGCACAAAAAGTACTTTTGTAGGTTAAAAAATAGGCTTGAACCACTGATGTCACATGGACTATTTTAATGATGTCCTTATTAGTTGTATTGTTGTCTACGCAGGGTCAAAAAGCTCTCGCATTTGACCAATAATATCTTCTTGTTCTAAAGATGAAAAAACTGGTTTGGAAAAAACATGAGAGTGAGTAATGAATAACAGAATTTTCCTTTTTGGGTGAAGTATCTCAAAATATTACTTAAGGTTTAACAGTTTAAAGTCACTTTTGTTTGTCTTCACTGAGCGCTTTAACTCTAAGAGACTCCAAGAACACATGAAGCCTCATTTCCCAGTATTTTGAGAAGAAATAATTGAGGGTGCACAGTCAAGAAAACAAATGCTTGATTAGCTCAGCTGTGGTTTTGCTCTGTGACAGACAGTGGATAATGGGTATTTACTGTAATTACTGCAGACAAACATGTCTGAGCAAGGCTGCATAGTGTTCGCTCTCCCGCAGTGGCGAGGAACAAATCGTCTGTGGATTTCTTAATTGATGACTCTTACATTTACAGAAATGTGTTTCCACCGCTCTTCAGACTCATTGAAATGTTAAAACGAGACGTGAAGTTTGAGATGGTGGAGAGTTTTCAGGACGTAACAGCTCTGCTTTAACACTTCTGTTTAGACAAGAGGGATTAGAGGCTTTCAATGAGAGAAATGAAGCTGATGACAGCGTAATTTACAGTGTGTGAGCCGAAAACCAGTTGTAATCTGTGATGAGGGGATGGATTTATTGTTGATCTCTTGTGCTATTGCGTTAAAAGAAACACCCAGAGCACAACACAAAAACCTGCCAGGTGAAATGCTATTATACCAAAAGCCTCGGAAAAAAAAAACTGCAGAAGCAAAACAAACGCTTGATTTATCACCTAAGAGGAAAGAGCTCACTGTACACACTGTAGAACAAAGTTAGACATGACAAAGCCACATTGCTCCTGATGTTCATCATCTGTTGACTGGTGCAGTGCTGAGCGTTTTGATCTGTTTAATTCATTACGTGAGCCTTGGCAGCCACACACCCTGCAGATCAAAAGACTGCAGAGTGAATCAACTATTGTGTAAAACTGGGCTGTTTTGTATGTATGCTACGACGTGTGTGTGCTCACTTTAAAAAAGTGCTGACTGTGTCGACGCAAACACAATAACAACTGTGCACTCATCCGCTTGGTGATAATATATGATTTTAGATTTACTAGATGCTTTAACAAAAATCTGATTTTTATCCGATTTCAAACCACCTGTTTGGATCCATCTGGTAAAAAGTCGTATTTCATATGATTTTCCCGGTATGAGTTTTGCTTTCTGTCAGAACAAGGCCTAAGGTGCTTGAGTTATTCAGTAAGAGCCACAGAGGTCCATAATACCTGGAGAAAGCTATCTATTAGCATTCCCATTTATCTTAATGCCGTTCTAGTGGAGCAGGAACCCTGGAAGTGCACTGAGATCTTCTCTCATGAGTGCTCAGTCCTGCTTTTTGACGATGTAGTTACAAAAATGACCAGTAGGGGCTAATTGGGTCACGCTAACCCACCAAACTTTGACCCCTTGGTCATGAAAAAGCACAGTATGACATCTTCCTATTAAGTTTCCTTTCCGTTTCATATCCAGGAGATAATTACAGATTGATGCATTGTTCTGTCAGACCTGGGGGTTTTTGTTCTCTTGAAAGAGTGCAGAGAGGATGTTCATGACACACCTCGGGGGAAATGAAGACCTCCTTCACACCACTTTTGGCAAACTAAAACCCAGCACTATGTGAAAGGTGAACAAACGACCATTGTTTCCAATGCTTAGTTGAGTTTTTAAAAGGGAAACACTGTGTGTGTGTGTATGTGTTGTTGGGGGGAGGTTGGCAAAGAACAACAGAAAGAATCAAGAGTAGAAAAAGCTGACAGTTCAGACAGAGCTGTGTGCAGGTGCTGTGGAGTTATGAAACACTATCACCTCAGCAGACTGCACCTGAAATCTCAGGCTCTCAGAGTAATCATCGAGTCGGTGCGATGCTCTCCCTCCAGTGAGCTTTGTGGTCAGCAACACTTCATCTTCTAACTTGTAGAACTTGGATAACAATTTCACAGTTTCAGCATGGGACACTAGCCCTAACAGAAGCCTTACTTTCACAGAGCTATATCTTTTGTATCGATATATTAAAGAAGCACAATAATAATAATAATAATAATAAAAAAAGAAACAAACATTTTTACTTGAAAAAAGTTTATAGATCTTGCCAAACCCAAACTTTTGAACAGTAGTATGTAAAGTTCTGTGCTTGAGCATTTCTATGTCTTGAGCTTTGGGGAACGTATTGAATTTTGTGCTAAGTGTTCCTCTTTCAGATAACAGAAGTTGGTGAATTGCTTCTTGCAATTGGATTTTTGAGATCCATAACTGAGACTTTAGGCTGAAACAGACCTTTCAACTCCCACGACTCCCTACTTTACTCAGAAAATTGATTAGCTTAGTGAAGCTTACATATCCTCTACATTCTAAAATCTTCTTATTAACATGTGCCTTTTGGTTTGAATGAAAAATACCAAAATACATTTTTTGTGTGCTCAATGCCAGCAGTTTTTTCTTGTTTTATGGCATAGCTGATTGATTCCAGTCATGTTAACATTAGCAGCAAGATTAAAATTAATGAAAGTCGGATAAATTATCCAGATGGACCTCTAGTTATGTGACTTACATGTTCAGAATGAAATATGTCTGAAATGTTCTGACAGAGTCTACCATGACAGATTCAGTTTCATTCATGCTAGATTAAATATGGCTGATTTTTTTACTACAGGGTTTCCAGGCAAATCCTAACTTTAGTGGATGTGAGCCCTAAAAACAGCCCAGGAAACCCCTTTTCAATAATATCTTAAAGCACATGTTGCTTTAAGTAAATAATTATAATGCAGCTCCAAAATGACATGGTTTTTTTCCGCTTTGTGGTAAATAAGCAGAATGTTTAAAGAAACATCAAAGGCAATCACTCCACCCATAGACAAGGCACACCACAAAGTAGATGAATTATCATAATCAGAGATTAAACTTTTCCTATAGAACCATTCTAAAAAAAAAAACCTACCTTATGATGTTCACCCTCTATCTTTGGAAATGCTGACACTGACCAGACAGAGATTGAAGGAGCGTGTCCTGCCAGTGCGGTGGAAGAGTCCTCCTAGATGAGACGCTGCCATGTGGCACAGCCGGCCCACTGAGATTTTATAGTTAAGATTTATTTTCTTTCTTTCCTGTTTAGTTTAGTTTTTGTTGGTTTTACTCTGTGATTGTTAGCAAAAGTATTATTTTAATAGTATTCTTGTTTCAGTTTATTTAGTTTTTGACATCTACATTGCATTTATATGATGGCAACTAACATAGGGCTGACAAAGCTACTCCTAATAAGCTAATAAGTTTTATTATTGTCTAGTAGGATTTTTACATTTAATCGGTTTGGAAACGAATAAGAAAAAAATAACATTCATACTACTTTTACAATTTACAAAAACTTTGGGTTACACTTTATTTAAATAGTCCACTTTAGACATTCTGCTAACTACAGGTCAACCAATTTTCATTCATTTGCAACTACATCTCTACTAACTCTCAGGGTAGACTGTTAGGTTAGGTTTAGTAGAATAAGTTGACATATACTTACAAAGTGTATCTGTGTGGTGTATGTTGTGAACACATCAAAATGAAGCGTTAGAATATATTAAGCAGGCATAATATTATGACAAAATGTATACCTCAAATGCACTGTAATCCGCTTTGGATATAAAAAGCATCTGTCAGTCACATAAACGTAAAAAATAAACCTTCTTATGATTTATATCCTGTTATTCACATGTTTCTCAATTGCATTGTTGCGATTATGATAGTTTGCATCTGTGGTACATTGTGGTTATTGCACAAACACACACGAGTATGTACTGTATAATCGGGTAAAGCCGATTTGGGTGTGGTCATATTAATCATGTCTATCTGGGAGGTGAAGCTGCTGTGTTTGATAAAGAGAGCTCAAGCATTGCTCTGTCTGTAGACCCACAGCACTAATGAGTGACAGGCAGCTCCCACAAACACAAAGCCCCGCTTATCCTCTTTAAGGCATAAATCCAAGTTCATTTGAGTAATCCCTGGCAAATATTCCCCACAGACCTCATGGTCATCAGAGCTTCCGTGGTGATTTCTGGGAGAAAGCAGGAGCGTTTGATCTGACCCCGCGTCCGACGCATACTGCTAGACAAAACGTTCTCAAAGGGAAAAAGCCATACATCAGATGTATTTACACAATCAAACACATGGGTGAGAGTGAGCTCATGCTTCTGCCCATTGCAAAGGGAAGACTTTCTCCGCATGAACCTTTGTTGTGTGTTTGTGTTTAAACAGACATGTGGGAAGTAAATTATCCTGTCTGCTGTCTCCGAAGTGTGCCTGTTTTCTTTGCTTTATTAAGCTTTACAGCCCATAAACCTATAGTTCTAGGAGTGCTGGGCTTTGATGAGGTGCTGTTGATTTTCCCTGCTCTCCCTCACTGACATGCAGGACCGTGAAACGGCACATTGACGACTGCTCTAATAAAAGCCATTACGTGGCTCGTGAGAACCGGCACGTGATTTACTCTCGGGGTCACTTGCTTGTTTATTTCATCCTGTTTTCTCATTGGCATCTGCTTGACTGTCTGCTCTGGCTTCGTATATTTTCTTCCGAGACGCTTACCATATTTATTTCAGCCAAAGATCAGAAGAAGTAAAACAAAAAAACGAAGTGGACGGCTGGATGGTAATTTATGGCTTTGTAAATATAGCAGCAGATCATGATGTGGTCCAGAGGGCACTGTGGAGCCGAGCTGTTGACAGTGAGCGATTGGATTTGCTCTACCCTCACATTATTCAAAAATGTAGCTACATCCCGTGTGCTCTATCAGCTCTGCCTCTCTACCCATTGGGTCTGTGCTGATGTGGCTCGACTGTGTTCGAGAGTTTGCAGTCTTTGCCAGGCCACGTAAGCGTCGGGAAGTTCGGCTAGGTTTATGATAGTCTCTAACCACTGACAAAACCAATAAAAATTAAAGAATGCGTAATGTTGTAAATTAATGTGTTGCTAAATTTTCTTGATGTCTCTTAAAACAACCATTATTTCACTGATGACTCCAAATATAGCTCATGTCAGAAATAATATATATATGGCAAACATGTTGAAGATTAGGAGCCAAGCAATCAGGCAATTTATTAAGTGATGAGCTGTTTCCACAGAGCTCGGGGGCGCCATAACTGGAAAAGGCTGGAAGACTTTAAGCGCCCTTGCAGGAAGGGATCAGCAGAAACTCCAACTTTGTCCTGCTTGATTTAAATGACTATTATGTGCAAGCTAAAAATGCTCCTTTACTAGATTTGATGATAAGAGAGATTTTGAGATGTCTAAAACGACACTTCGCACTCATAACACCTCATCAGGTAGTTGGCAAGAGAGATGGCATCAAGATAAATGAGAGAGAAGGGAGTATCTGAGTGTATCTGTGTTACAGCTGAGTTACATGATTTTGCCTGATGCATGCTTTTTACTGTTTTACATTACTCCAATATCGTTCCATCACAGAAATAATGCATGCTATGGATCACGTGCTCACCCAGTCACATAAGGTATTTTATTAGATCAATATTAAAGTTAAAAGCAATTACAGTTATCTAATCACCAAAGTTTATGTTCATGTTGATAAATAACGATTGCGGGGCAAAAATTGTACAGGTTGGTACTGCAATAAAACCTGGCATCTGTGCTTCAGCAAACTCTACACCGACTTATTCAAACAGACTTTAGTGATCCTGAATTTTAGATTGTGAGTATATTTGCATTTTGTTACTTAACTTACATATGTAACCTCATCCTGGACAATCTGCTTCCTACCCAGCACTTTTTTTCTGGCCATCAACTGATAGTCACTGAGGGCTATGAGTCACTCACATGTCCACCTAGCACAAGAATGAAGTAATGCCTTTATTCACTGACATAAAGGCGCTCAATGCGAAGAAAAAGGAAGGGGAAAAAATAGGTCAAAAACTCTCATTGTTGGATGGGTAACTGGAGCTCTTCAAATAGTCTTTGGCAACTTTTTCTCTTTACACACAAAAATATAAACTTGAATGGCTGATTGTGGTTAACAGCGGTGGCTTTGCTATTGATGGAGCCCTGCTAGCGGTTTCCCATTCACAACTGAGACCATGTCACAACGTGTCCCGTCACGCCTGTCTTGCACCTCCAAATGTCAATGAAAGTTAAATATTTATCTGCCTAGTCCCTGTAACAGCAACTGTATTGTTTAAGAGTTTGATTGACTTCGTATTTTAATGTGGAAGAGTCTCTGCTCTGTGCATTCATTCTTTGTGGTTGTTACACCGTGTCAAGACAGGATGATGAATCTTCTGTGGATCAATTCATCAATTCTTCACTTCAGTGAATCATATATATATGTGTGTATGTGTGTGTGTGTGTGTGTTTCAGTCCTTTTGGGGACTGAAAGAATGTCATCTTTTCATGTTCTGTTGTTTTCCTCTTTTTATAGGTTTAAATCGTGATTATCATAATCGTTGTTATGAGGCAGATGCACTCGGGATGTACAAAACAACTATTATTATTATTATTAATTTATTAAATAAGATGAGTAAGAGAACAAAGGTAAGCCATCCGAAGATCTCCAAATACTGGGATAATAATAAACAAACTAAAGAGTCTCTTTACTTTTTCTTTTGTAGATTCACAGTCAGGGGATTGACAAACAGACGATCACAGCCACACACCACTTGCCCGAAAAAAAAGACGAGAAGAGGAATCACTGGAGCTGGATAGAACACGGAGGATCAAGGAGTAATCTGGATGGGAACAGGTAGGAGAACAGATAAGTACATAGTGGTGTGTTGTCATATAGTGCTCTTGATTGGTGCTGGGATCGGGAACAGGTAATGATGACAGGTAGAACGTCAATAGAGCATAAGAGAGTGAGGGTGGAGCCCGGAATGGGCGTAACATTAGTATTTGTTTGCAGCGATCACAGATATACACTTCTCTAACAAGCCACTTCTGCTTTTCCCAAGTTACTGCGATGGGTTGCACATGAGTGTAAATCCTGGAGGGGACAACCCTTGTATCCGAGAGTTGTCCCCTCTGAAAAAAAAACAAAAAAAAACGCACTGTCTATTGTGAAAAATACATATATGTATATCTAAGATAATTGTGTAAACAGAAAAAAATACAAAGGCAAAAAATGCATTTCGAAATAGTTGAGTTCCCCCTCCCCTTTTTCACAATGGTTTGGCCCACTGCCAACTATCCCAGTTCATCTAACCTACACTACACATGTATGTGACTGCTGCTCTGTTCATTGGTAGTTGTTGAACTGCAGTAAGTAGGGGATTTTATTTACTTTAAATAAAGCGATTCTCTTTAATGTAGTTGATGCTGATTCGTTAATAATTTAGTTGTGGCAAAAATTCTGATTACAGATGTCAATTTCCATGAATCTGCTAGAATCTAGTTAACGTTAGCTTGTTTACAATAGGTTTTTGCATAGTGCACTGTAACTAACACGCCAAATCCGTTTTCCATGCATTGTTTTATTTTTGGCGGCTTCGCATTATTAACATAACGGCCACAATTAGCCACCCATCCTTGACATTCAGGTCCTTCAAAATTCGCCCTGGCCTCCCTGCCAACGACGCTGTACAGAATTTTTTTGGACGCTCTGATGTAGATTGAATGCTTGTCTTGTTTTTAAAGGGGCCGCAAATCAAACAAACTTGTTAATCTTGTGCAGACTGACCTCAGTTTTCCACAAGCTAATATGATTATTTAGGGTCTTAATGGAAAGTTTGTAATATAGTTTGTTTTAAAATTTCTTAAAGTTTTAAAAATGCAAATTTTACCCTGTCATAATCAGCTCTTTTGAAATCACTCTGTTCTGTGTACTTCCCCTTTATCTTCACGAGCTCCGCTGACTCCGCCGACTCCGCCCCTCTTTTCCGGACGCTGTCAGAGGATCTATTCATTTTCATTTTCAAGATTCATAGTGAAACTTGCTAATTAGCACATTATTAGGAAAGGCGATCATGAATGATACTCGCGAACATAAACGCATTCCGGTTGATCAAGGGGGCGTTTCCCTTCAGAACCAAACGTAACGACTACTTATGTACGTATAAATGACTACTGCTATGTTCATTAATAAATTCAACAACAAAACACCTCAATCTCTAAGGGTCTTGATT
>JAUMHR010000052.1:15527520-15552110 GCA_032361145.1 Enteromius fasciolatus
ACCAACAATAAATATATTTTTCTACCTATTATTTTGTGTTTTATTAATGTCTACACCTACCCCAACCCTAAACCTACTCTTACAGTAAATGAAGACACATTAAATATTGTTGTTCAGGGTGAGAATAAAAAGAATGCAATATTGACGTGCGCGTGCGCAGTAAGCCCGGGTAGGAAATCTGGCGGGTAGGAAAAAATCTCAGAACACCATCTCACATTGAAAATGAAGATCTTCCGGCCACTTTGACGCTCTCGTCGCGGGAGGTGTGAACGGCATAGGTCAGACGCAGAAGTATAAATCGGCCTGTGCTCACACATCATGCACCAGATGCGTGCGTGCCCTCAAATCATTTGGACATGGTGTGTACAAGAGGTACAAAGCTATATAAATACTGTTTGTTTTCTCACACAAACCACTCGTTTCTTGTCTTAGCCATAAATATATCGTTACGATGGGGTATGGTTCAATTTTACGGTGACCGGGAGAGGACGTCTTCGTGATGCACTATGAAATTATTGTGGAGCAAATGCATTTTAATATATTCATTTATAAGTAACCTAATAATAATAGTCAGAATGTAACAGATCTACATTAATTGGAAATGCAAAATACTGTTTAAGATATATTTCCTGCATAGTGTCTCTGGCTATTGTAGATAAATGATCATCGTCCTTAAACACAACCCATCCTCTTAATTTGGTAACATTCTAAAACATACTTGTGTTATGCCTGCTTATGTTTTTTAGTCATATTACATTTGTTTTATAAATTAGTTTCTTACGAAGATGAAAAAAAAGTCCTCAGTAAGAACTGTTTGAGCAGAGGACAGGCAGTGGCAGAGATGACTGTGAATGGTCAGAGTGAATTGGCCTCCTGTTGATGCCCGGAGACGTCTCTTTAGCCTCTCTACAAGAGAAGAAAGCAAGACTGCCACTCAGCCCCCAGCTAATGCTGCCTGTGGCTATTTGCAAGACCTCGTGTGAAAGTAAGAAAGCAGAGGTAAAGGGGGGCTAATTTGACAAAGTGAAAGCAAATCATCTTAGAGAGTGAAAGGAGCAAGTAATAGAAGAATGTGTCTGTGTCCGTGTGTTTTCATACTATTGATGGGCCGGCCAGCAGGGGACTACATTGGGAATTCCCAAAGCATGCTGAAACACATCCCCTCCTTTTCCCAATCTCTTTAACCTCAGTTCTGTTCACCAAAGATCCTCTCACTTTTATGGTCTTTTCTCATTCATTCTGTCCAACTCTCACTGACCCTTCCTTTGTTAGTAAAATCACATTGCCAACTTGGGTTATGTAAATGTAAAGTCTTAAATCCTAGCAGGCCTGATCATTACTTCAAGCTTAATTGCTTCAATTTAGCCCGATCAGATTAAAAGAAATATATGCATGTCCTCATTTGTTCCTAAATCTAAACCTCTATGTCAAACATGGGCACTTTAACTTCACCTGACCATGTACACAGACAGCTCCTGCAATGTCCATAACAGAATTCACACACCACAAACCTTTTGGCAGCTGGACACGTGTCATAAATTGTGTTTATAGGTGGCCATTATTTTGCAATATCCTCTTAATAAAATCTAAAGTGAGATGCATGGGCCTTAAAAGAACATTACACTGGAGAAATAGTAAGACATACAACACAAATCTGGCTTTGTGAGGACTGACTTTAGCATGAATCTGTTAATAAGCCATAAGTGAGGCTTTTCTAGATGAAAAGGATTTCTGCAGAATATTACGTTCACTCTACTATGACATTTGGCTCACAGAGATGTGGGAAGTCATTAAAGCGGAGTCCAGTGAGAAGTTTATTCTGTACTTATGGGCTTTGATTGTGTCCACTGCCTGATGAAACATCAGCCATTAATTCCCGCTACTGGACTTGTGATTCATCATTGTGAAATGATGTGTCTGCCTGTCTGTCTTTTTTATCATGCTGCTTGACTTTTTTGAAATGTGTACATTAGCTTAGCTGCAGAACCTCATTTTGTCAAGTGCAACATGTTCCTGGATCGACATCTATGTTGACTCTGTAAAAACATTGTTATTAACCAGATTTGAAGAAACAGTTTATACACTTTTTGAAATGTAGGCTTACAATCAGTGTTTATTGCTTGTACAACATTGTCATTCATCTATCATTTCCTCTGATTACTCATGGTTAAGGTTAGGTTTAGGTGTAGGGATATATGGTTAAGATTAAAGTCTTGGATTAAAATGTTGTTCCAGGGTCTAACTCAGCAAAATCAGGATGTGCTACTTTAGCTAGTTTGCCAGCGCCTGAGCCTTTCTGATAAACCAACCTGATCTCACGGCAATACGTACATATTTTACGAGGTGGCTAATTCAAACGAATTTGTACGACCTGACTTGTACGAATTCATATGATTTATTCTAAATCGTACGTATTTTATGAGATGCCAATTCGTATGAATTTGTACGAATTACCTAAACATAATCCCGCCCCTAAACATACCTATCACGTGGTTTTAGACAAATCGTTCGAAATCATACAAGTAAGGTCATACAAATTAGTATGAATTGCAAAATTTGGCACCTCGTACGAATATGTACGAATTGCTCGTGAGACTGTGTTGGATGAACAGCAAAAAATAAACAAAAGTGAAATAATTCCTTTAGCCAATCAGATACAAGCCAATCTCAAACACTCTTTGTGAATTATATTAATACCTTTTATCTATTTATATTTACCCACATTAAATGGCTTCATTTTTTGTGGACCTTTAATTTTTGTATGTTTTATGTATTATTAGTTCTGTTCTATTCTATTCCCCAGCACTCAACTATAAATGCTAGTAACTATACATAACTAACTATAATAGATATATTAGGTCGTGCTATAATATGCTGTATGTATGTAGGACAAGTCAGCTGCTGAGAGAGGGCCTGCCAACAGAATTCATTCAGATCTGGAAAGATGCTTCTGTAGATAATAACTCTTTTCCCCATTGTTTATTTGTTGAGTAATTTTAATGTTCAGCTCCACTCACCTCTCTTAATCTTAGCCTCCAGAATGGTTCCCTCAGCAGCCTGCTCAGTGCTGAGATGGGCCCTGCCTCCTGGTGTGATCAAAGACTAGCTTTATCCTCTAGAGGGGTGTAGGTTACAGTGCCATTCACTTTATGGGTGGTCAAAGGGTCAGATGTACATGTAACCACATAGGAGATAAATCCTTAAAAGTAGCAAGCCCGGGTCAGCAGATAGGCTGTGATGTATGAGGTGACTAGGGACGATATCACATCCTCTGCTCTCACAGACCACCACGGCCCAGACACATAGTTCATTGGCGACTTTACATGTGGTGCCTTGAAACCAGAGCTCAGTGATACAAAACAATCAGAATCTGTAGCACAAGAAAGTCTAAAGACAATTTGTCCTGCTCTTATTGAATTGTATTGAAAGAGTAGTGCATGACTTTTTAAGGAAAATGTAGGCCTATAAAGTGTAGCGTATCTAATAGAGAGTGATGTAAGTGTGAGGATCTACGCTTATTTTCTGGATTATTGAAAATCAGTGCAAAACTGAGGTGTAACTGCCATTCCTCGTCACATCACATTACTTTATGAAGTGTATTCATTTAGAAAAAAATCAATGTTAGGTCATAAATACAGCACATTGGGTTCTGCATTAAAATCCAATTTGTTTTCACTCAGATCCATACCGGCTACAAATTAAAAGTCATGTTGTCATTCACTCAGAGCTGGTTGCATCAGTTCATAATTCATAACATTTTTTATTTGCAATTTTGTTTTAGAACCTCTATAGAAAACACTTCTGGGTGAAAAATAGGGTGTTTTATTATTTTTTACCTATAGACAGTTTTTTTTTAAATGAAATGCTGATGAGATTTTACTTGGATATTTTTTTTATAAAGATGTCAAGCAGTGATTGTTTGATGCATTACTTTCTCATGCCAATGTGTGAAATAAATGATTTCCATACTATGCTATATAGTGGATCTACTTGACATCCAGTTATTTGAGTAAAATTAGCCATAAGTTCTGTATCTTTATCTTGATTATTGTATTTGGAGTGTCCTTGGTGCCACTCCTTCTCCCCGGCTCTCTCTGGTTATTGCGGTAAGTCAAGAAAGAGTCTTCAGAACAAACTTCTGCCTGTTCCTCAAACCTCTTCACTCCTGCAATTTTTATATATTTCCACACATGGGGAAAAAAAAATAACCAAAATAACAATATTTAGGCTGCAATTATGGGAGGGTAAAATTCTATGTCTGAGAGCAAATGAAGGATGATGGTTTCTCATGGTCAAACACACCACTCAGAAGATTCTTCGTGCACAGACCGCAAACCTAAAAATACACCCAGTCTGGTCGTGTTTGCTCACTGCAAACAAGAAGACAATGGAGACTTGCTCTGAGGTTTACGCTAATTCTCTTCAGCAAGCATAAATCAGATGCTAATAGGATGTGGATGTTTACTGCTTGAGTAGTTTTGTGAGCTTTCATGTACAACAATAAATAAACATTGACGTTTAAAGGCGTGAGTACAGGAACAAATTCAACTAGAGAATGCAGATAAGCTCAGATCAGAGTCAGAGACCTTTAAAGAGGAATCGGCAGACTCCCAGGTGCCTCGTCTCCCACAAATTATCTTCCCCTTACCTAAAGCCTGCAGGGTAAAGCCCACCTGTAGTGATACCTTACACAGGTATTTTTTTTTGTGGATTGGAAGTGAACATATAGAGCTGTGTGTTTGGTATCAAGTTGTTTATATGTTTATATGTTTATATGTTATTCTGCTGAAACCAAATTTGCCTTTATTAACGAATGAATTATTCATCTGTGTATGCTAATATCTGTGGAAAAATCGTTTAAAATAACTTTGCATGTCAAAATCGCATTTTGCCCATGGCCTCATTCTGGTATGTAACTGTTATAATTCAATCGATTATCAATGGTTAAAATTAGGCTTGTTTTGCTCTTCACTAGCCTGCCCAACAGGTAAATAAAAGATGTTTGTGCTGTACATCTCACATGAAAAAATATAGTAATTTATAGTAAAATACTATAGTGATTTTGTACTCAAGTACTCAAATTAATTTGTGGTAATATAACAGTTATAGTAATATTTAATAAGTCTTTTACTACTATAGAGTATATTATACTACAGTACAGTACAGTTTACTATAGTAAAAACTAAAGTATACTACAGTATTTATTACAATTAGCAGTTCACTATAGTTAATACTACAGTACGCATTCATTAACAAATAGCACAGTATATGTTGTAAATACCATAATATATAAAGTATATTACATTTTACTGTAGTATGGTTCAAAAACTAAATTACTATAGTGTTTTATTTTTCATGTGGGCAGAATGTATTCAAAGAAGTCCATCATGGAAATGAGACACAATGGTTTTATGGGTCAACAGTGATGGCTTTTAAGAGGGAATGGAGGAGGGGCTTCATCCCAGATTAAGTAGTCATTAGTCTTATCAGATGTTGAGGCATTGTTTAATGCATATCTGAGTCTTTTCCTCTCACCCCCCACACAGACTTACACACACTGTATGTGTGGAGGCCAATACACTTTAAAGACACAAAGGCTAGTCAAATAGATATAAAAAAAAAAGAGCTACACATATACAAACCACTCTCCCGTGTATTTGTATTTACATAAATGTATTTAGATGAGCATTTGACCCTTGTCTTGGGTCGTGTCATGTTGATAGTATTGGAGTTATTTATTTCTATTCCCCTAAACTTCAAGGAGTTTCACTGACAATGTCAAACGTTTTTTTTTTTTTTTAAACTGGGCTGCTTCTCAGAGCTAACATTGTGAAACATGCTTGATCATTTATAGAGTGCTGACACTGTTTTGAAGTCTATATTCTCAGGCCAGGTACACAATAGCAGGGAATAGTAAACAGACAGTAAACAACATTAAACAGAGAGTAAACAGCCACATCAGCACCAATTTAACCATTGTTTGAACCATAACACACATGTGGACGCAAGCGCTCAAATACCGATTAAAATGCACATTTTTTTTAGCTTTCAGGATTTTAATGAATTCATATGCTGCTGTATTTGTCATGATGCCTGAGATAATTCAAGTTGGAAGTTTCCTCAGGCCTTCAAGTCAAAAGATAACAAATATCAGGGATGTTCTCCAGGGTATGAGCTGAAGTCAAGAGGTCAGGCTTGAAAGGCAGTTGTTTCCTAGTTATTTCCTAGACTGTTTAGGGTTTCAGTGACACAGTCAAATAAATAGTGGGTGCAACCGCCACTCAAAGGTGTATAGATTCATGTCATGGTTTAAGATTTATGACCTCTCCGTTCAACATCCTAGTCTGGATACCACATTTGCTTCCAAAGATGCAGCCCACATAGACTCTATTATGGATAAACAGTTTTGTTGAGTAGAATGAAAATTGCTCCTCACAAACAGCTTGCGTGTATGTTTTTATATAATCAAATGTGTTTAATTCTACAATTGGTATGATTTATAGGTTTGTCCTCAGCAAAATATAAAAGCCTGTAGTTATGTAGATAGTCATGTAGATGAGCTGTGCTAAGCATTTCTGCATAAATAAATTGAAACCCGCAGATCATGATTATTTGGAGATGTGCTTCGACTGACCATCAGACATTACGGTTCCAGTGTTGCACTCTGTTCTCCAAACCCAGTACGGGGTAAATTAGAAGCAGATATGGGCAACCCTGACCTGGCATAGTTCTCCCCAGCTGGAGCCACTGCTGGAAAAGCCATTTCTCCACAACATGCAAACAAATATAAAACAAATGGTGTACAGCCATGTAAAGAGAGGGGGAGCAAATGTTAGCAAATATGAGGTCAGAGGCTGAGTTATGACCTCACTGCCTATTACATTACGTTAAATTGCAAAAGTTGCTTTAAACGCTCATATGTGCCAATATTTTGCACGAAGCACATCTGAGTTGATGAAGATGCATGTATTCCAGAAGTTTGTGTTGGCAAGTTTTATATCTGTTCCCCCTTTAAAGCTTTAACTGCTCATTGGCTGGTTGTGTTCATAGTCTGACTGATTGTTGGACAGGCATCTATAAGCGAACCTTTTGACTATTTTTGACACTTCTTTTAATTTAGTGTATACATGGCAACCATGGCTTTATGGGATGGTGTTGCATGTTTAGCTATCTGTGCCTACTCCGTTCAGTGGAGTTTGGGCACAGTTTTAAAACCAGAGAAAGAAGTATTGGCACATAAACCTTTGTAAATAATAACACTGTAGTCAAAGCAAAACCATCTTCCTTTGGGGTTTGATGCATTTGGCTTTGACAAGCTGAGCCCCCAGCCAACATTTACTAAAACATCTGACAACACTCTTTCTGAGGACCTTTTAAAATTACACTAGAAACTAATGGATTGTAAAGCACAGTTGAACTCACTGGATGATTCTTTTCACATGGAGACTTTCTTTGAGCTACTTGTCATATGGTTGATATTGTGTAGAGCACTGTAATCTTGGCCTCCTCCGTTCATTAGAGACAAAATCTGAACACATTGCGAAAAACAAACAAAATAAATATCAAACTACTTTAAAGCCACCTCTTATGACGTTTTTTTATTTTATTTTTTGGCTGAACCTCAACTTAACTTTTATGTGATTCATAAACATTTTAGTATACAAATCAGGTAGTTTTATGAGCTCCTTTAAGAAAGCGGTGAACAGGGAAAACAAATGCGAATGCTCGGATTTACTCAAATGTAGACCGAGCTTTGGAGTCAGTGTGCAGTCGTCTGTTTAGTTATCTGGGAACCAAGAACCAGTTCATATTCAGTTCTGGTTAAATCTTAAAAATATGTGCGTTTCTCACCAAGTGCACACTAATTCTTATAACACTGCTAAAACATTTTGACAGTGTTTGCTACTATTCAGCATTGCAGCGTGAAATGAGCATAATCAGCAATCAGTGAACCCATACCACAAAAAATGAGCCAGCCGTGCTTTGAGTGAAGTGCAATTCCCCAACAAACGACTCGTATTAATCAGATCTTTTTAAAGAATAAAAAACAAAGTGCAACCAGTGTAATCCAGTTCCTAAACGAAGTTCTTTTTAGTTAATGCAAAACATACAAATAACCAACTAAACTGAATGAGCTTCATTGACGATTCCCAAACAAATTACTCTATTGAGCCTATTTTTTGGAAATAAACAAAAGGCTTGGGACTTTATTTATTTATTTAATACATTTTTTAAAGGTGCCTAATTCAAAGTCTATTTAAAAACATTTGTGTCATGCTAAATTTATTTCTAAATTAAGGATTGTTCAGTTGAAATCAAATAGTCCCATAATTTGGCATCATAGCCAAATAAACATTTAAAAGTTGCCTGGTAATAAGACTTTATAAGCTAAAACCAGAATCATGTTGTCTGGAGACTGGCTGAATAGATGCAGTAGATGAGCTGTCGCAGTTTAGACCAAGATCAACCCAAATAGTTAAACAAACTGCTGTATTCAGTGTAAGCTAAGCGTCAAATATCAGCTGAGCGCGTGCAGAACAGATATTCATGACAGAAGAGTTTTAAGAACAAGACCTGACGTGAAAGCGCTTCGTTAAACAGTACAACTTACAGTATCATAAATCATCCGACAGCCCATTCAGAACTCTTCAGATTCACAGTGAACACATAAACTCTTAAGACAGCGTGTGTTTACTTGCTCGGACCCTTCATTTAGAGGGAGTGCTACGAAAATGTATCCCATTTCAATGAACTCGGTGATCTGTGTATGGACGGTCGGACAGTGAGGAGGGTTAATACACTGATTCTCCTGCAGATGGTCGTCGCTGATTGGTGGAAATGTAGACCCCCCCACATCTTGCCCATCAGCCGGTGCCACTATCGCAGTATAGTTTACACACAGACACACACACACACACACACACACGCCGACTGTCACTGCTGAGCAGTCAGCAGTTCTGTGTACCTGCGCTTTGCAAACAGAAGCGGTGCGCGTTACCCCAATGAACCCGGTGGATTTTACTTGAGCAACGACAGAAACAGGGCAGTTTAAACAGTTAGCAATGTCTCTATATTGCATTGCATGGATTTGCGGATTGTTTCTTTCCCCGTGTCTGAAGAGGTAACAGTAAAGGTGCATGCATGACAACATGGATTGCCTTTTCCTTTTGCTCTGGAGTTTACAAGTCCCTCTGGTAAGCAGCACTTCAGTGAGATTATTGGCGAGTGTGTCGTTTGGGAACTTTATAAAGGCAGGTGACACGCTGAGAATTAATTATTTATTATATATATCTGATACTTATTTTTCCAATCAAGTTAATTGGGTGAGTTTTTTGCACTTTTGCAGGCTCTGCAGTTCTGTTGCTTCCACTCTGTAACATCGGTCTCTTTTACCGGCGTCCTCTATCAAGGTTTGTGTCTTTACGCACTGCAACTGTATTTCTATTCTGAATGATGACAAGCCGGTGATGGATGCCGATGCATGATCTCGCGCTCTAGTTGAACATACCTGAATATACATGTGCACATAAAGATATGAATACGCTAGAAGCATACCACACAGATACTATGAATTAAGAGATTTACAACATAAATATACTCCCAAAAATATGAGCTTCCAGTGCCGGTGGTCGTGCGCCAGCACGCGTGTGGGAGCATTAAAAGGATTCCCTCATCTCTTGTCTGCCGCGAATTGAGTTAGTCAGAGTTAAGTTTTTTTTTTTATATTTTCAATGCCATTTAAAAGTTTTGACGAATTGTATGTTCATGTTGAGTAATTGGTGAAATGCTTGACATTATGTTTATAAACTTATATTGCACATCCTACATTTCCCACTGAAATGTTTGAAATCTCATTCAGAAACACAAGACAGTACAGAAAGGTTGCATAAGTTAGTCTAACAATATTAAATAAAATTCTAATATATATATATATATATGATTTATGGATTAGTTAAACCAGGTATACCGAAAGTAAATAAGCCACAAGTACTGACAAGACCCCATGAAACGGTTTTCCTTTCTGCATTTGAGAATATTTTGATTGGTAAAAAACCTTTGTAGTGCAGGACAAGTTATCAATATAACTGTTGATGGATTGGTATTAAGTCAGATGGTTTAAAATGTGTTTGCCCCCCTCACAGATTATGATTTTGCTACACCAGTGGAAGTGGATTTACTTGGAGGCTACATTTCCCATGATGTGTCAAGACATGGAAGGAGCAAGAGATCCCTGTCAGAAGCTGGTGGTCCGGTGCACTATCATGTCTCTGCATTCGGCAAGGAATTACACTTAGACCTGCAACCGTCCCATGTGCTAGCAGAGGGGTTTACCGTACAGACACTGGGTGCAGAGGGCATCAATACAGCCACCCTTGACTCTTCTGTTCATAACTGTCTCTATCAGGGCTCCATCCGAAACCATTCTGAATCCTCTGTGGCCATATCTACATGCACAGGTCTGGTAAGTGGCTCCATTTATTCTCACTGAAAGATTCACTGACTCCAAAATGAGCTACATCAATGTCTTTCATAGGCATGCTTTTTAAGAAGGCATCCTAAATGAATTGAAACCTCAAATGAGGCTGATTTGAAATGCTCTATATAGGCAGCAACTTATGAATCATGCATCATATGAAATCGTTTCATTCAACAAATGTTTTGGAAGTTTGTAATTATTTCAGTAATTAACTATCATCTTGGATTTTTTTTCTCTCTGCTTTGAGCATTCTGATGCGATGTTGCCTTTGAATTTAACCAAAATATACCTTAAGAGGTAGCGTAATTAAGTTGTTAACACATTGTAAAAGACTTTGTGTCTGAGTTTCAAGGAAATTACATGAATTATAGTGAGTTTTAGATTTCAACATTTCCCTTACCTGTCCCAAAAAAAAAAAAAAAAAAAAAAAAAACAGGCACGAAATCTGTTATTAAATCCTTCCAGCGTCTGTATGCCACACCATTGTTTTCACTTGTTTTGTCCCCTGGCTTGTAAAGTCAGCTTATTAGATTTTGGAAAAAAGGTTAACTGTGTTGTCCATTGTTTGTATACTCATTAAGTAAGGGTCTACCAATGTTGCTTTTATGCAAACATTTCTTAGTTACAGTTAAAAAAGTATTCATTTTGCATGTAGGAGCTTAGGAAGCATAAGTGTGCCACAGAGCATATACAGTATAATATAGTGTGCTGTGTGGAAGAAGAGCTTATTAAAACAGGCCAACTGGAGCACTAAAGTGGAACTGTAGTGTAGCACCGGTCTTTATGTTTTCCTTCAGAGAGGATCACATCTCACCTTTGATGGTGCGCTACAGTAAAATCATACAACGAGTTCTGCTGACGTTCTCTTCTTTTGTTCAGTGTTTGCCCTGCTTTCCTGTCTCCCTTGTTCTCCACAATTAAAGACAGAGTGAGGTTTCAGGCACTTGGTTGGCAGCGCTAATCTTTTCATTGTCCTTTTCATTAGCGGTAGCTTCTCCACAATAAAACAGCAGTGACCCATTCTTTAAAAACTGTGTGACAACACAATGTGATTTGGGAGCAATTGCATCTGAATAGACTGCAGGGACTCTTTGATCTACTCCCCCTTCTTTTGAAGCTCTTTTTTCTTGAACGATGGCCCAAGCTCTAGGTGATTCTCTTGGAGGTCTTAAAGGTGCCCCAATTTCAGATATACAGGATGCTGAACGAGACCTGTGTGTCCCTTTAGATTTTGTGCTTAAATGTACAGAAGCAAAAGGAAAAAGGGGTCTCTCGCTCTGTCACTCTGCCTCTTTCTTTGTTGGAGTAAAAAAGAACGAGTCACAGAGGACTTTAACCCTTCCATGTCATCTCCGCTTGATGAGGAGCTTTGGATTAAGTACAAATGAGAACCCATTCATCCCTCTGCTGATCCGCAGCAACCTCTTGTGCTGTGAAAGGCCGAGGAGGCAGTTGCTTAGAGAGAGAGAGGTTTTGTGTTGCGAGAATGCCAGTCCAAAAGTAAAATCAATGTGGGTGAGAACCCCCACAGTCGGTATATTCAGAGGTAATGCCGTCCGTTAGGTTAGTGAGTTGATGAAAGTTTGATTTGCTTGTACTAGTTCTCCTGCTTTTTTGTTAAACAGTGCATAACATAGCAGATGGACAAGGATTCAGTTGTTAAATGAAGAACAGGCGGTCCCGGCCTTTAAATCAGGAACAGAGGGATTTACTTGCTAAATCCTGCTTCATTTAAAGTTTTTAATTACTGAGCTCCCTTCAATTGCTGTTATCACTTGCCTCATATGGATTGTCTGGCTCCAGATTTAGCGGCACGATCAAACGTCTTCCATCCAATCCTAAAACAAAACACTTCAACGTAGTAATGAAATGCTACTTGATTTGTGGATTAGTTTAGTCATGTGTTCTGTTTTGAGGTTGGTTCAAAATTTTCTAGGCAGCATCCAGGATGGCATATGAATGCCAGTCCCAAAGCTGCTTCACTTTGTAAAAGCTGATTCAAAGCTGGATCAAGTTGCAGAGTCGCATGGTTGTGCAAGTTCAGAGTTGCTTTTCCAGTCTAGGCATAGATCAATTCTCATCCTCGGGCCTTCTCTGGGTCACGGTTCCATATGGCTGGTGACAGGTTCAAGCCCATCCCCCTTTGAAATGGCTGATCCTTCTTTCTAGACGTGTTTTGACTGGCTGAGCCACCATGCCGTCCAGAATTGGCTCTAGTACCACAATGAAAGGCTTAGAGAACTTTCATTATACTGGATTATTGATGTATGATCTATTCTGGTAGTGTTGCTATATTTAGTTGTTATGATTCATTCGACACTGGGCGACTCATTTGGTGACTTTAAACTTTAATTCACTGCCATGTCAGCTTACCTTTTTGCAGCAGGTAATGAGACAGTAGAATTGACATTCCCTATCAGTTAACTGATGCCATTGTTTGCTAACAATTAGCATATTAGCAAACTCTGGTGGGTAGGATAGCAATTAGTTGACTAAATAGCCTCAGCTTTTGAAATGCTGACATTGTGAATCAATTAATTATCCCAGTCAACATGCATGGCTGGAAAACTTACCACAGCCTTTATCATGATGGCTAACTGGATAAAGATACTATTTTCAGATATTTTACTGGCTGTTTTGGGTTTTAAATTAAGGCAATACATCAGAAGTCCTGCAGCAATTTAAAGTAAGACTCAATTTTTCTTGAGCAGAAAATTGCCATACTAGAATGTTTTTTTGAAGGATGATTTTTTATGACTGGAATAATGGCTGCTGAAAATTTACCTTTGCCAACATTACATTTTTTTAGCTTTGCCAACAATATGTAAGTTACATAAAAAGTATATATATATATACACAATTGTGAGTGAATGAGAGTTTTTCAGAGTCCACCAAGCAGACAGCTGAGTAGAGTTAATTATCCTCCTGGTCTTTTGAATGGTTTGCAAGCAGAGCTTTGTACGGCAGGTGATTCACTAAATTTGCCCTTCACTCAGTTTCAGTTCTTTCCAAACATGTCCAATCATGCTGAACTCAGACATGACCTTTCCCAAGCCCCTCATTGTCTCTTCTGTTCACAGTCCGACTATCATTTCTTTTGCCTAGTTAAAGTTTACATGACAGGACATAGGAAATAAGGATATGAGTAACTTATTCAAGCCCACCTTCTAAAAAAAAAAAGGATCTCATACTCATATTGAATAAATTCAATACATTTTAAGCCTTCATAATTGCACCGATTGAGGAAATTATGTTCGATGCAATATGTGTATTAATGTAAATCTTATTTTTTTAGTGAACTGTGTTGACAAGTAAAAACAAATGACTTTATGGGTAATTAATCAATCAAGTATTATGCACAAATGTTACAAGGTGTTAATCACTTTTGCTGAACAGGGTTCCCGCAGAGTCTCTCTCTCTTGGGTCTTTGGGGGTGGGGGTGCTTCATGAAGTCTTTTTAGATGGCAAAGTGTTCTTTTATCTTTTATGGACAGCCCGGCCCATAGACCAGCCTTGTGGGTGCTAGACTGTCTGTGAATGTGTGAGGTGTGTATGTGTGTGAATTGCTGCTGAAGCACTTCAGCTGTGTTTATTCAGTACCAGACCTGCTGGTTCAAGCTGATGCGCTAACGTGTGGGATTGCACTTAGGGACAGTTGTGATGCTAATTCACTCTGACTGGAAAGGAGGAAAGCTGTCAGTGCGCTCAAAGCTTGTGTGGATACACTGCAGTGAGAGTACAGCACCGGGCCATTCAGACATCAATGGAAGAGAGAGGCTGGGAATTACCATATACAGACTCAGAGAACAGAGCTGTAGTGCTTGTCTGACTCAGGAAGTTGTGAGAAAAAGCTTTGGGGTTTCTGTCAGATGCGTTTGTTGTCATGATTGGTACTTAGTTATTCTGTTGAATTTTTTCGCTGCTTGAAACCTTCATCCTGACATCATAAATTACGTATGGATGCATTGGGGCACTGGCTAGTGGCATTATCATTTAATATCAAGACACTATGATTCTTTTTATCGTGATTTTGCACAAATAGCTCTTACTATAATACTATACTCTTACTAAACACACACACACATACATTTATATATATAAATATAGTAAAGTTATTTAGGGATGAAAAATGTTGTAAATCATACTGCACAAATTGAGATTAAGTATGGTCTTCATTTACAGTGGGTACGGAAAGTATTCAGACCCCCTTAAATTTTTCATTTTTTGTTATATTGCGGCTATTTGCTAAAATTATTCATAAAGTTCATTTTTTCCTCATTAATATACACACAGCACTCCATATTGACAGAAAAACACAGAATTGTTGACGTTTTTGCAGGTTTATTAAAAAAGAAAAATATCACATGGTCCGAAGTATTCAGACCCTTTGCTGTGACACTCATATATTTAATTCCGTTGCGGTCCATTTCTTCTGATCATCCTTGAGATGGTTCTACACCTTCATTTGAGTCCAGCTGTGTTTGATTGTACTAATTGGACTTGATTAGGAAAGCCACACACCTGTCTATATAATGCATGTCAGAGCAAATGAGAATCATGAGGTCAAAGGAACTGCCTGAAGAGCGTCCGGCCAAACTGAGCTATCGGGGGAGAAGAGCCTTGGTGAGAGAGGTAAAGAAGAACCAAAAGATCACTGTGGCTGAGATCCAGAGATGCAGATGGGAGAAAGTTGTAGAAAGTCAACCATCACTTCTGCCCTCCACCAGTCGGGGCTTTATGGCAGAGTGACCCGACGGAAGCCTCTCCTCAGTGCAAGACGAACGAAAGCCTGCATGGAGTTTGCTAGAAAACACCTGAAGGACTCCAAGATGGTGAGAAATAAGATTCTCTGGTCTGAGGAGATAAAGATAGAACTTTTTGTCCTTAATTCTAAGCGGTACCTGTGGAGGAAACCAGGCACTGCCCATCACCTGTCCAATACAGTCCCAACAGTGAAGCATGGTGGTGGCAGCATCATACTGTGGGGAAGTTTTTCAGCTGCAGGGACAGGACGACTGGTTGCAATCATGGAAAGATGAAGGTGGCCATGTACAGGGATATCCTGGAAGAAAAGGAACATTCTTCAGAGTGCTCAGGACGTCAGACTGGGCCGAAGATTTACCTTCCAACAAGACCCAACACCGCTAAAATAATGGAGTGGCTTTACAACAACTCAGTCACTGTTCTTGAACGGCCCAGCCAGAGCCCTGACTTAAACCCAATTGAGCATCTCTGGGGAGACCTAGAAATGGTGTCCACCAACATTTACCATCCAACCTGACAGAACTGGAGAGGATCTGCAAGGAGGAATGGCAGAGGTTCCCAAATCCTGGTGTGAAACACTTGTTACATCTTTCCCAAAAAGACTCATGGCTGTATTCGATCAAAAGGATGCTTCTATTAAATACTGAGCAAAAGGTCTGAATACTTAGGATCTTGTGATATTTTAGTTTTTCTTTTTTAATAAATCTGCAAAAATGTCAACAATTCTCTGTTTTTCTGTCAATATGGGGTGCTGTGTGTACATTAATGAGGAAAAAAACTGAACTTAAATGATTTTAGCAAACGATTCTTCCTGCCACTATTAGACTCAGTCCCTTGGATTGACCACTCTGAGTCTGCTAGCTGAGACTGCACCATGGGAGACAATGCTCAGGTGACGTGGTGGACATTTATACTTGTCTGAGTTTTGGGAGGGCAGACAGACCAATTGAAACCAGAGTGAATATATGCTGGGCTCCTTTGTAGTTACAAATGTTCCCCACTCCCCCTTTCATAATTCATGGGGTGTTATGCCATGTTAGCACTATAGGAGTTGCCAGGGGCTATTCCCTGGTGGTCTGTGTGGTGACAGTGATGTAGAGGCTGCTTAGGGATGCCAGAGAGAGGGAGAGAGAACGCTGTGGGAGAGAGTGAGGAAGAGGAAAGGCAGGCTGGTCCTGTAATAGCTCTTGTTCTCACTCACTTGAAGACCTAAAACTAATGGGCAGTGGTGAAGTGGCTGTCGCACCAGCTCTGAGAAGCCATAAATATTATAAGGAATCCCATATCTCATTCCTTGGACCACTTGGGACGGGCATTTTAAAATTCCCATTTCTCCACTGAGGTTTAATTATGTTAGTCAAACTCGTGCATCTTTCTTACAGTAATAGAGTTATGAAAGGACACCCTTTTGTCATTGACAACTTAGCTTTGTGATATCTGAGGCTTGGCCAACAGTTTCTTCTTTTTAATTATTTACTGGACCAGCTTTTATTGTGATCTTGCTTCAATTGGTTTAAAAGTCTTTAGTTTGGGTTGTGCCATATTTAGCCTAATTTTTGAGAGCAATGAGAACAAAGCTGTGAGGGTGCAATCAATTGATTATACTGTAGTTTAAAAACATGTCAACTGTTCAGTTTTTTTTTTTGAATTTGTGTTTTCAGGATAATCATTGTAAAGTCTAAAGTCTGTTTCTTACAACCTGTTTTTCACAATTAAGAGTGTTGCAATAGCTTAGCATGCTCACAATAGAACATCCCAAATCTTAAGCAAAGAGTTGCAGTAAATCTCTTTTTGCCCTCTTTTTTTGAGGCAAGATCACTTTTCCTCTCTCCGCCTCCCAATTTTACTCCCTTTCCTTATGTTTTATATCTGGGTTTTATGGCGTGACTGTGCTATAAATAGTGGACTTCCTGTTTTGAATTGAAACCACCAAAACATGGCCTCAGAAATCTGAAATATAGATCTGAATTTTGAACTTTAATCACAGTGTCATTGTATATTGGCTTTAACTCATCCCATAAAATTTTCTTTGATCCCAAAGGAGTATTCAACGAGAAAACCATGGTTTAGTATATGACTCGTTGTATATTGCATGCATAAGATACGTAAGACTCTTTCATTTCAGACCTAATCATATTAGCACTGCAAAAATACTAATGTTTCATGACCCAAGGCTAAAAGTATATTTTAAAATTATATTTACTTTGTATAGATCTCATATATCTAAATGCCCCTGAAGTGTTCATTATTTGTCTGTGCAAACAAACAGACACACACAATTCCCACTGAATTCAGAAAAGTTGATGCTCTGGTCAGATGTAGCCCAACAGTGGAATGCAGATGTGTTTTAAAGCTGGGTAATAAGCAGCTTTGGGTTTCTCACTGCTCCCTTCCAGTCTTTAACAGCATGTAAGCACTTACTCATCTAGATCATAATACCACGGTTGGAAGCTTTAAAAACACTCACAGTTTACACAAAGAAATGCTAATTACGTTTCATAGAATCACAGAGACAGGCAATAAATAATTTTCCATACTTGCACTGAAGACTCACTACAGTCAAAGACAGTTCTCATGAAACCACATAAAACAGACGTTCCCTTCAGTTAAGTCGTAGAGTAGCGCTTTGAGGACCGTGCTTTATTAGTTAATTCCCAGCATCTGATATTCCTTTGAATATATGAAGACTCCGACTCAATGAGTGGAGTGAGAGTTAAAAGAGCTCTCATGGTTTCTGTGTTCGCTGTGAAAATGAAACATGTTCATCTGGCAGCAGACATTGGCCCTCTAATCTACATCTCTTACAAGTGTTTCTTGAAGGAGATAACTAAGTCTGGCACATGAATGTGAAACCCGAAGAAGAGACTGTGGTTGAGTGCTTCTCTTCGTTCCCTCGAGTCTAATAGGCTTTAAGTAGTCAGGTGGTTTTTGGAGAAGGCTGTAGTTAGGCACTTGTGTAATTATGTGATCACCTGTCACACATTATTACATTAAAAACATTGCAGTGACTTTAATATATTCTATAGTAAAGACTCTCAAACTTTTGGCCAGCTGAACCCATTTGACTTTAAATATTTACTTGAACACCCCTGGAGATTTCAAGAGAACACTTTTGTTTTTTTAATAATGATATTTAACGTTTGCATAGTCATATTTCCCAGACATTTAATTAAAAACATGTATTACATCACTTTTTTTAATTTAATAAAAAGTGGTGATCCTTACTGCTTGTGTCAAAAAATAAATAATTATGTTGTGATAATAGGATCCCAGGAGTTCTTCAGTTATTTCCTCTCTCATGTCTTCAGCCAGCTCCTTTCTTTCTGCATCTCATCAGACATAATGACCAAAAAGCAAAAAAATTTGGACCCAGATGGAATCCATTTACCCCCATTATTGAAGCAAAGCACCTCCATCTGCTAACTGCTGGACTAAGTTGTTAGATATTTGACAGTAAAGTTTGTTATGTCTCTAAAACAAATGGAATACATGTGTGATAATTGTGTGAGGTGGACTGCAGGGCACTTGCAGAGGTCCTCCAGGATGTTGGTTAAATACATGCTTGCGGGGTGCCCTGTACGGGGAGGGCTTCACTGCAGGAAGCTCATCTCGAATAATGTGCTAACATGGTTTATTGAGAAAGTGTCAGCATTGAAATCTTGCGGCTTTTCTTAAAATGTCCCAGTAGTCATCTCCTATCCTTTATGGTTTATTTCCTCATTTATTTATCTTAAAGAGAGTGAAAATGAATGAAGACAGTGTTATTTTTTTTTACCAGTGTGGTTTCAAATGTAAAGATGTGTGCAAACCCACATCATAGTGTCGGGAGTTGTCCAGTTATTTTTGAAAGTAGTGTTTCATCATTTGTGCATAACATGAATCAATGACTTTGGTTTTCTGGTTGTGAGTAAAGTAATGCAAACTACACTGTAATTCCAATACACTAATAATAGGGCGATTCTGCACTATTATCATCAAAAAAAAGAATGTTAACCCTGTTATTTAAAGAAAGTAAATTACATACTGGTCTTCTTTGGTTGATTTGTATGTGGCAGACGTTTACTAGCGTTATGTGAATGGTCTGTATGTATTTGATGTTCTCAATGCTTGAATGAAGATTTCAGTTTTACAGTGGCATACACCATGAATCTGACATGAATTAAATAAGACCCACAAACACAGACAGTGGGAATGAGAAGAGTAGACCTGAGGCAGTGGAATACATTTTTGCATCCAGTATGTTTATGCTCCACAGTGTACATTACATTTTTAGTAGCAGTGGTTTGAGAGTTTCTTGATAAACTGAATCCAAGCTTTAATAATTTTTATACTCAGTGCGCTGAACAATAAGGATGCCCAGCTGATCTGAGGACACTGTCAAGAGAATTTCAGTCCAAATTACAGAAATGTCAATTTCAGGCCAGAGCTGGATTACTACTGAAAATTATATGTCAGTTATGCATGCAGTTTGACTGTTTGGATTTCACAAATGTTGCTTAATAATCAAGATATTTGTGGATGCATGTGTGCATTAGTAGTTTTGTATGGTGGCCCAGTAGTAAACACAACACATCACATAGGACTCATTTTGTTGTGTTAATTTCAGTGCAGCCTGCTTCTGTGGTGTTATGCTAATTTAACTGCCCTGCTGCTTGTTTCCATTATATTGTGCTAATTTTGTTGTGTAGTGACTTGTTTCTGTTGTGTTGTGCTAATTTCATTATGTTGTAGTTTGTTTGTTGTAGTATGTGACATTGTGACTTATTTTGTTGCAGCTTGTTTCTGTTGTGTTATGGAGATTTTGTTTTGTTGTGCACTACTGGCCCACCGTAGTTTTGTGATGGTCTTCAAAGCATCAGTAAGCTCAGTAAGTGTCAAATGTTCAAATGTTTAACATTTCGAGAAACCTTCTTTAAAAAAGAAAGAAAGGAAAACATATGAAGAAACTTTGGGTTGTTCACCCAAAAATGAAAATTCTGTCGTTAACTACTCACCCTCCTGTCTTTCCAAACCCATAAGACCTTTGTTCAGGTCTTACCCTCCATAGAGCTCTGAGCCTCCATAGACAGCAAGGGTACTGTCAGGGTCAGTGCACAGAAACATAGCAAGGACATTGTTAAAAGGGTCCATGTGTAATCAGTGGTTCAACCATAATTTAATGGCACTAAAAGAATAACGAACAAAACAAAAAATAACGACTTTAATCAACAATTCTTCTCCCCCAAGTTGCCATCTTCTTACTCTCGCATAGCCTTCTTTGGTCAAGCGTCACGTTTCGGGGCGTGGAAATGTCCCCACAACAACAAACCGGCGTGCAACAAGTCATTCTGCATAGAAAATCCTGATGAGACGCCTGCAGTAAACATCTGTTTGAAGCATATCTCTCCACTTTTTAACACCCACAAGCAATTCTGGAGAATCGAACACAATACTATACAATATTATACAATAATCGGCCAGCTGCGATGCCGGGGTCTGTTGTTTCATGTTTGTCAGCTGATATCCCCTTCTCAGTTAGGTACTTCACTTGATCTTCCATAATAGATAGGAGGGGACGAACAAGTAGTAAAATTGGATCGCATAATTTTGAGAATCCAACGTGTTCACTCATGTAAACACGGCAGTTTTTTCCCCCAATCTGTGTCCCAATCGTCTGTGCTTTGTTTCCTGGCGAACACAACACTCGCATCCCCCGGAAATCCGATAAAATTCAACCAATCGTTTGATGACTTCGACATTCCTGAAGGGTTTCCAGTTAAGTGTACCATATGCATCAGATGTTTAGCCAACATTCCGTGGGTGTGACGTCTGAGACTACAGTCTTCTGCTGTTATGGAGAGTGTCACGACACATGCACGCGTTTTACTTTGTATGTAAATATGCGTGTTCGATGTTAGCAGCACCAACATGCATACATTATTTACGTGCAGGAAAGCTTGTGCATTTTTTGGGTAAACTTTTCTTTTAATTGGAGTATTATTTCTAGCCAATATAAAAATACACAAGACAATTTTCCATGTACAAAATGAAATGCATTGCAAATATTGTTGCAAATAACTGAAATACTCAATTCTTTGTCACATACTCTGTCTTATTGCCTTGAGTTGGTGGAGGAAAGCCATTAGCCATAAGAGGAGAGGTCAGCGTAGCTGGAGAGAGACGTGACCCTGTTGACCTGTGTTTAAGGGCGGGAACAAATGCTCCAGATCACTGCAGCAGCCTGCCACGGTCTACCACTGTTTTCACAGCATGTGCTTTCGCGGGCACCGCCTCAGCCCTGGGAGTGCCCTGTGTTTACTTTGCCACCTGCGAGATGGGAGGGGTCGGGGTACATGGGATCAAACACACGGGGCTATGAAGAAAAGAAGGGGGTTAAATCACTGACTGAATGCACAGCTATTCTGCAAGGATTTGCCTGTTCATGGAGGGTGGGATTAGGTAGAATTCCAAAGCCAGACGGAATGTGTGAGGTTCAGCAGTCTGGGAGACAGAGGTTAAAATTCTAGTCTTAAAGAGGGAAGATGACTTCAGTTCAGTGATGAGAGCTGCTCAAGCCATTCAGGAAGATGCACCGTCCTGTGACCAATGGTTTCTTTATGACACCACAGGTCTCCAAATATTATGTTTGAATTTGTCTTGTAACCGGCATTTACGAAAACATTCAATATTTAGTTAATCTTCAAGCCAATCCGAAAAGACAGTGTGGCTCATCTTTAGCACAGTATGTTTATTATATCTTTGTGGTTATGAAGGTAAAATATTCCCCTCATTTAGTTCACAATTATCTAGAAACCTAGAGGGAGTCAGTTGACCTGTCTGAAGCTCGTCTCTGGCACTAATGGCTCTGCCAGGCTGAATATGGTCCAGGCACCGATGACTTATTTTACAACTGCAGGACTTCCCACTTAGTAAAGCCAGGCCTGTCAGGAGGTGCTGAGTATGGTCATTGTTGCTGAATTTATGGTAGGTTGGTGGTCATATTTTATATGACCATACAAAGTTTGTTTGCAAATATTGAACAGGAAAGAGACAAAAGTCAAAAAAGCAATAGAGATACACCTACTTTATCATTTATTACACTCTAGCTTGTCTGCAAGAGCAGTAAACCTCTCATTGATTTTTTCCACATCAATAAACATATGCATTATGTGCTTTATGTTCAGTGTGTAAAGCTAAAATTTATACAGACCTGTAACCGAAAGAAACAAATGTAAATCCAATCTAATGCATAATATTTAAGAATTATTGTTTTCATATTAGAAGGAGTGACTGTTGTGCTGAAAATTCACTCAGAAACACACAGAACGCAGCACTTATTCTCTAGTTCATATCCCAATTTAATTAAGTGTACGGCCGTCGTTTGATTTATTCTTTCAAATTTCTCAAATTCTGTGACATTCTGTACACCGCAAAGATTCATGTAACCCCAACAAAAGGTCTGAAAACAAGTTTGCTTAATGAAGCTGACATATATTGCTTCTCCCATTGGCAGTACAGTGAAAAGTGGTTCACTTTGAAATATGGCTAAATTTTGCTGGAAAGGCATCGTAGAAACGCTGGCCCAAGCCAAATAAATCTGGAGACACATGTATATGACTTATAATGAAGCAATTAAGCTCTGACGTGTTTTATTAGTAATGGCTCCATGTGCGCATGTGTTGGCTTGCTGCGGATGTGTCCCAGGGCACCAATGCATGTCACTATCCTGACTCGCCTTTGACCCCACACCTCATTAATCAACCGCTTGCGGATAGCTGACCTCCTCCACCTACCTCTCAAACATGCCATCTAATTCAGCGCAAAAGGATACATAAATCTCACCAATAGAACAGTTATTTTAATTTGTAATATTAGTTAATAATTATTTGATCAAATAAATGCAGCTGTCAGCTGTACAGTAGGTTGCTTCACTTTTACCTCTCAGGTTTCCTTTTCCTCTGAGAAAACGAGTTAATTAGAGAGTTTCATGAGCTGAATGTTGTTGAGAGAGGATGTAAATATGATAGTCTATCATATCTGACATGCCTGGCTTTTGACCATGCTAATCGTCACTGTAAAACAAGCTGCTGAAAGGTTATGCTGCATATAAACCTTTCTCTGCGCTCTGTACTAAAACATTTGATAAATGGGCAGCTCCTGAAGATGCCTTTAGATGCCCCAGGCTCCTCTTCATCCCACCATGTCATCGTTTGTTTATTGTGTACTGACAGCTGTAACTATGGCGATGCCCGGTTTTTGTGACTCTGCAACAGCTGTTTTTTTAACCACCGACTTTTCAGCTGGAGGGACCAAGAATCCCCCACAACCAGGAATGTAAGTCGATGGTCTCCTGGAGGGCTTTTCTTCCATGACATCAAACCCACCTAAATACCTCCATGTCTTTAATTTGATATATATTCAGTCCCACATCTGTGCGCTCTGATTTTACCTTGGTTTGGAGGGTTATCTCAAGGCAACTGTGTCCCTTTAGAAATACTCCTGGTTAACTAGGATAGACCTCTGTCGACAGCATCTGTTCTGTGCTGTTTATTACCACCGAGAACAAGTTCAAATCAACTTCCTGTTTGTGAAAATAAAACAATAAACAGTTGTCAACGTGATTACAATGGATTTTTTTTGCTGTCATTGTATAGTGTGTAACAGATGCTGTCGATAGAGCTCAGCTTGTATTTAAGTTAAAATATTTTCAGAAAATGCTATTTTGGGGGCAATTACAGTGTATCAGTATTGTGTTGGATATCAGCTGATAGTAGAGAACAATTTTGTACATTTTCATATTGTACATTATAATGTTGTTATGTCTGGATGCATATAACATTTAAAACATTTGACTGCTTTATTTTATTTTATTATAATGTTTTTAGAATAAATCATGTTGAATTATACAGAATTTTAAGATTTAAAAGTTTTAAGATTAAATGAGATTAAAAAAAAATAATAATAATATATTTATTTAGCCATAATGGATTCCATTGTTTAAAAGTGGCAGAAAAAATATAATTCATCATGGATTAAACACAAAAAATTGTGCAGAACAGCTGTTAATAATATGCAATGTTAATAATAATAAGAATGTTTCTTAAGCATCAAATCAGAATATTCAAATGATTTCTGAACTGTAACATTGGAGTAATGGCTTGTGAATATCAGCATGCTTTGCCATCACAGGAGTAAATTACATTTTAAAGTTAAACAAAATAACATAATTTTATTTTATATTATTTTAATTTAATTGTATTTTTGATCAAATAAATGCAGCCCTGGTGAACACAAGATACACTATATTACCAAAAGTTTTCGCTCACCCATTCAAATGATCAGAATCAGGTGTGCTAATCACTTGGCCTGG
>JAUMHR010000052.1:15606694-15630195 GCA_032361145.1 Enteromius fasciolatus
TAAGGCATTACTTTTTAATAACAGTAACAAGTAATATATAATATATTACAGTTTGGAAGTAACTTGCACAACACTGCAAACCATTAACTATGATTTTTGCCTCATACTCCTAATGTGCAGCTTATTAATAGTTAGTAAGGTGGTTGTTAATAATAGACATGCTAATAAGCAACTAGTTAATAGTATATTAGAATAGAATTGAATTATAATAGAATTGGTCCCTATACTACGGGAGTGACAATGACCTTGCCATTGTCAGGTTGTGGCTTCAGTTGAATTGACAAATTGTCTGTGTTTATAGGGCTTTTAAAGCCTTTGAATCAATCCACAGCATTTAAATGGTGCAGCCAGTACGTTCATGAAAATGGAATCATACAGGTTAGGAGCTATATACGAGTGAGTGTGTGTAAAAGAGTGACTGAATTTTCATTTTTGGGTGAGCTATCCTTTTTTAAAATAGTTTTTATCTGTAATTTGAGAATGTGGACAGTGAAGTTTTGGTAGAAATCGGTGCAAGTGAACTTCCAATGATGGAATATTAAGGTTTGTGGCTGTGGGAGTTACTCTTGAGTTGTTGTTTTTGTTGATGTTGGCTGGATGACAGTTGATAGCACTGTGAGCACTGGGACTCCCATTTATTATTAATGGCCTGTGTGTCATGGCTGTCACTTCACATTGTTTTTGCGTTACCTCGAGGAAGAGCACACAATGATGCGTTCACTCACACACACCTGTTTCCCAAACTGACCTCACGACATTTTCTAGCTTTCTTTTAGTGTCGTGTGGGTGCTTTTAAGATGCGTCTCTCTGATGTGTGGAGGTAGAGGAAATGATGGATGCTGGTTCAAAAGCTTTCCACACCATGTGGAGGCCAGAAAATGAGACCACGTTTTCCACGTATGAACCCATCAACAGCTTGAAAGCAGCTTGAAAAAGTAGACGTGTTTTGAAATGACTTTTTAATTCAAAATTAGGATAGTCTGCAGTTACATTGTCTTATGTTTGAATAGCACTTTAATCGTTATACAGCTTTAAGAAAGATTTAACTTGAACTTTCTATCATGCTGAGCTGATAGTTGTCACCGAGCTCTGAAAGTCAATCTATTAGGTAAAAATGAGAAATCAAGAAAACATTTTAAATGAATAAAACTCACCGTAATAGTTGAGTTTTGATCCTCAAAGTTGTGAATTGCTTTTATCGGCATTTTGTTGCAATGCACGCTGGCCTCCTGTGGTGTGCAAATATACCTTGAGAATAAACTCCGCGTTAGTATGCGAGACCAAATTAGCCTTACTGCTGAGCGAATCAATAATGCTAGCAGAGGGGATTAACTTATAAAAGTCAAGATGAGCAACCAATGGCAGCTCTGAATGATTTTTCTATTGAAATATTCCTCTCAGTTCACTGCGTGAGCCATTTAGAGCAATATCCAGGTGTCCGGGGCCAAAAGCAAATTGATAAAACGCCATTATGACAGGCCGTATGAGGTGTTCGCACCCAAGTGATTAGAGTATGGCGGAGCGGTTGGGGGTCCAGATGAATGTCCAATGGACGTAAATGTGCTTTGACTGTCATTTATGCTTGCTGAAGACTATTAACCACTCTTAATCACAGTCCAAACAGTAGAACATTAGTCGATTGCCTGTGAAATTGCATTTATTCACATTTGTAGCGCTACAATCAATTAGCTCTCAGTACGTTGTAATGGCATATAATATTGAGTGATTCACATACAAGATGCATGGATCAAATATAACCAAACGTATTGGACCGAGGTGACCTTTACTCACGTGTCTTGGTTTTAATCTGTGATGTGCTGTTAATTATCAGGTTGGTGGACTAACAATGATATCCCATTGTCTTCATGGCACAGGAAAGTGGACAACTTGGAAAATGTTATCTTGACTGGAGTGGAGGTGGAGAGGGGAAAAATTATTTCCTGAAAATGAGCAGTGGCATCTAATTAGATTGAACGCTGCTGGGGTTGAGTTGTTGCCAGACGCGCTGTTTTTGAATTAAAAAAGTAGGCTTTGGCATGGGAGACAAGGTAGAGTTTGCGGTCAAGGAGAGACCAGACAAAAGCCCCTCATCAGGTAAATCAGGCCTGACTTTTATTTCTTCAGGTGACAAAGCTGGGTGGCCTTCTCAGGCCAGAGAACAGTAAAGCGTCCTGACAGAATGACTCGCAAGGGCGCACAGGGGGCGGGGGAATGGTGCTCTCTCAGCCTCTGCAGTGACACTTGACTATGTGTGAGTGTATGTGTGAGAGAAAGAGTTTATGTGTGGACAATGTGTGTATCGGTTCAGTTCTTTTTTTATATATATATTATAGTTTTCTTTACATAGTTTCAAATAAAAAAAATATCCCGTTAAGCTGTATCCTATATAAAATCAGTCATAAGTTGCACAGGGCATATTTGTAGCAACAGCCAAAAATACATTGTATGGGTCAAAATGATTTATTTTTCTTTTATGCTAAATATCCTCATGATATTAAGTAAAGACATTTTATACATTTCCTATCAGAAATAAAACATATTTTTTGATAAGTAATATGCATTGGTAAGAACTTCATTTGAACAACTTTTTAAAGTTAAATTTCCTCAATATTTAGAATTGTTTTCTTTTTTTTTTTGCACCATTTGATTCCAGATTTTCAAATAGTTATACCTCAGCCAATTATTTTCCTGTCCTAACAGACCATACATCAATGGAAAAAAGATGTCTATGACTAGTTTTGTGGTCCAGGGTCACATACTGTTTATGCAGTGTGTGTGTATATATATATATATGTATATGTATATGTATATATATATATATATATATATATGTATATGTATATGTATATGTATATATGTATATATATATCTATGTATGTATGTATGTATGTATGTGTATATGTATGTATATATGTGTGTATAAATCACATGTGTAAAGGTCCTATAATAATAATAATAATAATAATAACATATATACAAATAATAATTTAAAAGAAAAAATCATAGCAAACTATGACATGGATATTTATAGAAATTATAGAATAGTGACAAAATGTCAGTATTGTAGCCTAGCACTCCTTGACTGTGAAGCATATGTTTTGATCTGTCCTATATTTAATGCAAGAGACAATGCTTTTTACTCATTATTTTATAATTTATGAATTTATGCTGGACTCTGAGAAAAAAACAAAAAAATGTAAACAATTTTTATCACAAGTAAAATGTTCTTTCACTTTATCTGCTATGTGTTATGGCCTCAATGTAGGTCTAGGGTAGAGCGCAACAGAAATAAAAATGTTTGGTGGTGCAACAGTCTGGTGGCAGAGAAAACTCCAAAGCTCGACCCCAAGACGGGGTAAAATGATCCAAACAACAAATTGCTGCAAAAGAGAAGTTTTTTTGATGTACATAAATTTTAAATGGGTAACAAAAACAACTAAAGAAAAAGGGCTAATAACTTCAGGAGCGGGCAAGGCCAAAGCAACAAACATAAGGCAGCTAACTGATAACTCAACTGCCTAAACTCCAAAGAAAAAAAAAATACAAAAGATTAAACTAACTCCCTAAACTAACATAAACAGGAGAAAAACACTTTATAAACAAAATGGCACCCACCTCCCTACTTCACCCGAAAACAAAAGATTAGAAAATAAAGATATTGATTGACATCTAAGATTAACCCTCACTTCTCTTCCAAGTTGGAGGTAGTCAAAAAGACAATGACACTACTTAAGCAATCTCAACACATTTGAGAAAAATACACCAAAATGCCAACACTGGGACAATAAAGTTGAGTTCCTCAGCCACCACCGACAGTTGTTCTGAGGATAGCTGCAGTTTAAATGCATGCTCTCCTCTCACATCATCCAATCACAGCAACTCTAATCAGCAGTATCAGGTGGGAACACGGATTCTGTGGGGAAACACAAAAGAGAGAGAGAGAGAAGCAGCAACAACACCAAAACGGTTTTGGATGTAACATATGAAATAATCTGATGGGAATATAGCAAAACTTAAAACTGTTTTTTATTATGATACTGTGATGCATCACCCTGTTGTTTTTGTCTAAATATTCCCAATACATTGCATTTTAATGTATTTTTGAATGAATGAATGAATGTATGGGGGAATAAAATAAGTGTTTTGTAAACAGGGACCCAAATAGCTTTACAGTATGTATTACCTTTACTTGAAGGACTCTAAAGAGACTACACAGACTAAAATAGTAGGGCTCTCATTCTTGCTTTATAACCAAACTGTGGACCCTTCTTATTGGGTAATTTGCTGTAAATTATATTTATATGTCACACGCCGCCCTGTCTTTCTCTAGGGCACTACAGGCCCACCAAAGAAACATGCAATTTTCTTGTGAAAGCCATGGTCTGAAATGTGTAAACATAGCTAAATTACATCCGGACTTTATGATTTGCTTTGTAGGTTTGGTTGTTTGTTTGGAGTCCGGTAACCAAGCATGGCTTCATTAGGTGGTTGAAGCTGTGAGGTTTTGCCTCCCCTGTGCATTCTCCAGATGCCCGCTGATGGGCCACTGCTGGCAGAGGTGTTAGTATCACATTTGCTTCCATCGGGGACACAAATATCACAGTATCAGTCACACTTCACTTCACATTAAGTCTGTCTAATTAAGGCCGAAAAAGGAGATGTGGGAGTTAAGGCACACATGCAGACAGTGCTGCTTTCCCATTATTGCCTGTCAGCGCCATTTTGTAAAACAACCCAGTCAGCAACTGCTAGCTGTCTTGCAGTTGTCTGCGTGTCTTTTTAGACCATTTTAATTTCATTTTTTTTGCTCTCTACACCACCATTTTCTCATTTCTATTCTTCTAACGTCAAAAGTAAAAAAAACAAAACAAAAAAAAACCTCTCGCTGTTGAACAGAGTCCAAACCCTGACTTTTCGATTTATGTTTGAGAAAGCCGACGGACCACAGGGGTTAATTAAAAGCGTAATTGCTGTTATTAAAGCCCTCTTCCCATTCCTCCTGTCTTTCCGTTTTCTGACACTCACTCTTTTTGGCATCTGGAGCTCCTATTAAAAGATGTGGGCTTGATTCTCCTCCAGATGTTTCGGCTAATCATCTGTCCAAAAAGGAAACACTTTATAAGCATTCCAAATATTTACACACCCAAACACTCGCGGTGCAGGTTTTAGCCCCTTGGGTCGGACCCAAGCTTGCAGAATCTGTGAAGTCTTAATACAGTCAGCCTTAACCACCTCTCAGAAGCAGATGCTCTTTTGTACAAGTGCAGTTCAAATACGGGAATTTTATTAGGTGTTTAACACAGCCGTAATCACTGCGCTTCTGAGCTCCCAGACTGCTGTGCCCCTGCCAGAACACGGCATCACCCCTCCTCTGCCATCCTCGACCGAGAACACCCGAGGAGCTTAAAGTGATATAAATGTTTTTGAGTGACAGCGTAAATCTGTACGATGACAAATAACCTCCTTTGAAGTCAATGCCGCGTCCAATGGGATACAAGTTTTGTATTATAAAAATGGCCCAATGGCTGAAAAAAGCACCACACAATGTCAAACTGACAATCTTAACTCCGTAGCTATGAGGAGTGAGGGTGTTCGGTGCGCTTATCTGAAAAAGAACGTCACGCCCGCTTAAATCTGTATTCCGTGGTAACTTGGCACGTCGATGACAGTGGAAAAAATAGCGCGTAATAAAGTCAGCTCAAATGAACATTTTTCGTGTCCTATGCATGCCGCAATACATCACAATTCCACAGCCTGGCTCAGAGTAATATATAAACTTAGGAGGCTGTCTTGTTGCAAAAATGAAAATGTACTTCTAAGAAATGAGCAATTTCCCCGCGGAAGAATTGAAAATTCAAAGGGACTGTCTGCTGGTGACCTGTCATCAATCACCGCCGGCGCGCTGGGGGCCTGGGAGAACGGCCGTCCATTGACAGGTGCTACCCAGTGCCTAATGGCACACGGCAAACTCAGAGCAGTGCGGAGGGAAGGCAATAGGACTGTTAATTGCTCTGGCTCTGCCTTGGAATACTGAAAGCGGCTGGCTGGAGGCACGGGCCGTCCACGGCCTCCCCCGCTCTCATTTCCCTGCCGGATCTTGCGGATGCCTTGCAGATTATGTGCCCAAACCAATTGCTTTCGGCCCTTCCAATACTTATTGAAGCAGGAGTCTCTGACATGTGACAATAAGAGATACTGGCAGCTCAAAAGCTGCGGCTCATTCTGTAGGTTAAATAGCCCTCTGGATGATGACCATGTGAATGAGACAGAAAGATAGAAAGAAAGATAGAAAGTTTTTTTCGAAAGCGCTTCATTTCAGTCAGCCCTGGCTGTTTGACTTTCTAGGTTTATATCTTCATTTTGGGGAAATGAAAGCAAAAAAAAGTCACAGCGGTTCAATGTTTGATTGCAGCGTAGGCGTTTTTGTGGTGCGTGAGAGAACAGTCTAAATGGTTGAATATCCTTCACTGCATAAGCATTGCGTACATTCCCCATCAATAACTCTTTCTAAACCACACCATTTAAATCTTATGAACTGCTTTAAAGCCCTCGTATGTGTGCTGTACCCAGATGTGTGCATTTCTCTCATCATTTGTTTCATGCATTAATAGTGAAAAACCACATTAATATTTCTGGAAGCCGAGCTCTCTCTCCCTCTTTTTTCTTTTTTCTTTTTTTCAGCTGAGGCGTATTTCCATTCCAACTGTCATCTGGTGTGTATGAGCTTTTATTGATGTATGACTGTGTCAGGCTCTTCATTTTTGGAGTCAGTAAATGCAGATGCTCATAGGTTATAATGGGTCTGTGTTAGTATGCTGCATTGCCTCTGAGTTTATGTGTGTGTGAAACAAAAATGAGGAGAAAGATGGAGTGGATGTGAGGTAGCTCTCATTGTGTGTGAACCTCTCCACCATCTGCAGGCTGAGCGTGTGGCTCCCTGTCGATGGCTCCTGATGAGGGCCAGATGTTCACTCTGGCTGTTGTGTGTTCCATTAGGAGCTTCAAGGCTAAACGTGTTACTCTCTCAAGCCTGTGGGTTTTGTTCAGTGTGGCTTCTTGTTGGAGGATGTGTGCCAGTATTCACACTTAATTCCGTGACAGCCTGCTATCTGTTGTAGGTTTTTTCTTTTTTATTCGCTTGATAATCTGCAGCAGTTTCTTATTTTTGCCTTAGTTGAGTCATTCATCATCTTCATTTCTTAAAATTTGAGGAGTGCCATTGCTGATTTTTTTTTTCTGATTTGTTTTAAGCAATGTACAACAAAATGTATTATTATAGCTAAAATATAATAAAATAACAATAAAATATATTGTTATTAATAGTTAATAGTTGTAGGAAATCACATAGACATTGCAGTGACATTGGGCTATGGGCAAGTTCGATTCTCGCCTTGAGGACCTTTCCAAATCCTTTCTCTCCCACTTCACTTCCTGTCAAATCTAAAAACCGCCCTATCCTCATAAAGTCAAACACACACACTTGTTTTTGTAAATTGTTGGGACGTTTCATAGGCTTCTTTTATTTTTATACTGATCAAACAATATTTTTTTATCCCCTAATCTAACCTTTACAGAAAACCTGTTTACTTTGTCACACTTTCAGATAAACTTAATTCAGGGAGCACAATGTGGCATCAGGCATGACACAAGTGTTTCTGGCATGTTTCAGCCCAAGGCAGTTATCATTTTCACATCCTGCACCACGTTGTTTAAATAGCAAATGCGTCCATTTGTGCACTTATGGGCGTACTGATCTGAAAACGAGGTGTGTTTGTGCGCATTGATGATGCATTGCTATTTTGAGGCAACTGAAATAGACTGTGCCATTGACCAACTAAAGCCTGGTCTAAAGTTAATGGCGAAGTATTTATTTATTTTTTTAGTTATTTAAAGAGTGCGTTAGTAATATGTGCCTATAGGCGGGTCCATGATGCACATACATTGTTTTTATTACACACAAAGGGACACGCAGCAACACACAAATATGGCAAATATTAAAAATGAATGGATTACATTGTAAATGATTATTATTGCGTAGCCTACATAAAAATACCTACGTAATGGCGAGGCATTGCATACATCAAAATAAGGCTACCTATTAGCTTGTGCACAAGCTGCTCCGTTTCCTCTTTGGAGATGCATTCGGTCTTTTCTCTTGCAAATTTTGTTGGGTAAATAATAAATAACTCCTAAAGACTCAGATTTTTTTATTCCACGTTACGCCCAATATACACCCATTACTTAAGGACAACCCTTTTAGACCAAAGCGCCTGACGCGCTGACCGTTTTTATTGTTAAACTAGTAAAAGTGGATCCTAAATTCACCTATTCCCACCATTGGCTTTAGACCATGTGCAGGTCACAGGCTGGTGCTCAAGACACATTTCTTATTGTTATCAATGTTTAAAACAATAAATAAATTACCAATTATGTTTTTAGATTGATGTCAGTCTTCATTTCAAAATTCAACATTTAATTCAGTGTTACTTTACATTTCTCTGAAATTATTTATTAAAATACTAGCAATTTCTGAATAAAAATTCTTCATTTTTCCCCCTACTATGCTTACTATTTTTTGGGAAAAAATGTAAAGCCATGAAACAATTTTTGAGGATTCCTTGATGAAGGAAAAGTTAAAAGGAATGAAAAGCATTTGTTAGAACTAGATAATATCTAAAAATGTTAAAGTATTAATTAATATTAATTTATTATTGTTATTATTTTGTTTTATACATATTTTATGTATGTATATATTTATATATAAGTGGTATGCGTCAGCATACCTAAGCTTTTTAATACGCGGAAATTGTTTATACTCAAAACATTTGGAAATGAGCAACCAAACACAAAAACTCAGTTTGGGTCCGCAATCTTAAGAGAATCTCAGGTTAACCACACAAGCAGGGCAGTAAAATTTGAGTTTTTTCATGCATTCAATTCTTCCACTCCACTGGTTGCTGTTGACACCTGACCCACCAGATTTCCCTCGTGTCCTCTTGATGTTTGTTATTGGGTTGCTTACACTGTGTGGAAATCTTAGCAATGTTCATTGATTAGAATGATGTTTACTGGTAGATGTAACAAGCTTTGCTTCTTGCTGAGTTTATGCATGGTGGTCTTTTATCGCTGATACTTGATCCTGCAGGGTGCTAGTATGAAATTAAGTGGAAGTTTACAAGACCACTGTGTCGATATAGGATTTGAGGATAAAGAGGGGGGAGGAAACTGCTCTTTGGCATACCAACACATTTGTTTTAGTCTCTTCTCAATAAGCAAATCCTCATTGAGCTATACACTTTTTATGTCTGGATTTTGATGAAATAACCCTGAATATTTCTACCTTCTTTCTGATAGGAGCAGGTAGCTGCTGATTTTGCATTTGGTGGACGCATAAAAACTGTGAAGATGAATGTAACCCTGTGTGCATTTTCTGTCAGGTGTATAACCTGGTTTGGACCGAGGCTGTAGGTAATATCTTTGATGAAAACTGTTTTCTTTGATTTTCTCCAAAACTCCTTCTCGGCATGACAGAGCGGGTCAACAACAGCTGCAGGGATTCTTCTTAATTATAAAAAAAACATGCTGTTTGAAGGGAGCGGAAAAAAGAACGAAAAATACTTTAGGTCTTGCCTGCAGTGCATACTGATATAATTTTCATAGTAATGAGTCCTGGATGGTATTCTCCACGGTAAAGGTGAAATTACAAAAGGATAAGTGGGGGAGGGCAGACGGTGCGAGGAGGGGAAGAGTCTTAATTAATCTTGCAGTTTGCTCAGAGGTTGAGGGTCACATCACGTACATCCGATAACAGATATATCACAAGTTTACTCAAAAGAAAGGAAGTGGCTCATCGGTTTTTAAGATTGTAAGTTGTTCTCACGACAGCAGACACACATCTTTTGGCGGCTCATTGAATCAACAACAATGCATTGCAACATGCATTCAATTTTAAATTTCTTTTCAGATAAGAGGATATATTGTAGGTACTGTAAAAAATGTTTGGATGAAATTACTGTTTACAAACAAGCACTCAGCGGCAGCTTTTCGTGGTTCATCCGGCACTCTGAAAAGGAGTGGACTATTTTAGATTAGCTTTTCATTCAAATTGAATAAAAATGCTCTGTGTGAGGATAAAACCGTCATTTACAAAAGATTGTTGGACATTTGTGTTTTCTTAAATTTTCATCTGGATCGCTGGACAAAGTCATGATTTTACACAAATGATTGTTCTAATCTCTTATAGACCTTGGCCATCATGAGAACCTCAGAAGGAATAAAGATGCATGTTGTTTAGCTACGCTACTTCACTTATAATTAAAAAAAAATGTCAGAATTAAGAAATGTTGTACTATACATTTGATTTAATATATTCAGCAATCTGTTATACAGCCCATAAATTAAAATACAGAAGTGCAATTAATATTTTTTGCCACGATTTGGATTTGGAAAGTACTGTAAATAAACCATATATACTTTTCATTAAAGGGTTTGTTCTCTCCCTCATGTCGTTCCTAACCCATAAGACCTTTGTTCATCTTCTGAACACAAATGAACATATTTTTGATGATATCAGAGAACTATTTTTCTTCAGTAAATTTATCTTCAGTTAATTATATCTCTGACTCCTGGTCTTGATTCAACAAAACACCTGGTCTTTGGGTCTTAACTGTTGTCCCTAACAGTATACTCACGCTTTTACATATTTGATGTAAATCAGCCTTATTTACATCTGGGTGAAAGCATGCGTATGTACGTAATCTGTTTACACCAAGAGGAAAGTGTACGCTTTCGCAGTAAAGTTCTCTAAAATGACGGAAGACGTAAGTCATAGAAGAACAATGGAAGAATGAAAAGTATTTGATGTTATTTTTGTTTTCTTTGTGCAAAAACATATTCTCCTATCGTTGCAAAACTGTAGTTGATCCACTGATGTCACATGGACGTGTTTTTACCACGTTTCTGGACCTGGGATCATTTCAGTTGTACTGATGTCTATGGCGGAACAGATGGTTCTCTGATATCATCAAAAATATTTTAATTTGTGTTCTGAAGATGAACAAAGGTCTTATAAGTTTGGAATGACACGAGGGTGAGTAATTAATGACAGAATATACATTTTTGGGTGAACTAAGCCTTTAGCACTGCTAATGTCTATCACTGAAATTCAAACAAATTTAAATGTGGTTTCCTGTTGTGTCTCCAGTCCATTTTCATCTGTTATTGATTTATTATTTGCTATTTTCTTATGCTGTAACCTATTAATGTGGTGAGGGGCAGACTTACCCATTAGGCAAAGGTAGGCGACTGCCTTGGCCCCAGAAAGCGCATTAAGCACGGACACGCGAATGGTTGCTATTTATGGTGTTTATTACCATGACAGCCTTCTGCATGTCCGAGTTGAACGTGCTTCTGGTGTATCCTGCTTGTAGCAAATGAAAATATTATGCATCTGAAGCTGACCGCCGCAGCACAGCGCAAGCTCTGCATCTGCTTCGTTCAGCAATTGGCTGATATGAACTGCACTTTCAGTTGAAACACAGATATGTTGCTTATCGGAGGCCCCGTTTACACTAGTGTGTTTTCGTTTTAAAACGCAGAACGTTCGTTTACACTAATCCAGCATTTTCCACCCTCGAAAACGGACACTTGAAAAGGCTGCAGACCCTGTTTTAGTTTGAAAACTCTGGAGTTGGTTTAATGCCAGTGTAAAGAGATTCGTTTTCATTCTAAAACGCAGTTTCAAAACTATCTTATGATTTTATCAGACGATGATTCGATTAGGCTATAAATCTGAATTTTTATGTGGATTAAAATTTGGAAGGTAGATCTTGGAAGGTAGAGCTGGTTATGTAGTTTTAATAGGCCTAAGTCACTATTCAGTAACTTTTTCATATTCATCCTGTTTTATTACAACAGAAATGGTAGCAATCAAAACAAATTTATTAAGAATTTAGCTGCATCAAAATACAATATGTGGACACAGAGAAGCGAAAATGTAGCCTAAACAGGTTTGTGTCAGTAAATATAAATACAGTACTGTGCAGAAGTCTTAGGCCATTAGTATTTTCACCAAAAAAAAAAAAAAGTTTTAAGTCCGTTATTTCTATCGTTTGTGGTAGCAAAATATAATTTTTAACTTCCAAACATTATTTTTGTCATTTAATTGTAAAAATGCAGTGAGATTAGTGCAGCCAGTGCTCCACACAGAGATCTGATCTGATCATCATCCAGTCTGTCTGGAATGACATGAAGAAACAGAACAAACTGAGACAGACTCAATCCAGAAGAACTGTGGCAACGTCTCCAAGGAGAGCTACCTCGGAACAGAAGCCGTTTTACCAAAAGCTGTAATGTCAAATATGTATTTCATTTAGTTAATAGAATTTAACTGACGAGTTAAAACTATTTATGCCATTATATTACACACACACACAAGTGTCTAAAACTTTGAACAGTACTGTAGCTTTCCAGGTTTTTTTCTTCATCTTAGAGAATTGCCACAGTTCCTCTGGAAGTTCTTCTACTTCTTGTAGCTCAACTGTAAATCAGTAGCTAATTTGGGATCTTACAACATGAAATAATAAAAGTGTCTGCTAAATAAATAAATGTTAATGTTAATGAAAGAATCCCATAATAATATGCACATGAAAAATGTAGAAACACTGGACATAACTATGTGGCACCATTGTGCGGCAGCAACAAACAGGAAATGTGTGCAGATATTGGGCCCCATTCCTATATTTGCCTGATGCCCCAAATTCACTAAATCCGCCTCTGAATGTGGTGCACCAATCAAATCTGAGGACAATATATATCAGTCACTGAGGAAGAATTACTGCGATGACGCCTGAAAAACCTCACAATTTGTTCATAATATATTTTTATCAGAATTGCCATCTGGTAAGCTGTGAATTCCCAAATACTTCCAGTTAGCAGTTAGAGCTAATAGCATGCAGCCACTCCTACTTTTTGATCAAAGACATTGATATTAAAGCCTTTTCTTCAGAGAGATTTATGAGCAATTTTACACGAGTTCTCTGACTCATTAGCTTACATTCATTCAGAAGTGCTAAATTGCTAAAGAATCAAGTGCAGTTCTTATGCTCTCTGTTTTCAGTCTGATCGCCTTCAGGTCTAGGAACTCCTGCTATGAGAAGAGCATAATGAGGCAGGAGATAGTTGATCGATGGACTTAGTTTAATGTGAAAATGAAATGGTTTGGGCGCTAGCTCTTCTCTGTACTGCATATATTGTGCTGTGACTTGCTGTAAATTGAAGTCGTGTGGCTATTCAGCTAGAGCAAGCATCATATACTGAGGATTCAGAGAAGCTATATGCCTTCACTGACATGAAACGCTACATGTAACTTCAGCTAAGAATAGGAATCAGGAGGGATTTAACAATGTTGTGTTTTTTGGTGTACATATTGCAATAAAAATTACAGCTCTTGAACATGAAAGTTGGCATTGCTTATAACTAGCATGTTTACAACACAAGAAAGAAAAATACGTGTATATACACGTGAAGTACGCGTATTTGACGTGTTGATTTTGCATGTATTTGGTCCTGTTGGCTTTCCATAGTAAGCGGCACGTATGCAGAGCATGATCAGCTTGCGCCAATTGTGTCCCATACTGGCAGCTTGTACTGCAGCAGGCTGTAGACAAGCATCTTTTTGTTGTATTTTCCAGCATTCTCCTCCGAACAGTGTGTGCCATGTGCTTTGATTTATGTCATTTCTCTGCACCTGCTACGCGCTTCTGCGCCGCCCTTGTGTGCTCTCATCCGTTAACATGGGCGCCAAAATAAATACGCGCTGCTTATGCCCTGCTGACGCGTGCAGTGTGAAACCGGAGTAAACTCGACATGTTCAAGCGTCCAACTACACACGAATAGTCCCCTCAGGTGTGAACACACTTTTAGCAAAGAGGGATTTGAGAAAATGATTGGAACACTGGACAAGAGATATCAATAGAAATATACTAAATATATGTTACATCCTGCTAAAATGTTTTGGGACAACATGTACAAATATAAACATGGGTATTTGTTTTATTTATCTGTACTTTTGACTTTTTACATTTTATTTTAATGTTAATTTAATGTAATTTAATTCAGTAATGTAAAGATGTTACTGTTATTTAATTTTGTACAATTTAGTTTTAATTTGTTGTTGTTAGATTGCACAGTATACTGCATCTCAGTTGAGAAATACAGATTTCAGCATTATCTGTGTCTGTATTTTCCAAGCAGGTTGAGTCAAACCACCTATCGTATCACAATCGCAATTTTGACCTTAATAATCGCAATGTGCCATTTTTCCCAAATCGTGCAGCCCTAGTTTTATCATTGTGTTACTATGAATATTCAACATAAGGTGGACAAGGTAGTGCATTTTGTTTTGTTTGGATACAAATGTAGCATTTTATTTTAATTTGGGTTGTACAGTTGTACAGGCTTAACCAGAATCCATCTTTAAGATATAAATATATATAATTACTGCGAACACTTAAAAATGTAAAAACTATTGTCTCGCATAATAAAAATGCACTACAGCTAATGCCAGAAACAGATCTCCAGGTGTAAAGGATTGTGTGTGAACATAGATTGTACATATAGTAGTCTCTACACTAGGTGGCTGATATATCTGATCTGTGTCCTGAATCTTGCAATTAAGAACCAATCAGGTGATGTTAGTGCTTCTCTTTTGTTTTGTACTTTACATTTGATCTTTATTACGTGATAATTATTTTGATTAACTAAATCTGAATCTAACTAAATCAAACGTTTCTCTGTATAGCCTGTAGTGAGGATAATTTGCACCATCACAGCTCGACATGGGTTGTTATGCACTCAACTTTTTTTCTCTCAGATTTTTGGCTGGTAATATGTGAGAGACAAATAATATCTCGAGGTCGGGTTGACTGTCAAATGAGAGTGACTTGGTGTCTGTGGGGAGGTTCTTTAACATGTGGTTCTTTGCCTGTGCATTCTTTAGAAATCAAGCTGAATTGCTGTGGTTTCAGTAACACTTTTTTTTTCCCCTATTCACTGATAGAATCATGTACATGCTTGACCATGATCATGACCGTGACCATGATCATGCTGCAGTCAATGCACTGTAGAGAGCACATTGGAAGAAAAGGATAATGATGGTAAAAAAGGCATTTTTTAAAATCAAGACAAAGTGCCTGAAATAACATATGAAAGGGGCATAGCATAAACAGCACAACTTGTTTCAAAAAGCACTCCTCAAGGCTATAGACTTCTCAAAAGAGCAGGGCATTGTAACTTCACAATTATGTTAGCAGCTCCAGCATTTCAGGGCCCTGTGAAGCATCACAATAAATAAAAGACTGAATAAAATCAAAAGAAATGACTGTAGTGTTGCAAGTCAAGCATGAAAGCGAGGATAAAATGTTCTGTTTAGAATGTTAATTGTGAGTTTGTAATCACGCCATAAATATTAATGTGCTCATTAGCAGGTGTCAGCCCCAACGTGCTCTTGTACATTGCCGACTCTGCTGTGCCGTTTGATGAGCATGTTAAGGGAATTGAAACCAGCGGAATAAAAGCTATTGTGGCTGACCAAATGTTTCTTGAAGTTAAAGCTTGCAGACCCACAGGCCTGTTAAAAACTAACATTTGTGACAAACGTCCTCTGCAGTCTTCATTATGCACTTAGGATGTGTCAGGAACCATCAGTCCACTGAGACGGACTACAAAGAGCATATGGATGGACAGATCATCAGATGAGCTAAGAAACATCATGTTATCATTCCCAGTACTCGTGTGGCTCCATCTGGGCCGCTCGTGGCTAGTATATTCATTCATTTTATGATGAAACCTGTTGCAAATATACATAAAAAAAGAGGACTTCATCTGAGCGAAGCAAAATGCAATTAAAGACCTTCAATAATGAACATCTAATCTTATAATTACCTTTATTATAATAGTACTAAAGGAACAAATTTAGAAGAAGGCCCAGTTCAAGGCACTGTACATTAAGCTGATATTATGCGCAGCCCCTTATTTAAATCAAAAGGAGCAATTATGTCATAGAGTGATGATTCATTAACTCCCCTTTTGAAAGCCTTCCCAACATCAAATATGAGAGTCTGCTTTTATTCAAGGCCTCGTGCTTAAAATAGTCCTGTTACGCACTAAGACCATGTGACAAAGCCAGCTATTGTCTCATTGAGTCAAGATAATTTGGTATTCAGGAATGAAGAATCAGCTCGCAATATGAAAGGAAAAAAAATAAACAACAACAATAGTCCCAAATCTTCTTTCATGGTTGCGTGGGAGAGGTATTGAAAATATGGGTATGTTTGGATTTCGGAAGAGGCTCATTACATTTTGCTAATCAAGAAGCAACCTTTGCCAGATACAAGAAAGAAAAAAAAAAAGCTAAACAGCCCTAAATGATTTTCAGCATTTGATTCCTTCTGCCTAATGACGTAACGTCTCTCCACATTCTCTTTCATGAATGCGAATCCTGTTCTATTCAGTGCGCACAATACATTTTCGACCTTCACTTAGCATGGGTTTGCTAAACTTATGATGGTGTTAGCAAAACATTCAAAGTGATTTGAAGTTGAAATCGAAAGGCCTGAAAGAAAAAAAAAAGCGTGCAACATTTCAGCTCTTCCATGAGTAGGACCTGATGTGATGCCATCCTTTGCAACTGAACATTAAATTCCATCCCAATTCTACTAATTCATTTTTCTCTCCCTGTTTGTGGGAGTCTGGGCTCCACGCAGAGCAAAAATCAATTTGCCATCTCGGATTGTCATATTCCCTCTCACCTACCCGTCTGCTCGCAATTATTGTCTCACAGCCACTTCTTGCAGAGAAAGGGTCCCCTGAGTGGCAATCCATTTTTTTATAAGCAGACATGCACAAGGCCCTATGCACAGAAATGCGCACACACAGCTCCACTGGAGATTAGAGGTGGCTTGTGGTGACCCTAGCTTATAAAAAAGCGAGATATAGGGGCCGGGGGAGGTGAGTGAGGGTGAATTGTCTGGCTTCTTTCCTCACGGAGCATTAACAATGTGTAGAGGACAAGGGTCTGCATGCTACAACAGATACACGTGTCATCCGCACCTACAGTATCACACTAGTTGCATTTATGGGTGACAAGTGAAAATTAACATGCCAAGTGGAAAAGATGCACTTTGAAGTTCTCCCTATTTCATTTTAAAATGAAAAATAATCTGTGATGGCAAAGCTGAATTTTTAGCAGCTCTTCAGAAGAGCTCTTTAGAAATCATTATAATATGCTGATTTAGTGCTCAAGAAATACATCTATTTTTTTTTATTATTAGTAATGTAGAAGAGCAGCAGTTAATTTGTATCTTTATTTTTTGTGGAGATACATTTTTGTTCTTAATGATTCTTTGATAGATGAAAACAGCATTTCTTTGACACTTATAAATGTAAATGTAACTTTTTGTTTTAATGCATTATATGGCAAATGATTGGCACTGAGTTGAGCGGTAATGTTTTGTTTTGTTAGTGTTTAAATTATTATTATTTTTTATTAACATCCAGAATCCCATAGATATTTACAATTTGACTAACAACTAGTACATTTGCCTGGTGTTAAAATTAATGTGCAGTCTTTTTCATCTGCATCATGATTGGATCTCATTTTCTCTTTAATTATGCAAATAGATCATACAAATGCTTGGAATGCATCACCCCATGCTTCTCTAAGCGTAGGCCTATTACTACTTCTGACTTGCTGTTGCATTGTCTTTTTTCAGTTTTAAACACAAAAACTGCATAATTTCAGTGTTTATGTAAGAGAAGGCCATTTGTGCAAGGTAGCCTATTGTGGCAAACAGGGTTGCTTATCCATAAATTCCAAACCAAACAGATTTTGTATTGGTTAGACTGAAACTAGCTGAATAATTTTTACTCAAATTACAGTAAATTAGTACTTGCACAAGAGCTGGCTAAGTAATTCAATCTTACATAATTAAATGTAATTACGCTTGAAGTGTTTTAGACCATCTACGTTTTTAGTTTCTCTGCACTAATTTAAGGCTGTGCGACATAATACATTTCTGTTGGCTAGCAAGATGTGCAGATTAATATTCATTTATTTAAATCAAGTCTGATCATTTGCAATTGCATGAACATAGACTGAACATGCTCAACTCGCTGCTCATGTGGAGGTTTTTTTTATTATTTTTTTTATGACTGCTGGAATGAAGTGCTGGTCATGTCCGGATGAGGCCTGGCCACTACATTCAGCACACATCATCATCACAGTATGGGCTAACAAGAGAGGCTGATAGCTTTTGTACAATTGTTTATATTTGGTTTTGTGATAGTCATATAAACAACTAGTGCTTCAGTAATATCAGATAAAGATAGCAGTAATTTCAAACAGAAGATTGATAGTTCACGGATAATTGTTGATGAGTCTGAAACATTTCAAATTGAATAGGTTTTGTAGTGCAATAAAAAAGTATAATGTACTTGTCATATTTCAGGTGGTTTCAAGGCTTTTATTCATGCCTTCCTGTAACAGTAATTAAACTTGTTTTGTAAAATTTCCATCTTTGATGAATCTCTGCGTTGCATTAAGTATGTGACTTTCTTGCCACCTATCAGCTTGGCACCTTAAAATTAAACATATTTCACACCTGCTTTTGCAGTCAACTGCTGGCATCGTAACTTATTTATATTGTTATTCTTATTTATGTAGCTTTTTTAAAAAAATTGATCATATGTAGATTTATTATGAAGTTTTGTACATTTTTGCACATTTTTGTTTTGTTCTGCGTATGATGATAACAAAAGATGGCATCATTTGTTACATAAATAAATAATTATTTTTATAAATAAATTTCCCTGCATTTTGTGTTTGTGACAATTTACTGTAGATAGCTGTTATGGATATTCTTGGTCAGAAACATTACTCTTTTTTTTATATAAGGTTTCTTTTCCTATGACTAACACGTTACTGTTTATGGAAGTAATATTTGTTGTATCAGATCATTTTACTGCAAATAAATAACTAAACAAATATACTCAAAAGCTGGTTGTTTGGAGATTCTGCACTGTTTCTTATTAAACTTCTTGCTTTCGTTGTCCTGCGTGTTCCTCTGTATTAAGAAAGTCACTGAATCTTTTCACTACGTGGCAAAAAGTTGCGTGCATGTACTCTGGTAAACATCATATTTCTCTGTTTGATGAAATCTTATCAGCTTTCTGCTTTAGAATGACTGCTGAGGCTTTCAGATGTTCAGACTCTCACATGAAATTGTTTTCCTTTCAGTGCTTATGTCTGTGATTCATGGATTCATCTGGTGCTTTTGATCACGATCAGTCTCGAGCACAAAGGGAGGGAAGGGCAGCAAATAAACAGTGTGCTCAGAAGTCTACCTCAGGACCCCCGCTGACATCTGATAGCACGTGCTTATCACATCCTTGCTCTCTCCTCTCTCAATGACAGAGCTGATCTCTGCCAACTTTCTGCATACGGTCGCCGTCTTTCATTCCACCGGCAGCCTCTTATTTGAAATTCGGGATCCAGGCTTTAAATTTTATTAGCAGCCTTTATTAAAGCCACCTGTGGAAAAAAGGAAAAGGGAGAAAAGTGGAGATAAAAGAGGAGTGGCGAGAGAAAAGCGCTACATTAATTCATTGTCAGGAGAGTGCACAATGTGATTAAAAGAGAATGGAGAGATGGAGCGTCCATTGCCTCATTGTGCCAGCGCTCAGATATAATTGCCAATCAAATCCAGTCCTTTGTAATTTGCCATTCCAACCCCCCGCAAACCGGTCTCCCCCCGATGTGTCAATCTCCGTAACCTCGGCACGTGCTCGCTGAGCTTGCAGCCAGAGGCACAGATAAAATGGCTCCCTCGTTGCTTAACTCTTCGACCATCAATAAAACGACATGGACAGTGCATTAGCATAGAGCCCATTGTTAGCATAATGGAGTTTATAGTGGCGAGAAAATGATGCTAACCTGCAGTTAGCGCAGTGTCTCTCAGCGACATTGTGTCTTACAGATGTTTCCTTTTGTTCTGTTCAAGCACCAGCGTTGTCCACGAATATTAATACTGTTATTGTAATCCAGGCCGGTCAGACCCAGGCAGTTGTGTTACGACTGAGATGAGAAGCGGAAGCCATTAGCCGTTTGTAAAAGCATATTAAGCTTATTTAAGGTGAAAGGAAAAGGTGCGGATGGGATAATGGAGGAATGGCTTTGTTAATAGACCCATCAAAAGTCCTGTCCCCTTCACAGGAGGGATCTAAGCTGCAATCAGGGGGTATGATTTGTGAAATGGGTTAATCTCTCCTAAGAGTTGTCCCTCAGGGTCTTGTTCTGAGCCCTCTTAAAATCGGTCTTTATGGTCATTTTGTGTCAAACTTGGTGTCCTCCAAACCCACAGGTATCCACTCTAGGTGTCGTTCTTTCCCCAGGTGGCGCTACTGTTTACAGTACATTCATCGTCTTCTTTTTGGTATCACCCTCTCTGAGCTTCTATTTTCACAGACCCACGGATAGTCCAAGCAGCTTTCAATAACGGCAGTGCAAGTATAGAGCGTCTGTGGGGCCCCTACAGGGCTACCTGCTGAGTCTGAGCCCTGAGGCGGAACATCAGAGCGAGCCTCAGTCAGGCAGAAAATGGAGACCGAGCCATATCAGTCCTCGCAACCAAGAGCAGATGATCTTTTTAAAGGAGTCCTTAAAAATTAACTGTGAAGGGATGTTAACTGGAGGCACTTACGTGTTCCCGACGTTTAGATTTGCTGGTTTCTCTCTGCCCTGAGATGTTCTTGTGCCGGTTTATATGTGGTGGGTGTTGTTGATGTACTCCAAATTGCTCTTCAAAAGAATGTATGTTTTCAGAGGAAAAAGCGTCCAATTAAGCTCAGGGGTTCACTGTGATGCGTCTGCAATTACTGTCTAGTGGTCGTGTTAAATAACCATGTGGCGAGATAGATAAATGATACATTTTTAAAGTGGCCAACTCCACTGTGTGTGGCTGTAACGGACGGCCTACTTCTCTTTTAATGTTTGAAAAGGCTCTAAGTGTGTTACAAGCTAGTTTATAGTCGAGATACGATTACGTGCGGTCTAATAGCACTTCCATATATTTTAAAAGATGGCCGTGTGGCCTGCGCTCATTTGTGCATCTCTGAGAGTACATCAGTGAGTCAAATCACCTTCTTGTGTGAGATTTCCATACACACGCACATGCCTCCATTATTCAAGCCCTTTCATAGTGTGCCATTCTCAACACGAGGAAAGCTATTTCCCAATGACTCATGGCTCCATCCCTCGCTGCAAACATCAAGCTGAGACTTTAATCAAAAGGCATTTCAGTAAACAAAACACCATCTCACTCTCAGGCAAGTCAAAGAAAAGACAGAAAGCGCTCAAACGGAGAGAAAATATGTTGTCAGATCATTTTTATATTTAGTTGCTTTCCAAGTTTTGAAACAAAGGACCATGCTATGTTTGTAAGTTACATAGATGCTCTTTGATGAGAGACAATAAATAAGGGATAAGTTGTTTGCTTCACTGAGGACCAGTCACTCTATTATTTACACTGGAAACCACAAAGGCTTTGCGAAGTGAGTACAAGCAAATATGAGAGGCTCTGGAGGAGGTTGATGGCTGACACCTCAGGGTATCCTTTTGGAACATCCCCAAAATTCCCAGTCGTGACTGTCTGGAACATTTAAATCACTGTCTAACAATAACCGGGACATGCTGATGGAGAAATGTTCAAAAACTTGTCATTCATTCTGAAGTATGAATATGTGACAAGCTTTTTGTCAAGTCTTTATTTCTATGTAGCTTACATGCTTTTATGAATATTTTTGGAACACTTTTGGCTCTTTCAGAATGGCTTTTTATAATAAAAGACCCAGATTGAAAGAACATAATGCTGCTCTGAGAAATCGATTACAAAGGTTTAAAAGGATGAACATTTAGGTAGAAACCCGTGATAACTCAGCACCAGGTTAAATGGGGAGCAGGCTGCTGATAGCGTGAAAGGAAGCTTGAGAACAAAGATCGTGAAAAGTCTTTGTGACCCTCACCGTAACACACAAAGCTGTAGAGAAGTAAGCACAGGCATATGCTGCAACCAAGGCCTCATGGGACGTTTCTTATGAGTTAAATAAAATCACAGTTATGATGTGCGCTCAGGTGTTTTTGGCTGGAGTACAATGAAGTTGTTGTACAATTTGAATTGCTTTTTTTTTTTTTGTACAATTTTACATTTCCCAATAAAGACTAGAGGTTTTTTAGTAATAATGTAAGCACATACTGTATGTAAGCAGTGGAGATGATGTTATATGTGTATTTTGTATTTCTAGTGAAATATTGTTTGAAATGTCTTTAAAAACCAACTGTAACAAGTGTTAGCACTACTTTTCATCAACAGTGCACAAAATGCATACAAACTAAATTGTACCACCAACAGTCACAATTAATTATGATCAGTAGCAAATTGCTTCAGCCATTAATATTTAATTGATACTTTCCAACTCAGAAAAAAACAGAGCTTAAAGAGAGTAACAAGAATCCCACTCATAATTATGACTTGATGTGCTGTTCATGTGCACTCAATTAGTTAATACAATCATTCTGACATGACTTCAGGACACCATTATATTGCTAGACCCACACCAACTGTTTTCCAAGTCTACTGTAAAATTCTCCAATTAAGCAAATGAGCAAATGATGACAAAATTGCTAAATGGTCTTTGAAAAAAAAAAGACTTTCATTTTAAATCATGTTTTTAATAAATGTTATCAGGTTAAATTATCATTCTAAAGTCATGAAATGTAAGTTTTAAAGAAAATATTGTCAGAGAGTTTGTCTGTAGCAATGCATTTTTCTACACTTCAGTTTAGAATTTATATATTGGACAAGTATGCCTCAGATGTTTAATTAATAATGTGTGTGTGTGTATATATATATATATATATATATAATGTATATATTTCACATACATACTGTTTTTTTTTTTACATTGATTCATTCAACAAAAAAATCCTTAAAATAAAAACATTTAAATGATATGAAGCAACACAACCATTTTATATTATTCTGTTTTATATATATTTTTAATCAAATGCATATCTGACGATGATAAGTGACTTAATAGTGATAAGTAAACAAGGAAACAAAGCTGAAACAGCCACCCTGTGCCGCAGAGACTGAGGGTCGAGTGGGGATCCAAGTGCCAAGGCTTTACTAACAAACGTAGTAGAATTCTGTAGGTCAAACACCAGCAAAACAAAACAATCAGGGCAAAGGCAAAAGAGTATATCTGATAACAAAGCAAGGGTCACAGCAGGCAGCAAAGACTCAAAAACTAAAAAACAGTTGAACGCCTGTTTCACACATACTCCGTATGCAGTGCGTTTGCGTTGCGTATTTTTTTCCGCACCCATGTTAACGGATCAGAGCGTTCACACTGCACGCGGTTGCTGTCCGGCAGTGCGTTGCAGATGC
>JAUMHR010000052.1:15637440-15650137 GCA_032361145.1 Enteromius fasciolatus
TAGAGTAATTTCGTTGTATAGTCTCATCATTGGCGAAATCAAAGAACCGGGGAGGGGAACAAATTCCAAGAGAGGGGGAATTTATCCCAACAAGTATTACTGCATTAGAGCATGCAGCAGGGGTCACAACCGTAAAGTTAGTAGTTTAATGTGTTACTGCGTGTGGTGCAGGCAGAAAATCCAGATGAGACGCTGGCGGTAAACATCAGTTCGAAGCATTCTGATCTCTCCACTTTTTAACACCCAAAAGCAATTCTGGAGAACCAAACACAATACTGAATCATTGTTTCATGTTTGCCCGCAAATGCGGCTGATATCCCCGTACTTCACTTGATCTTATATAATAGATAGGAGGGGACACACAACTAGTAGAATTAAATCTGCTGGGAATCCTTCTAAATGCTGACAATGGGTCAGCCAGGCTTGGAAAATAAAACTCAAATCCTGTCGGTAAACAGGTTAAAATTTCTCTTTTTGTCTTTACTAAGTGCCTCAAACAAAACTCTTGGACATCTCTTAAAGAGTCTATGCCGTGAACCTCGCATACTTTTGAGAATCCAACGTTTAACTGATCTTAATAAATGCTTATTGTCTCTCATGTAAACACAACAGTTTTTCTTCGGCAATCACACATCTGCGCTTTGTTTCCTGGCGGACCAAAAATAAACGCAACACTCATGTCCCCTGGAAATCCGATAAAATTCAATCATTTGATGACTTCGACATTCCTGAAGTGTTTCCAGTTAAGTGTACCATATGCATCAGACGTTTAGCCAACGTTCCGTGGTCTGAAGCTGGGACTAGTTTACAGTAGCCAGTATAAATATCACATGTTTCTCTAGATGATGTTACATTCAGCACCATAACTTCAAACGGATTATATTTAAAGCCTGTCTTCTGAGAAATACAGAGAACATTGGTATAAATTGTAACACCACCACCTCCTTTGCCTTTCAGATGTGGCTCATTTTTATAGCTGTAATCCTGGGGTGTAGACTCATTTAAAGTATTGTATTCATCTGGTTTTAGCCAGGTTTCTATCAAACAGAGCAAATCTAGGTTATGATCATTTATCAAATCATTTAAAAAAAGTGATTTAGTAGAAAGAGACCTGATATTTAGTAAGCCGAGCTTAATCATTTGTTTCTCTGTATTATAAACAGCTTTTATTATTTGAACATCAATTAAATTGTTACTCTTAATTTGACGTTTTCTGTGTTTTTTTAGTTCGGGGAACAGACACAGTCTCTATAGTGTAATATCTAGGTTAAAGAGTCTCTCTGTGCTGAGCATTAACTGACTGCTGTGACGTGAGCCGGCTGGCAGACGGTCGGTTTAGCCAGTCTGTCTGCTTCCTGACCTGGGCCCCAGTTAGTCAAGTATGAGATCTAAGACTATGTGCCATATTTCTAGAGAGAAGAGCAGCACCACCCCAGAAGGGATGAAGACCATCTCTTTTCAACAGGTCAGGTCTGCCCCAAAAACTTGTCCTATTGTCTATGAAACCTATGCTATTTTGCAGGCACCACTTAGACATCCAGCCATTGAGACCCAGCAGTCTGCTGTGTATCTCATCAGCCTGGTAAGCAGGGAGGGGACCAGAGCATATTACAGTGTCTGACCCGCACATGACCTGCGACTTTACCGTCTCACAGTCACCCACTAGCCCTGCTGCAAGGCGCTGCCGGAACTGAACAATGTACGTGAGCTGAACTACCCACATCCAAAGCCGTATCTACAGCCCTCACATTCTTACTGTCCTCTGTTAAAGTTTGAATGTGTGTCTCTAGTTCTAAAATCTTCTCTGTCAGCCTAACTATATCCCTGCATTCATCACATGTGAAACCCTCATCGCCGACAGAGAGAGATAAACTGTACATGTGGCATGATGTGCAAACAACAAGAGAAGGGGAAGCCATACTCACCGAGATTGATGGATTATTCACTAACTGTTCACTGTTGTTTGATAAACTTGTGAATTAAGTTAAATAAGTTAAAAGCGAGAAAAAATTCAAATAAAAGGATCTACTATCATAGAAAGCAATAATATCCGTGAGCAAATACGTGAATGACACGCTAACTGGCAAATGAACGCTAATGAGCCACACTCTCGGTTTTTAGAATGAAAGCGAACGATCAACAAATAAATAGTTTTTTTTATATACTATAGGAAATATTGAGGGAGTTAGGTTATATATTTATGACTATAAACAGCAGCGAGCGATAGACAGATATACAAAGCTACATATCCGAGCTACTGTACAAACACACAGCAGACTCTCAGCAGAGTGGCAGGCAGGAGCAATCGACTATAGCCCATTATAAATAATGTGCTAAGGGTTTTTTTTCTCTCCAAATGGATTAAGAACAGACTATTTGCATATGATTTGCGAAATGTGTGAAATTATGTATGGAAATTTATGTATGCCATTTTTTTTTTGCGATTCACTAAAAAGGTGACAATTCGTTTTTTTTTAAGAATGACATCATCACACACGCCTTTAATCGGTAAAAGCCCAGTTTGATGGAAACAGGCTGGAGACAGCAAGTTTTTCAAAAAATTATTTCAGCAAATTCTCTTGGTCGATAACAAAGCAACTTAAAAACGGGATTAAAACTTGGCTAGTGTTAACTATCAAAGACGTGATCTGAGAGAAACCCAGACGAGTCGCCGACACCCGTGAGATATCTGGCATGCTAAATTTGTTATAATAATACATACCATTTTTAATAATAATCCCAGTCTCACGTGAGAACTGTGATCTTGAGTTGTTTCCATGTCACTTCTTGTGTGTGTTTGGCAGTCAGACAAAGTTGTCTGCGATTCGTCCTATTGTAAAGTCATGCAGCGTAAAACCCTCTGTCGCCGATCTATCATACAGTGTGAACACAACAGCAACTGAATGCTGCCCCGGATAGTCATGAAAAGTGTGAAAAGATCTGTGATACGACTACTTTGAAAATTGTGCAGTCTGAACTTGACATAACACACATAAACAATACAGTAACATAAATATAAATTGCTTTTGAAAGTCATTTGCAATATATTGTATAAACAATTCAACGTTTGTGACACAAAATTTCAAATAATTATTTTCTTCATGTACTCCTTAGATTTTATTGTATATCATATTAACTTCACTTTTTATTGCATTGACAATATGACATTAAGTATGACTATACTAGATAATGATTTGATGATATTAGAATGCATCTTCATCTTGCATCTGTTAGGTCTGTTAAAAAAATAAATAAAAAATGAATGTCATACTAAAGTGTCACACAGCATTACACACGTACTGTATCAGTTTAGCTTATACCACAGGAGACTGTAGAAAATGCACATAAATATTTCATCATTAGCTGAACAATCTCACAGCAACTTTACGTGCTTTGTGTTTTAGGCATTTAACCCTCTAGGGTCTGAGGTGATTTTGGGGTCCCTGAGATGTTTGGCTCTGATATTTGTGATTATTTCAACTACTTATAACATAATTGTTTATAACACATAATTGTTTTTGTATACAGCAGAAACTGTGCTACAATATTATGTGACCAGCATGGTTGTACATGTTTGCATTTTTTAGAAAAAAAAAAAAAAATTACTAAGTTATGTTATGGTTACTAAGTTTTGGGAAAATAAAACTTTCTAAAATAAGGCCATCCAAGCCATAGTTAATGGTCCTGAATAGGAATTTAGAGTAACCAGTCGTTACAACAAGGTAACATTACAACAAATCCAGTAAAACTGAGTGAAGGTGGACTGATTGTCTTTATAGTTCCTGAAAAACAAAGCATTCTGATGAACAGTAGGAGCAAAAGAGCAAAATGCCAGCAGATTAAAGTTAGCTAGTATTAGCTGCCCTCCTTTGATCCTTCCTCTGCTGTCAAGTGTAGCATCCGTGCAATGTAGCAACAGGCAATGTTTTGGCTCTCAGATGAAATGTGTCCCTGTTTCACATCTATCCCTTACAATTAGGTTTCTATTCCCATCTGTAATTTTAGCATTGACTCTTGTATGTTAAACGGTTGAATTGAAAATGACGTTGTAAGCTGTTTGATAAAATACAGGGCAAACTGTGTCCCGAATGGATTACATAGAACACAGTTTTGTTCCTGTAAATATGGGACAGTTTGGGATGGTTGGCAACCTTAAGCTTGACAATAGAGCTCAGCTGTTTTTGAAAATATGTAGCCTGCATAGTAACAAGATTTTTTTCCTGACAAATTGCAGACGTTACATCCTTGTTTTATTGTCCTAGCAGTTCTGTTTACATATACAGCAATGCTCTGATTATTGACAGTAATCAATTCAAGGAATTACTTTCTAAGCTGTTTAGAAATATCTTTGATAGAATTTACATACTACTTGAAATGACTTGGATTATTTATGTCATTTGGATGATATTCAGCACAAAATGTTCAGTTCATATGTAGTAAACTCATGTTTTGCTGATCTGCTTCAAATGTAAAAATGTTTGTAGCATCATAAAGTCCAGTTCATTTAAATGGAAATGAACCGGTGTTAAATTAAACATGAAAGAAAGATATTTTGAAGTACAATGCGACCTCAATTATTTTCACTGTGGACGAACAAATAAATAACAATAAAGTAAATCTTAAAGCTTTCCCAACACTGAAAACGGCACGAATCTTTCAATATAAAAACTTTATGTTTTGAAAGGCAAAAAATGATCAATAAAATCATGTTTATGTACACATTGACCTTTTTCTTCATTCCCTTTCCTTTCTGCTGAGAGCCAAGAGTCAGAAGTCAGGAGGTCAGCAGTATCTCTTCATGACCTGACCTTAGACATAGGAAGAAGTTAAATTATGACCTTTTCTCTCACCTACAAATGGTCTCTTTTCTTGCTTTTTCTTTGTGAGATTGTTATGTATTGTGCATCCATTATAGGCCCTGTTGTATGTGGATCTATTCCCCATGACACATACTGGATCTGAAGGCATGGTCTTAATATAGCTGACAGTCCTTTGATCAAAGAAATACAAACATCGTGTTTGATTCATAATGTCTAGAATCTTTCTTGGCAGTGTTTCCTCTAAAGAGAGAAATAGTTTGAAGTGGACCTATTCTGAAAACTGAGGGTGAAAAAAGCAAGCCCAGTGAGATAAGTCATTCATCATGGATTATAGTTACTACAGTGGCCTTCCTATTTCTGGCACAATGAAATCTAATCCCAAACTTTAGGCTGGATTGAGCTAACCACGGCTGTCAATATCCCGGGCCTGTCATCTCCGACGCGGCACCCATAAAACTAGAGGCTCTGAATAGAACCTGAACATTTGCATTCCAACTTGCATTAATGTGAAAGGGTGGAACAAGTCGCTTTGAAAGTCATCCAGTGTGAAGCTCACAACTATTAGCAAAAAGGGCTAGAGGGAGGTTGAGCGCTTTCTGCCGTGCTATATCCTATTCCCCAGTTAGGGCTCTTTGCTGGAATCACTGGTGTATTTCGTATATGAGCTTACGACTCCACACTGTGTGGAAAATCCCCCAGCTGCCTGGGTCCTTGGGCATTGAAAATGTCATTTTTAATCACACTCCCTTCTGAGATCCCATCCCTGTGATCAAAGACGCCCAGACTTAAAGTTAACATGTCAACAAAGATGCAGTTTGGGGACATCTCTAAAGACGCCTTTCACATGGGTGAGCGGGTACACGGGGAGTGATTGTGGTGTATACAAGGGTAGAAAAGAGTCCTAGGAGGACCCCTGAATGGGTATTTAAATGTACAGAAGACATAGTAGTAGCTAAGCACTGGAACTTACATTTTTAATCCTGAAATGCATGGGCCAAAACTTGCACGACTGAATGGAAGGCAGTCAGAAAGTGGTTTTGTAAGTTTATTTGTATAGCGCTTTTTACAATGCAAATTATTGCAAAGCAGCTTTGCAATCATTTAAGAAAATTAAGGTTTCTACATTTATATTGAGTAGAAGCTTATCTGTGGTGTCTATCTCAAGTTGACGACAATATGGCAGAAATATACAGTTTAGTTAATGACGTAATCAAACAGCAATGATTATATGTTAATATATATATATGATTATACGTTTTGTATGTTGCTTGAGGGTTGGCATAATCTTAATCTAGGACTAGTCTTAAACCCTGTTTGGGAAACTGCCCCAAAGAGCCTTTCTGAAACGTGAACTTTATCAAGAAGACTATTTCAGAGATTTGGAGCCAAATGTGAAAAAGCCCTACCTCTTTTAGTGGACTTTGCTATCCTAGAACTACCAAGAGTCCAGAGTTTTGTGACCTCAGCTCCTGTGTATCTAAGTCTCCCATAACGCTATAATTCATCATGCTCCCTAAGCCATTAAGGACCTTAAAAGTAAGTTGTAATATTTTGTAACTGATGCAAAATGTAATAGGTAGCCAGTGCAGAGAATATAAAATTGGGCTAATATGATAATATGATCTTGTCCTGAGAAGGACTCTAGCAGCTGCATTTTTGATGTTTATTGAAGATGTAGGACAAACCACCTATTTAGATCTTCTTATCAATAGTTGTAAAGTGCTGCAGATTTTCTTTGGGTGAAATGAATGAAGCTGATTTCCTGATTTGTTTATTTCTATTTTATATCTATTTTTATCAGTGCAGAAATTTATACTAATATAAATTTATAGAAATTTTACTACTAAACTGTGAGGGAATATTTAGTTGGAATGACGTCTGATTATTTGTTAATCTAACCTTGAATTGTTTATTTTCTATGAGTTTGTGGGTATGCTCTGCCCTGGTCCATTTTAGAGCCTGTCTATAGCAGGACATACCCTTTTCCCATGCAGTTCAAAAATGTGGGCCAAATTCTGTTGAAATTCTGTCTATCGTTAATTGTGTAATGTGTAACCTACTTAAACATGAGTGAATTCTGCAAAGGGAACTTGTTCACCCAAGCACAAAACTCTCGATCTTGCTCATTCTTAATTTTATTCTTAAAATTTAGCCAAGAAACAATAAATATAATTTAATTACAAAATATTTTTCACTTCCTATGTACTTACACAATGGATTTTTTTTATTTGATTGTAACTTTTGATGATTATTTAATTACAATGCTTGCAGAAAGGAGATCTTACATAAAATTATACAATTTTTATATTTTGTTTATGGATACAACATGGTATTTTGATTCAGGAAAAATATTATTTTAATATGTCCAACTTTTGACTGGTGGTTTGTTTACAAGAGTCCTATTGGTTTATAAAAAGTATTATTTAAAAAAAAAAAAAAGGAAAAAAAAAAAAATATATATATATATATATATATATATAATTTTTTAATTTATTTGATAAAGACAAAGAGATTCATTTGTATATAATATATAATATGACAGAATTAAATATGGCATACAAAACTTATAACAAAAACAAGTACCTAAGTATCCTACCAAAAGCGCACCTTAGAATTGAGTCAATTTGACCCACTTTATACAGTGTAGGGGGAAAAGTTCTCTGTATCTTTTATTGACCTTCAGTTGTACCTTTCACGACATTACACCAGCCTCTGTGAAATTGATATTCAACAAAAGGGTCCATCAAAAAGCTGAATGCATTCTCTTCTGCATTTTGAAGCTTCTCAATGGTCTTCCCCGGGAGTGTTGTGCGTACACGTTATTATGTTTCCTGGCGAGCTCTACTGCTAGCAAAAATCCCTCTCTCCATGGTGAACTGCAGTGCGTCTGTGCCAGCAGAGCGTCCCTGTGGTATCGCTCTTTGTGTACACATTACCCTTATTCTGTGCATAAAGGCCTGCACTGCGGCGCATGCCCATCATCGCACACACGCACGCGCAACAATGGGGAAACTCGCGTGCCAATGAATCGTATTGGACTCAACCGGCTTGAAGTCGCCAGCAAAAACATTCAATGTTGAATGACTGTCTTTGTGGCGGCTGATCTCAGAGGAGCCGGCAGAGGAGTATTATCCGGCGTAGCTGGCAGTCTCCAGCCACAAGGAGAATCGGAACGCACCGTAGAGCGTACAGCGGCTATGTGACGATTTAAAAGCAATTCCAGTCAAAGAATCTCATTTCTATGGTTATCACGCTTGAGCAAACGACACTCTCCTCTCTGCTGGACTGAGGGAGAGAAATCTCACCCATTCTATACATTTCTAGCTTTGCTGCCTCCCTCTCAGCAGGCTTTGACCGCTCTCATTCGCGCTATGTCCTGGGTTTGAGACCGGGACATGATACTGTGGGCATAAGACTAGCACGGATCCCTCTCAGCAAACTCACCCACCTTTTCCTTGCCCCTGTAATTACGGGCTCCCTCTATAATTAAGCCTTATAAATGAGCAAACATAATTAGAGGAACGCTATGCTGAATAAATGGGAATGGGGTGTGCAGGTGAACTTTTTTTTTTAGACTTTTGGTGAGGAATGGAAGGTGTATCTGAACCAAGGAGAACAAAGTTAATTGTTTACGACCTAAATATTGCCCTATTATTGGCGGGTTGCACGTGGTGTGTTATTTTGCAACGTGCTGCTTCGCTATTCATAGGTTACAATGTCGGGGCATGCATAATAAAAGCACTGCGCTGTGAATATTCATGACTTGTCAGTTTGAATTTTGTTTAGCATAATTTTGAATTGCTACACTTTAGTCTGAGAAAACAAGATGTCTGTCAAATTTATGGGTGGATTGGTTATTATGGATAATATTAATTTGACCTACTTGTTCTTTTCGTAGTGCATTTCCTCAGATTTTCTGTTGTTTTCTCCTCACTCAGGCGCTTGTGCTAGATGCTGCACGCTGGTGCTGAAAATGAAATGCTTCAGAATTACATTTGATGCCTTAAACACAACATTCAAAGTAGCTCAGTGTCTAAATGTCTTTTTGAAAATCCCCATCCTCTTTACCTGACTAAACTTTTCCTGGCCTGCCTTCTCATGTCAAGTCTCTAGATAATGTGAATTAAGGTGATTGCATCCCCTGCTGATGCCTTTGCAATGTTGCCACTGAAACGTGCAATTTCAGACCCTGTCACCGAATTCAGTCAGAGACACATAAAATTGGTATGGCCGACCATTGCTGTGTGATTTGCTTTTGTTGCTTCCATTGCTCATGTTGACAGAGCGTGTGCTTTCATACACTCAAGTATCTGCGTGTTTGGTGAGAGGTCATGTAGCGGACTGATAACAGGGTACCGGTTGTCTCTCAATGAGTTACGACTCCCTGTGGCAGAGCCAACAGTACCCGACATGACATCTGCTGAAATACAGCTCATATAAATCTCTAAACAGGCTCCCATAACACAGGCTGAGAGCACGAGAAGTTTGTGAACAAAGTTCTGCTTTTCTCCAAAAACACCACCAATTAATGAGGTTTTAATAGCATGATATTATTCCTAATCTTAAGATTAAAAAGCCTCGCGTCTGCTTTCATTTTTCTCGTGTGTATAGCAAATTGTAAATTGCAAATATAAGGCCAAAAAAACAGGAAAACGCACATGGGGAGTCTTAATGAAAGAAAGATCAAAAGATTACTTAATATGCAACTGCGTTATTAAACACAATACTGATGGTGAGCAAAAAGCATATTTACTAAAAACCCTTCCAGGGCACTGGAGCTGGGCAAAGCTCCCTTTAAGTTACGCAGAGCAAATCTGGAACCATCTCAAGCGCCAATGTATTATGTATTCCTCTCTCACTCAGGCTTTAATTCCCACACGCAGACAAACGAACGCAACCAAATCCACACTTTCAAACGAACATGCTTCATGCACACAGCAGAGCTATAGCAGTTTTTATTTCTTCTGCTGGCCAAGAGCTAATTTGAACTCCTCACATGGAGATAAAACCTAATCAGTGTCCCTGACTGAGAGCTTTATTTAGCCCAGATGACAGAACACATGAGTGCCTCTGGAAAAGTGCATGTGAAATAATATGTGAAACACATTTTTTAAAGAACACATACATGGGTTTTAGTTAGGATGTTTACTTGTGTGTGTGTGTCTATATATATATATATATATATATATATACACACACACCTCTTTATGTATTTTCTGTACGTTTTTCATCTACCTGTAGATAAAGTTTTTTTGGTGAAGATTATGTATTAATTAGCAATTAAAAGAAATTGCAGATGCAGAATATTTCAATTGCAAGTAAGTGCTATTCTTACAACTTTTTTTATTAATCAAATCTATATATATATATATATGGATTATATTATATGCTAAGTAATGTTATGCATAGGAAGAAATGATCTATTTTACTTTTGGTATGCAGCACACCCAGCTTTCCACTTGAGCTTTATTTTCCTTATCCAGGAAAACCTCTTCCAGTTTTGAATGTACAGTGAATGTGGAATATTATCCATAATACCCCATGAATAAATCCACTTCTTAGTCCAAAGAAGTCTCTGTAGCCAGACACTTCATTTTTAATGCTTCTGTCACAGAGGATATTCACACCTCTGCCCTGTTCAAACCTTCTATAAAGGGCTACGAGAAAGAGCAGTTAGGCCCCAGGAACACTGTGAATCAGAGGATGCCAGACATGTACATGTATTGAGCATAAAACACACGAGTAAGCTAAATGATGCTACTACACATACTCTGCTGAAATAAATCCTTAACCTCACCCCTCAAGGCAATTCTGTTTCGACAGGTTGTAGACAAATTGAAAGAAGTTTTACTCCTCAGAATGAGTATTCTTCCTGGGCCTGCCCTTGTTCTGTACCAAAGATTTGACTGAATACCAAACTATTATACCAATTTAAAGAAACGAGTCAGAAGATCAGAGCTCACATGGCAAGAAGAAATCTCGCAGTTCCCTCGGGACGGATAAACATTTTATTTGTGTTTCTGCGCACTTTCATGTATACATATGTAGGCCTATACTTTGAAATATTCATCGACTCATTTAGTCTTTTAGATTTCTTGATTGATATTTAAAGAGCTGCAGTTAAAGCCCTTGAAAAGTGAGATAACTTCATATCGTTTGTACTAACATTTTGTCAAGGCCGATTTAGATGAAGCTTTGAATATAAAGAGTTATTAGAACAAAACAACACTTGATCCTAAAATAAAAGTAAGATCAAATCAAAACGTAATTAATCAAGCTAGCATTTGTAAACAAAACAAGACCCACGTTGAAAACAGCCTTTGTTGTTATGACTTTGATTCCGTTCATTTTTGCAAATGGGAATTAATGATAAGAATCCCTGTGATTATGAAATAAAACAATGATTAACAAACAAACATTGTGGAGAAGAGTGAGAGCGGGAACACATAGACAGAAGGAGAATAATAAATGGAGCTGGCTCTGGAGAGCGCTTTAATAATTCTACATGTGAGAGGGCGAGGAAGACCTGCCATGCATGGCTTTCACATATTAATATGTTTTAGATCTGCCTCTAATTAGGACTAGTGAATAAAGTAAAAGTCCAAACAGTTGCTCTCCAGATAATAATGATTAGCTGTTGCAAAAAATCTGGATCTCGTCTTGGACATCTTGAACATTTAATATTACTTCTCTTTAATCGCACATTTTATGTTATTGGTGTTTTCTTTTCCCTCTGATGTGCTAACAAAATAGTTCAAAGCCACACTATATCTAGTTGGACATAATAAGAGTATGTAGCTTTATAAAGTGAAACATGTTTTGTGTGTTAAGTCATGCTTTGTTTTTATTGCATGCGTACTGATTTATCATGACTTGAGATCTTCTGCTATGTAGCCACCAGCCTTGTTTTCCTCTAGACTGTGAGAAATTGGCTATGTAATTGCGTGTAGTTTAGTGAGAGTGGCATTGCTCTAGCAGCTAAAACCCCAGGGTGAGCATGTCTCTGCTGTAGTTAGATTTTCTATTCTATTCATTAATAATGACTTGAGAAGAAAAGCACTTTTTTATAGAAAATATGTGAAAACTATAGCAATGTTTTTTTTTTTTTGTCTGACAGAACAGAAGGGTACAAACCTTTCCTCACAGTTTCCTTTCTCACTTCCTCAGTGTTTTTAATCCAGTCATCTGTAACAAAGTTTGTTCAGTATATGAGTATGTGTAAATTTATTGTGTGTCAGCTATTTGGGGAAAAAAGGTAGTTATTTGCCTACATGTTAATGTGGCCAGTGGTTCTCAACCAGGGGCCCCTTGGCCCACTGAGGGGGCCTCAGCAAACATCCAGGTGCACTTAAGGATGACTTTTACCAGTTTAAATGCAAAGATTGAAACAACCCCAAATTCTCTGTGGTCTCAACTAACTGCGCGTGTATTATTAGAAGGAGTTTGTTCCACTGTTAATGATAAAAAAAAAAAAGTTATAGTGATGCTGAATTTTTTGTTTTAGGTTTTTTAAGTTTTAGTTTAAGTTGTTTATCATTTTTGTCAGGAGTGCAAAATCAACCAGAAGTTTTGCTCAGGTTTATTTGTGATGACAAGGCTGCTCTAAACAACGTCCATAAGGGCTATTTGTTCAAAAGTGTGCACATTTGGAGAAATATTGTTGCACTAAATTCATATTTCAGTCACACTTTAATTTGTGGAACAATTCTTACTATTATGTAATTATACTTGCGCAACACATTCTTAATTTACTGCTTATTAATAGTAAGGTAGTTGTTAAATTGAAGTATGAAGAAGCATTAAATAATCTAAAATATGGTCAAGAGTAAATATATCATTGTCCTAGCCAACACCTATCCATAAACCTACCCATCATA
>JAUMHR010000052.1:15650358-15664901 GCA_032361145.1 Enteromius fasciolatus
CACTTCAGTTCATAGAATGAGTAAAGGCAGGTGAGCGAATACTTTTGGTAATATAGTGTATATATATATATATATACATACCCATTTTACCCACAAAGCATAAAGAATGATATGTGCGTGTGTGTGTGCACGTATTGTCTGTGCTTTTATCAGTACACACAAGGTGAATGAGAAGGGGGATGTGACAGTCCATGTGTGAGCGAGATCTCCCCTCTCATGTTTAAATTGCATAGACGGTCATTTGGCTCGTGCTTGAATTCCATCTTTAATCTGGCATGGAAGCTGCCTGGTGCTGTAGGCCCAGGACAGTCACAAAATCAATTGCCTAGAAATGACATCTGCCAGGATCAGCCTCAGGAGCGCTCCTAGGTTGCATAAATGAAATCAGAGCTCCTAATTGTAGGCTGATTTATTCACTTGTCTGAGTGCATCATGGCTGATCAGCACACTGCCCTCAGCACCCGCTGACTGCTTATACTGAAGCTTCATGCCCTCCTCTCTGTCTGTCTTTGCCTCATTCTCTCCGTCTGAAGCCACTAGTGACAAAAATTGCATTCATTAATTCAGAACTTTAGAGGCCAAGGATAAATGAAATGAAGTGAGCTGTCATTTGGCTCAAGTTAGATAAAAATATTGACGCCTGCAGACATGCGCCTCTGCAGTCTAACACAAAGGAAAATAACTTGCTTTGCCAGCTCTTGTTCATTTCAAATGGGCATTTAGAATCGGACATATCTGACAGTAAGCCTTAGCCATGCGATTCGGGAGAAGTGGGCATGCGGCAGGCATATGCAAACAACCTCGGAGCAGGAAGTAAGAAGCTTTGGAAGTGAGACATCATTTCCACCTGAGTGACGCTGCCTCTGATCCTCGGCGGGCAGCCGGTGGATCGCCACCCTGATATTTCCGCCAGGGGGATTAAAGGGGCGACAGCCCAGTGAAACTTTAACCCGCCGCTCCTCTAAATAAAACATTGAACTATGCTGAGTAAAGTGGCACTGAGCCAGAGAGGTATTAAACATTGATGCAGCTCCTGGGTCACAGGAGGAAATGTATCTAAGCTGTGAGTTCCTCTCCATCGGCTCCCCTTGTGCAGAAGAATGCAAATGCAGAGCTCAGGGATCTGATGAAAGACTGTGAGGGAGATAAAGTCAGAGTGGAGGGGAGCAAGCAGATAAAGAGTTTAGGTCAGGTTGCCCTCTCGCTTTCGGTGATTGTAGTGTTTATTTAAAGTTGCTTCTGCACGGCAATTACAATCCTTAACCTTTCAGAGGTCATTCAGAACTTTAAAGCGCAGTCTTGATGCTGGCCTGTTAAATGAAGGGTCGTTTGGGTTTGATGAGTAAGAAAAAAATTATTCTGACCCAGACAAAAGGCAGATCTTTTTTATGTTGACCCCAGGAATGACTGGAGCTAAAAAAACAACTACCCAGGACTAATACAAATAATTGGCTTTTATATTTTCTAGTTTAAATGCAGGCCTTAAATAAAAATGTAAAAATTGTTTTTTAATCATAAATACAGTAAAAATAGTCATTGTGATGATCAATGTTGGAAATATTTTTTTCTTAAATCATACAATTTGTATCATATATTTTTTTCAAGATACGAATAGAAAGTTTAAAAGAACAGCGTTTATTTGAACCTTAATTTTTTAAACAATTTATTATTTCAAAAAAAGTAGCACTTTATTTAACTTAGCGCTTTCATCCCAATGCACATTGTATACATATCTTTTCATGAATAATTAACTAATAATTAACTACATTTAAAATGCACATTGTAACAATGAATTGTTAAGTGTTATAATGTATTAACTGTGGTTACAATTATTCATGTGATTGTATACAGTGCATTATAAGGCATGATTAATGCATTAAAACTACTTTCATAATGTATTATACAAAAAGCTTGTCACCCAAAATAAGTGAAATTTAAAAAAACTTCATACCATGTATTCACAAGTGCCTATGTATTCACAGCTCTGGCTTTTTGTGAGAAGTGCCTGAATATGTTGTTTCTGCAAGTGTCTGTCTATGAGAAAATAATACTAGTTAATGTATTGAAAATGAGTTTTTGAGTGAGTACTTGCAGTACTTTCTTTAAAAAATGAATTGATTTTCTTTGTGCTTTGTTATGCCTGAAATGGCTATTTTTATATTGCCGAGGCAGTGCAATTAAACTGAACAATAAACATGAGATCTCTAATGTTAAATGATAGATACTTAAGAGAAATATGTTATGCAATGCAATCATACCCCTGTTTAAATCCACTTACATATGCAATAAATGAGGCCTATTTGATTGCATTTATTGTGCATTGTATTATTTTATTGCCTTGATTAACTAGTGTAGCAAAGAGAGCTGCCTGGAAGAAGTTACCAGTTCATTTTCAATGAGGGTGGGCAAAAGTTAAAACTGGAACAATTTTGTAAGATCACAAAGCAGTAAAGAGTGTATCTTAGAGCTATATGTGGTAAGATGCAACCTGTTGACTCTATCTTTAAATAAAAACTGATTCAGATTCTTTGCCTGTGAGGTTTATGTGCTCATAACTTTGACTTTGAAGGGCCAAGAATCCAAAGCATAGCTCATTTACCTTTGAAATGAATCACTCCTGTTATTTTTCCCTTCTGAACCTGTTTATTCTAGTTGGGAAAAAGTCTTGCCAATCTGTTTTAGAAGATCAGCCTCAGTCCCTAAGTCTCAATTCGATTGAATGTATTTAAAGCTATACATCCTGCATCCCGTGTGTATTCTTATATTTCAATAGCTCTCAGAGACCCAGGTGCTCTTTGCTGGTCACAATTTTCCTCTCTGCAGGATTAACTCAATAATATGCCCTCTCTCCAGGAGCTTGGGCTGGTATCGTCATCTGACATTTTCAGCTGTCTGCGGGTCTCCAAGACGTGGCTTGTGTACCTTAGACTGTAAACAGGGTCAAACAATCCCAGTGTCGATCAATACCCCAAAGAGAGACCTAACAGGCCCAGCACTGCCAGACATAGTCAGAAAGCCAGCCTCTTTAGTTCCAAAGAGTGGCAGCCAACAGGAAAATAAAGCACCACAATCTTCCACAAGGCTAATGACTCAGGGCATGGTAAACCAGGCACATTACAAAGACATCATAATGCCTGTTTACTAAGATGCTCACGCTTAACCACACGTCACTGTCGACTGAGAAGCAGGCAGTCTATTCGCTCTCTCGCTCCCTATTCTCCTGCTCTGGTGGCAGATGTTGCACCATAGAGACGATTAAACACATCAGCATCCCCATGAAATGTGAATGAGGCAATGACAACATTCTGCTGAGATCACAATGGTAGTCACATCACGCCTTACTCATTCTGACTTCCTTCACATAATTACTGCAGCTGCATCCAAAATTTTCCCTTGTAAGGGCTATGTGGCTATATGCATCATATATCACTGGAAATGTTCTAATGTTGTGATTTAAAATAGAAAAGGCTTATTGTAATGTAAATAGTTACATGTTGGACGGCTTACCTTCTTGTATTAGTCAATGCTGAATATGAATAGTTAAGTGACTGTAATGAAGGTCACACAAGCCAAGATGCATCTCATGTGTTTGTATGCAAGTTTACATTTTATTGTTGGCCTTTGTGTCACTTCAACTGACAGGGACAGTAGAGACAGGACACTGTAGGCTGGTTGCAGAGACACTTTTAACAATGCAGAAATAACTAACAAAATGTCGGCGACACTTTACAATAAAGGAAACTTTTTTTTTTTTTTTTCAATTCGGAAATGTATTGCAAATCACGAACCTTGAGTAAATCAACAATTTATGTGGTTTACTATAAAGTTTTGAAAAAACATTACTTGATCAATTTTAGATATTATTAAATTGTCACAACACCTAAAGTGTAGTACAGTGAATGAAAAATTAAATCTTGTGGAAATGTCCAATAAAGGTATTTAATATACTGAAATGTAATGTTTTCTTTTGCTAAAATATAATATAAAAATATAAAATATAATAATTTTCTATATTATAATATAACTAGATGCAGTTGACAAATATTAGAAATATGGCTAGATTTACAGTTGTAGATTTACTATATACATTTTGGTGAAATTTTTTTGGTGACTTTGCCAGTACATTTATGCAATGTAATAACATAAGAAATGCTTATTAGGAGAGCATTACTAAAATTGTGCCTTATTAAAGGAATAGTTTATCCAAAAAAACATAAAGCAAAAAAACAAAACACACACACATATATATATATATATATATATATATATACACTACCTTTATGTTGCTTAAAACTTACGACTTTCTTTTACAGAACACAAAAGAACATTTTTAAAATGAAATTCAATATAGTCCAGTCAATGTTGTATTGGAGCCTGCTGACTTTCATTTTGAAATTAAAAAAAAGAAAGCTTTTTCATAAGAAAACGATACTCGTTTGGACCAACATGAGTGTGAATAAATCAGAATTTGGGAACATGATACATAAGCATTTTAAACAATTAGTTGTATATATGTAGCTGAGAATGATGTGAGCCAGGCTTAAAGTTGCATACTTCTAGCCTACAGCTCCAATGGACTTGAGCCTGTGTTAGAGTTCGACGTGTCAGAGCACCAGCGCTAATTACTAAATCACAGCTCCAATGTATTTGATGTTTAAATGAGAACTTTGAAATGAATATCAGAGGCACGGTGTTAAGCACATTTCACTACAAGCTAATCTTACTCCCACCACCTCTCATTCCACAAGGTTAAACGCTTGACTTTACATGCTTACGGATCAAATTTTCCATATTTTCACTTCTGTAAAAATGTACTCAAATCTGAATGAGTGCTTTCGAAAGTTTAAATTGACAAATATAAATGCCATGGGGCATCCAGTGTGAGCAAGTTAATAGGAAAACGGCATAAAAATCTCGGGCCGAGTCACCAGAGCATGCAGTGGTAATGATAAGGCCATTACCTAGGCTATGAAGAGATGCTGCCAATTCTGTCACCCAAAATTAGAGAAAAGCCAGTAACGTTGCCACATTTTTGTCGCTCTTGTTTGGAAAGGATTCAGGCTGTCAATAAGTATACATACTAACTATATAATGGTGTGGAAGTACTGCCAGTTCGAATAAAACAACAGAGAGATCAACTGAATGAAAGGTGACCTTGCCATAATTGAGATTCATCACAGGCATGGCGGGCGGCGGAGGGGAGAAACGAAAGCGAATAAAATAAAAGAGAGAGAGAGAGAGAGAGAATAACACAACACAAATATGCATTGCCAATTTTATAGGAGAACGGCCAACTGTTGTTCGATTGTGCGGCCTGAATGTCAATTCTGGGCTTAAAGCGCAAGTTCCCTTTTTGCATGTTTAGCTCCCTGTGTCTCTTCTTCTCTCTTTTTTTTCTCTTATTGTGCTGGGCAGCATGTATAGAGACAAATTATGCCTTACCTGCAGTAGAAAGAGCTTGCGGTCAGAGCTGTTCACTCTGTGGGAGAGATAACAGAGCTCAGCAATCCAGCAGTCAGACAGAAGATTTCACTTAATACGCCGACTTCAATCACATTATTTCCTTATTTAAAATTCGGAGGGAATCAACCTCCTATGCAGAGCTTCAAGGCAACAGACAGATGTAAGTAAGCTGGATGTCAGGGCATGAATAGGACTCAGTGGGACCTGGCTTATGCCGGGTGAGATTATGCTGCCTTTTCTGCGACATACAATGGGCAGGTTTGAGTTTTAGCTATATCCCACTGCAGGGCCAAATAAAGACCTCACTACTCATGGCTGTCCTCATTCAATCATGGTTTATTTCTTTGGATAGTTTGAAACTATAGTTGATTGATATCATTATCAGTTCATGTGATTCACATTGACATAAGAGATGAGAATGGATTAAAAAAAAGAAAAAAGAAGTGTATGCATGTTTTTTTTTTAGTTAATAAATATACCATTAAAGTCAGTTTGAAGAAAAAGAATCTGTCTAAGGAATTAATTAATTAATTAACTTATTTAAAAAGTAGTTTTAAAATCCATTAAAGATAAACTAGACAACATGAATGGCCAAAAAGTGGCAATTTGGTGAAATCAAATAAGAACAATTATTTCTGTTCTCTGGGTGACAGTAATTGCTTTTGTCAAATAGGGAAAAAAGTAATCAGAGAGAACTTAATTAAAGGTTATTCTTTAGACATGACTGTTAAAGACAAGACAATTAAAAGGCCCATTATTCCATAATGAGATACACGTGGAATAACGGCCGTACAGTCGTCTTCGGAGGACGGGATTGACTAAATGGAATGCAGCTGTATCAAAATGGATCAAATTGTCACAAACTCTTCTTTAGATTTGAATGCAAATAAGCTTTGTTGTAAATAACATATTCATATATTTACTTGAGGTATTGAGAATCTTCATTGGGAATCGCAAAGTGACCAAAGGGACCTTCTCTGTCCTATAATGAAATGTCTGACACCTTGTTACCCTGAGGATACAAGAAGCGGCCCATGTGGACATGATCGAGTGTCTCATAGCTTCCAAAAGGAAACACAGCATGGCCCAGATTACATCCCACCTGTCTCTCTCCTTCAAGCCCATCCATTCTCTCCTGCTATATCTCTCTGTTTCAACATCTTCCCTTGTCCCGCTCTGCTTGGCTCTAATGGATGGATAGCTGCTTCAATTCCCAGGTGTGTGCATGAGATGTAATTTTCCTCAGGTGTCTCTAATTGCCTATCATTTAGTATTTATGGCACTGGATATTTATCACTTGCTTCTTTAGTAGCAGGTTTGAAAAAGATCTCATATGTCCACCACATCTTAGATGCAGGATGAAGATGTGAGGGGGTCTTCTTGTGATATTCAGATAATCCTCATGAGTGATAACTTTATTCAGTTTTGCTTGTGAGTCTATTACATAAGTATGGTAACAAAAAATCTAATTACATTTCTGAAAAATTTGTGTTTTTAGACTTCAGAAAAGTCTGATGTTAATGCAGAAAGTCCACACCATATATCTTCTGCACTACTGTTTGGTACTTTTTGGCAGTTTAATAGACTGTGAAGGGCACTTTTCCCCCCTGAGAACTCTGTAGTTCAACCTTCTTCTCCCTTATTTCTGTTGCAATTATCAGCAAATCATTTATTAATAACACCAAACATGCATTTTTAATTTGTTAAATTGAACGACTGTCTAAAATGTTCTGCTCTCCCAAATGTGTTTGCTCATTATCGATTAAAGGAACTTTAAACCTTTCCCTTAATTTAATCGTTTACCCTAATTTAATTTGTTGTTGTGAGACTGTTCTAATTTATTCCGTCTAATTGCTGTCATCTGTTTGGAAACCCCTTTTTTTTCTGAATGAGACTGGTGATACCTTCTGCACGGTGGATTGCTATTAACAAATAGATGGGCTAGGGAAGTCAATTAATTTAGATCATTGAATTTATGTAACTGATTCTTTTTATAATCAAGCCTTCAAATTGAACAATACTGTACATTTCCCTGCTTCCACAAAGAATCATTCATCTAACTGTATTTGCCTTAAAGTAACGAACAAGCTGATCACAGCTGGTGCCCCTAAAGTATGAAGTTAATGAGCTGCTTCGTTTGTACTTTTTATGAGTCTGTTTTTCAAATTATTTTCTCTGCTTAATTACTTTTTGAAGTGAAGGGCTTTAAAGTTAAAAGGCAGACATCTGGAAAGACTGTACACACTCACGGCCATGCTTGGACAAGGATTACCCTAAACCACACAAATACATCACTCCCTGAACATGTGATGTAAAGATTTTCAAAAATGAACATACTGTTATCACTGTTTTTTGTCATCATTTACTCATTCTCATGTTCATTATGACTTTCTTAGTCAGAAATGAAAGATATTTTGAAAAAAAACAAAAAAATGTCAGTGTGCTTTTGTCCAAATGCTGAAAGCCATTTGGGTATGATGTTGTTTGAACATCACTGACTTGCAATGTATGGACAAAAGCTTATTAAAAGCAGTGGATCCTTTACAGTGAATGGGTGCCGTCAAAATAACATCCAGTATTTGTTTCATTGTCTCACATTTCTCTCTTGATTTGGACAGGACAAAGAAAACCAGATGATCCATTGAGCAATGTAACGTTAAATTCTTCCAGATCTGTTCCCGTGAAGAAACAAACTTTCTTGGATGTCCTGAGGATGTTAACTTTCAGCAATTTTTAACATGATGTGTAAATCAAGCAGCGGGGAGGGCTAAAGCAGCGTCTCAAACTGGAGCTGCAATTACATGCTTTGCTAAACCTGAAGTTTTGAAGTCTTGTGTCAACAACCAAGCTGCAGTAATAACTTACTGTTCAGAGCTGGCAGTGATTACAGATGAGCGTTTAAGTAATAGTGTGAAAGTGCGAGAGGAGGAAACAATGGCAGCAGGCGGCACTGGAAAAAGGGGGCTGTCCATTGCGCCGTGTTGCCGAAACGCGTCCCTGCATGGGTTAAGAACGGGAACACCCTGTCACTGCTGATAATAACCAGACACTGGAGCTCGCATACTGTTTCAAGAATGAATTACGCTGCATGTTGCCTCTTTTTGATAAATATATGTTCAAAAAACATATGAAGCACTTGAGCTTAAACAAATTAGAGCAGGGTTTTGTACGTGCTTCTCTCTCATTTTGCTTCTTAGAGCACTTTTATTAAAACGTGTTTAATTACATTCTTACTGTGAGGCGAGATCAGAGGAAGAATCCCCTGAGCCACCTCCTGTTGTCATCTAATACCCTTCAGCGCTTCCAGCACCTACTTCCCTAACTTTTCTCTCTATCTCTCGCCTGTAATAATCGTCTTTCCGGCATGTCGCAACAACAACGTGACAAATCCGTGACACTGAAAGCAGCAGATAACCAGCTTTATGTTATCGTCTTGCTTCTGTCCAACAGTGCTCTTCTATATCAAACAGCTATGCATTTGATCTTGTTGAATCCAAATTTGTATGCAATTTTTAAACCGAACGAGCAGACCGCCTTGTATAACTGCATAATAACGACATTCTAAGGTTACCATGTTCTCAGTGAACAAAGTAAAACCATCTCACGTTGGTTGTTGAAGGCGTGAATGGAAGTCCCTGTAGGCCAGTGTACTGATTAGTCATCAAGGAGAGAGGCAGAATACCCCCCCAGATGATTCGGTCGTAATATCCAGCGGAATGGCTGCTCTATTTCTCATTGCCAAGGTGCTATTATTGCCAGATGCTGCCTTCCCCGTCATCCGGTTTACAAACAAATACCTAGAAACACAGGCCTGGGAAAAACAGGAGGGGAAGAAATCACGCTCATCTGGGCCACACTAGAGACAGATGGCCAGTATTTAGAGACTTGTGAATCTGTCTGCCCTGAACAAACTCTGCTCGGAACAAAGCATGCAGTTAATAACAATGCCACACTGCTTTACAAGCTTGATCGGAACAGTGCAGTGTATTTGTTGGGATTTACGTAGAAGTGCGATGAGCTGATCTTTAAAGGGTTAGTTCACCCATTAATAAAAAGTCTTTCATTAATTACTCGTTCCAAACCTATAAGACCTTCGTTTATCTTCGGAACACAAATGAAGATATTATTGATGATTGATGATATCAGATAGCCATCCGGCCCTCCATAGACAGCAACACAACTGAAATGATACCCAATCCAATAACATAGTTAAAACAGTCCATGTGACATCAGTCCATGTGGATCAACTTCAGTTTTGCAAAACGTTTTAACTGCGTAAACAGCTGCAGATTACGCACATGTGCATGCTTTTACCTGAACGTAAACAAGGCTGATCACATCAAATACGTTAAAGCTTGTGTATGTGGTGCATTGTGATGCTCTCTAAAATGGTGAAAGATGTAAGTCACGGGAGCAGAATGGTAAATTATGTTATTTTTGTTTTCTTTGCGCAAAAAAAAAAAAAAGTATTCTCATAGCACGGCAAATCTGAAGTTGATCCACTGATATCACATGAACTGTTTTACCAATGTTTTTACTATTATCTGGATCTAGGATAATTTCAGTTGTGTTGCTGTCTATGGAGGGTCAGATAGCTCTCTGATATCATCAAAAATATATTTTCATTTGTGTTCTGAAGATGAACGAAGGTCTTATGAGTTTAAAACGACATGAGGGAGAGAAATTAATGACATAATTTTTGGGTGAACTAACCCCTTTAAATACTAAAAAAACCCACATATATATATATATATATATACACTGCTTGATCATATGTAGAGTCAGGCATCCAGATTATCAGAGCAGATATAAGATGCATGTGAAACAGTGTTATTTTTAATATTTATATCATATAATAGTATTCATTGCTTTTTTAATTAGCTGTTATTTAATATTTTCAGTTTATATTTTACTTTCAGTTTTCATTTTATGATTTTGTCATGTTTAGTAGGTTTTTTTTCAGTTGCAGTATTTTAACAAACTTATATTGTTACAGAGCTTGCCAAGACAATTATTTTTGTTCAAGTTTTCTTTTAATCTTTGTATATTATTTTATTTAATAGACCTCAGTCATTGCAGCACTCTATTTATTTATTTTTTTAATCAGGAATGAAAACTAGATGTACATAAGTACAGTTTAGTGGATTGTGCTATATTTTTAAAACATGTCAACTGTTAAGCCAACAAAAATGATATATATTATTCCTCACAGTCTCATCCTTTTTATCTGCTTTCATTTCTATTTTGTTAATTTACTTTTTAATTTGAAAGTTTTTTTTTTTTTACAAACTAAGAATGTGTGTGCTCTTTACTCCTCTGGCTAATATTCTCAGGGGTATGTTTTAAAGTTGCACCTTTTTCCTTTGTACTGGAATATTTAAGAACTACTACTGCAGAGAACTTTTCAAGCTGACCTTTTTAGTGTGATTTCCTGCAATAATTATCTAATTCCAGAGGCCATTGTGCTCCTTTAATGATATAACTTTTTTTCTTGGTGGTGTTTAATTATCTGGGTGAGCATGGTGCAGTAATCAAACTCACATCCAACAATATCAGGTTGACCAGGAATAAGAAACACAATTACTGATGAGCAAGGTCATAGTTTGAAAAAGAGGAATGCAGCATGCTTACCTTTGCTATTACTTCTTTGCTGCTGCTACATCTTAAATGTAGCCCAAATTAAAAAGCAGAATTCTAAATGTCTCTATTACCATACCAAATGGAAATAAGCTTCAAGCTTTTGTCTAAGCTTCAAGGACACGCGCCTGGCATGAAAGTGTCCTTACTGTAGTGAATGCTGTGTATTACGTTTCGGCTCACATTCAGTATAGTCATTTACTTGGTTTACACTGAATATATCTGTAACGGCTCGTAAAGCAGTTGCTGCAGTTTTAAGTGTAGAATAACTTGAATTTAATTTGATAGAATTTAGCTACCGTCATTGTAGAATGTCTATATCTTTGGTGTGTGTGATAAACCAGTGTGTGAGAGAGGATTATAAAATCTTCATGATACATTAAACCCTATTAATTCATTTAGAGTACCTGGGGATTCATAAGAAGGAAATTCATGCAGATAAAAATGGAAACAAAGCACTTTTTTTGGCAGAGATTTTAAGTTGCGTACAACACAAGCCCTTCGGCTTAATGCCAGCGAACCTCCATGTTTCTAGCGGATTTGCCTAATAAGAATCAATCAAGTGATTCTCTGTGCAAAGTTGTTCCCCTCTCAGCTCCTCGGCACGCATCACAGACATCTTGACAGGTCGCAGAGTGTGTCGTCCTCTAGTACTGTTTAGACAGCGTCTCATTTGTCAGAGCGAAGGGGAAAAGTCAACAATGAAGACGCTTGACAAATTCCTTCAGATTCTCGTCCTGATTAAATATTCAATTAATTTTTGGGGGGCCCGTGTTGTCACCCGTTTCCATCCCTGACGCTTTCAAAAGAACAATGGCCTTCACAATATCTCATCTTCAGTCACAGCCAGTGACAGCTGGCACTGGAAAGGTTAGCTGTCCGGTAGGTTTTTATTTTTTTATTATTATATCCTGTGGGGGTGAGATAAAGAGGGGGAGATAGAGAGGCCTTGTGTTTTGGTAAGGCTTTGCACAGCTGTCTGAACTGTTAGTGAGGAGGATGGACTGTGTGTGCATCAAAAGCTCTGTGTGCTATAGAGAAAGCTGTCTGGGAGAGAATAAAAGGCCTCTCCAGTGGTCATTTAAACAGGCTCAGCTGGGCATTCGAGCTTTCATCAGCTTGAGCGAAAGAAAGGGAGACACACAGAGACAAAAAGATATTAGGCTTCAGAATGCATATCAAAGCGCTAGATGTCCACGGATGATGAAAGGGCCTGTCCGACGGCGACGAGTAACTACCTGACTTTGGTCAATAGCAGTAATTAATCATTTAAAAAAACAACAACAATAAAATTAGTTGTTTTTTTGGTTTTAAAAGACTCTGCAGTTTGTTGGCCCCCTGTCTTCCAAGATGAGGTCAAACAAATATCCCCACCCCGAAGTCACGCTATTGGTTGGTTCGTAGTTGCTATGTCGAGGTGCTCAAACACAGCCACAGAGCTGCATTTCCCTCACATTGCTTTTTCAAGTCAATGGGGTCCAAACAACATTAGACCCTTTTGTCAAAATTCTGCAGAAGTAGAGTGAGGATGAGTACACGATATAATAATGTCTATGTGTGTGTGTGTGTGTGTGTGTAAACTATCCCTTAAGACATAAAAATAATAACAAACAATTGCGCACAACAGCTTCAATGATAAATGATTTATCTTCATGGTGAAAAGGACAACAGCCAAAGATGCAACTGATATATTTGTGCACACAACCCAACAAATTGTTGTAGTGATAACCCTATTTGCCCTTGCGAATGTGAAGCACATGAATTTTCTGGATTTATGATGAAGAAAAATCCTTAGACCACAAGGAGTGTTACAGTAAATACCTTTCAGCTTTTGAGGAAAATTTGATTCATGGCAAGCGCACAAGACTTGTTTGAAACCCTGCAATTCTTTAGATTGGTTGCTGTTATGCTCGTCTCTCAGATGCCTCTCTGTACTGTCCTTAACGCCAAATAATATCCATATTAATATAATGAATGAGGGATTTAATAGACCTGGGGCAGCGAGGAAGCGTTGGTTTAACATGATTGTCTGGGGTGAATTATAATAGCAAATAGACCTTTTTCAGTCTCCACATGAGGGAAGAAAATCCCATTTGCTTTTGCAATAAATATGTACGCTTTCAGGCAGGGTTTTCTCCATATTGTCTTTATGCCACAGACTAGTTTTGTGGCAGATGACTTGGAGTTTTGGTCTAAACTACTGATACCAAATTCTAACTCACATTAACCAAATGTCTAGAACATGGGTGGGCAACTTTGGTCTTGGAGGGCTGGTGTCCAGAGTTTATCTCCAACCCTAATCAATCATTTGTGGCACGTGTGCTGCATTCTTATCATTGTCACAGGAACATCCCAGCCGAAGATAATGAGGAAATTACATCGCTCCCTTTGACAAGTGCATTTCAAACGACTAAATAATGACACGCACATGCTCTGCTCTCTCAATTCTCCACTAACATGGAGATAGAGGTGATCACTATGATTTGAATCATACGATACGCGATACACGAATCATTACACCCCAAGAAATTTATTAGCAATTTCAGAGTGAAAATCTACACCTTTTTTCAGTGTATTGTGATGGGCATTATATGTTTTAAAACAAAATAAATAAGGGTTTTACTTGAAATTGCCATGCTCCTCAACAGTGTTGGGAGTAACGCGTTACAAAAGTAATATTTTACAGTAATATATTACTTTTTGCTGTAATGCAGTAGGGTAAGGCATTACTAATCAGGTTTCAGTAATATTTTACTCTGTACATGTTCAGTAATGCTTGCGTTACAACGCACTTCTAGGTACAATTTGTATTGTTCAAAAAACAGCAAGACACAAGATATTAGTCAGCTCTATTTTCTGTTCATCAGTTATTATCCATGTGTGGTGTACAGGTTTGGTAATGAATATTAAAAGACAGCTTCTAATATATACAGTATGTGTAGAGCGATGTATTTAATTTATTTCGCTCTCGCTGGCGTAACTTTGTATATGTGACGCGGTCAAGTGATGGTGTATTTAGGGCAGGTTTTATAGGAGTGTCGTGTGGCTACTGGCCCAACAGTGGAAACGTGGCATGATTTCGTCCTCTGTGTTCCAGCTCTGAGGCTATTCCGCCCGGCTCGCAGTGAGTCCCGGCTCGCACTGGCCAGTGGCCGGAGCTTGTATTTTTTCCAGCAGCTTATACTGTTTCATCTAATAAAACACTTCAGTTTTGTGTGTAATGGCAGACAGTGCTGATCATAAACTATATTTGATCAATTTAACTTTTCAAATCATCACAACTTGTCTAAAATGCAATAAAAACATTGCAAGCATTGCACTGGAGGTGCACCTCCAGTAGAAAACTAAATGGCTGACGCTGTCATTTTACATCATTCAGAACAGTAAAGGGTCTACATTTATTTGGGTGCACTGACAATATCTTGAACAGGAGCGCTTCACAA
>JAUMHR010000052.1:15686377-15696805 GCA_032361145.1 Enteromius fasciolatus
TAGGTGTTTCATTGTTTGTTGCCGCCCACTGACCTAGATTCATGTGTATAAAACCCGGAAGTGTCTATATGTTTGTACGGTTCGTTGTTTGTGTTACAATCCTTTCGTGTTCCTGAAAACCTCGTTATTCTCTCTGTTGGATTACCCGTTTACGATTTCTGCCTGGACCTGGACTTTCCCTCTGTTTCTCTTTGACTCTGTTCAATGGTAATTTGACCTTTTGCTTTGTTTTCCGACTCTGCCTCTGTTTGTGTCTCCGATAATGTTGTCTGCCGGCGCTCGACCATTGCTGTCCTGACCGAGAGCCTTTTATAATAAAATACCGTTTTGAACTTGCACGCCTCACGCACTCTTTGTAACAGTATCATAGTTTTCATAAGCATATAAAGTAGCAAAATTTATCTTGTCACATTCAAGACTAGAGTAATGGCTGCTGCAAATTCAGCTTTACATTATAAATTAGATTTTAAAAAGTATAAAACTAGATAAGTTATTTTAGAGTAATAATATCTCAAAATATTACTATTTTATGTTTTTGTATTTTAATCAAATGAATGCAGTCTGTGATTTTTTGCAAAAACTGAGAAAATATTTCAGTTTGATTTTTAAATGTAATTACAGTGCTGATTCTGTGACGCTCAGTACAAGGCCACATTTCACTATTCAAATGCACATATTCAATTCAAAGAAGCTGTGTATATAAACAATTTCTTTCCTCGCTATTACTTTGCCAAGCCTTGTGTCTAATGATGTGGAATGTGAATGCCGTAATTCTCACGAAGCCCTTTTGTGCTTCGAAAGCCTTACTTCCTCATGTGCAGTATGATTATGCCTCATAGCTACAGGTCCTGGATCTGATAGCTGCGAAAAAAGGAAAAAAAAAAAGTTGTATGTCCTGCCATAACTTGGTAGTGGAAAATGAGTCAAGTCTAGAGACAATGCATATTATTCCCAAAGGAGAAAAAAACTCCTCAGACTTTCAGAGTTTTAGTTCCATTTGTTTCCCTTATTTCCTCTTTTTCATTGGATTAGAACTAGAGCGAAAAAACCTTCTTTCATATTCACCTGTGAATGGGAAGTCAATTAAGGGGGTTGAAATGCAGCCTCTAATGAATTACAGATACGCAGTGTGAATATAAAAGAATGTGAGATTATGAATATTTCAGTTAATTTTGTTCGCTTCTCTTACCTAGTTTTATTGCTCATATTGTTTCCAACGTTATTAATAAATGGTATTTTATTAAGAAGTTATTTTAGTGATAACTTCAAAGCCTTGCCTATTTTCCCTTGACTGTGAAAAAACAGCTTTTGAGAATGAAGAGTTCTCAAGTGTATTACATATATCACAAAAAGCAATGCGTTCAGATGAAGCCCTACTTCAGTGTGATTTGCTTAAAAGTGTTTGACAAGGCCTTCATTCTTTTTTTAATCAAATAAAGCTGTTAAATAAATCTGGTTTGAATATTTTATACCAGAACAGACATGTTTATAGTTGTAATATAATTATCTTTCAATTGCTACATGATCATTACCAAACAAGGCTCAATACGTGTCTCTAAATATATTTCTTAAACGCTGTTATTACATATTTCAAAGTGAAAATCCAGTGAATGGCGCTAAAATGCAGGTTTAATATGTGGCCCTGGCACATTTTAGTTACTTTGATATAGAGTAATACACTTATCTTTCTTCGATTGATAGATGATTATTACGAACCCAGGATCATTTAAAATATGTACGCCTAAATACATTTCTGCAACACTCTTATTATGTATCTTACTGCAGGTTTCACTGCAGTTTCAAAGTGAAACATTCAATGGGTTCAGAACGTGACTGTCGCAATTAGGCACTGGTAGCAATTCACCTCCCTTGGACACTTATCCCATCATGAACTCAATTTCCCAACATGCATTGCACACCCACACCTGTTCTCTACAGCCGTTTAATCACCACCACACCCACTCACACTCCCTATTTAACTGTCACATTCACAACCAGTCACTGAGAAGTATTTATTTGCCTAGCTGACAATTCTGAGCATTTATCCCCTGTCTTATCATGTTTGACCTTTGCCCATTCTGTCTGTTTATTGATTGTTTGCTGCCTGACTTGACCTCCTTGCCTGTGTTATGACTACGATTTTTGCCCATCCTGTATTGCTTCGGTTTGCCTGTGATCTTGACCCAACCTGTATGACCACGATTTAATAAAAGACTGCAAACGGATCCGCACGCCTCTGTCTCCTACGTTACAGTGACCCTGGCATGTTTTTGTTATGTTAATATAGGTACATATTGCTGTGTTTGTATTATGCTATGATATAATTCAAACATCCAAGGAGTGTTGCAAAAGGTTAATGCTCTATTGTGCTGGAAATATACCCTACACCTAGGGCTGCCAGCTCTTGATTAGCGGTAAATCTCAATCAGCTGTTTTTAAAATGCACGGCAGCTGATACACAGAGCCGTAGATCACTGAGGAGCTACACAATATCATCTTCAGAATCAGAAGCGATTCATTTCGAATGAATTCAGCATTCATTTTTGAACGCAAAATTGCATAGTGATCTATGGCTCTGTGTATCATCTGCTGCGCATTTTAAAAACAGCTGATTGAGATTTACAGCTTATCAAATAGCCGGCTCTACTGAGGAAATGCGCATGAATAAATTGACGATTAAATCGCCAAGCCCTACCTACACCAAACCCAACCTTACACCTACCTGACAATGTTAACAAAAGCAAAAGTGATATAAAAACACACTTGTTGATGCAGGCATGCTAGTTTAACTTCTTTACTTGGATTTAAGCTGTTTTGTCGAGCTGTAGTTTCACAAATTCGAACGGAGCTGTTTATAACTCAAGAGCAACACTGTATTGCATGAGTTTCAGAGCAACCCTACTGAATTAGAAAACTCATGCATATGAAGCTGTAGTGTGATGACATGTGTGAGTATCAGTTTTCGAATCTTGCAGCATGTTCAAACTGTTTTGAATTCATGAAAATTCCTCAAGTAAGTAAATTATTAATCAAAACTGTGGCCCTGCAAATCGTATGTGATCATATGTGTGAAAAGGAAAGTTGTGAAGAGTTTTACTGCCGCTAGTGTAGTCAACTGGAATTGTATTTATAGGTATGTTTTGGGGTTTTTTTAGTTTTGGAGAGGCATGTATTTCCAATGCACCTATGTTGATCATTACCCGTGTATTTGTTTTTGTCCCTCCAGGATATGAAGCAGTGAAAGAAAGGATCAGTGGAGGAATGATGAAGGAGACATGATGTTGGACACACGATTATCCTCAGGCAAAAAAAGAAGAGCACCAAAAGAGTGAGAACAAAACCTATTACCGTCTCTACTGGAGGTGGAAGGAATATGGAATCATTCTAAAACCTCGAGAGAATAAGGCAGGTTTGAATCTAATGACCACATAAAGACCCTTTTTAGAGACAATGATCTGACCGTTGAGCTGCTTTAGACTTGATCAGTCATTATAAAGTGCTCCGCTCCGTCTTGCACTTCCTTTTTTATGTGTCTTGAAGTTCCATGCTTTTCCTTTTATTTTTGATAGCCTCGGGGAAACCGGCCTTTTGGATTGGTGAGAGCTGAGCGGTGTGTCTGTGCAGTGGTTAACCGTGAGCTCTATGATTACACAGCGTCTCATTCTAACAGACAACCGTGACCGAGTCTGTAATTAAATATTCAATCACCGTAGAGCAGGTGTGGGACTCCAGCAGTTCCACAACAACCGAAAATGTAGTTCTTTTCCTTAACGTTGTAAACTAGATTTACTCTTCAGCATTACTAGTGACCACTGATCTGAAGAGCTACACAATAGCTGCAAATTTATTTGATGGATCAATATGCTGCACACTACGTGCCGCTCAGTAGCACACTGTATTTACGGGTAAATAAAACCTGGAAGGTCTTTATGAAAACTGGGCTCTCTGGAAATAATACAAAGAAGCCCTGGTGTGTAAAATTGGATTTTCTCTAGAAGATTCGGAGAGGAAAGTATGTCAATATACATATATGGATGTACTTTATATCTCACAATCTTTGCAGTGTGCTGTCTAAACATATATGACACGAATCCAGTTGCCAAAACGAATGTTCAAAATTATTACAATGACAACTGTTTTGTTTCTTTCCCCCAAAGTCTCCACAATCAATTTTTATGTCAGTGATATCATTTTCTGAATGCAGCGATAACTCCAAATAAGACAAATGTGTCAGCTAAGATAATCACATATACACACTCTGAGTGACAGAGCTCTCTGGCTGCTGCCACAACGTCAGATCCTACGCCGTCCTTAATCTACTATAGGTGAACAAATACAACGTGTCCTATGAGCCTGAGTGATAACAGTTCTCTCTGAAACAATAGCAGACATTCACAATTGTCTCTTGTATAAATAGGAACCCGGTGTGTCCATATAGCTTCCTCTATTTCTGTTTTGAAAGGTGACAGAAAGACTAGGGTTTGTTGAAACAATGTGGAAAAACTGATCTAGTCTGCTTTGAGATTTCACTGTATGAGTGGCCAAACATAGATATTTTTAATATCTAATCACTTAAGAACAAATAACCTGGATTTCATGCTTCTGACATCTGCAGTGCAGCAGTTCCCAGTGGGTCAGATCCTCTAGGTCACAATTTTTTAAATTTTTGTAATTCATTCAGCCCAAGTTGTTTAATGACCCAATTCTTTTTTTTCTAAACTTTTTATGGTAAAATGTATACTTCAGAAAAAAGTTAATATTTCTTATTGTGAAGATAAATTTAAAATCTGTTTATACAAAACATAACCTACTGTGTGTTGTTATTGTAACTACAAAACACTGGCGAAAACAGTGCATTGTTTTGAAACAATTTACGGTTTCGGCACACTGTCCATATCATTCTGTGTTTCTGTGTGTCTGTTTAGAAATTGACCTATTAAAAAAGAAAATATGGCTCGCACTAGTTAGGCATCCAAAGCTGGTAAAACTGCAGTTGTTACACACCTTCTAAAAAAAAAAGTAATCTTTGCAAATGGCCTGACTCTATACTTGTCAGTGAGAATTAAAAAAACAGATATAAGGTATATATACAGTTTACACAAAACTCCTAATATTTCCTTATTTGTTTAGAATGTCATTTGTGTTTGAAATTTGCTACATGAGCCTGGTGTGCTAAACTCAAATGCTTATTCACAGAAACAGACAGAACCTCTATCTGCATGATGTAGACGTATTTCAAATATAACAAGACCAGTGTTCCCATGATCCTCAACATTTTGAAACAGTAATTGGATGGGCTAGGAGAGTTTAAAGAGCAAACAAACTGTGAACCATGGCTGGATTGCTGCTGTTAGCTTTTCTCCTTGACCTTTTCCAGCCATGTCATCCACCCTAGTGCTAATTGGGCTCAGTGTGTTAATATGACCTCTCTGAATGGTAACAGTGTATGGAGCAGCCATAAAGAAAAACAGCGTGTGCTCTGTTATTAATACATTTGAAAAATGTAAGTGTCATCAATATTAGTGTGTAGGAAATATGCTATATAATTTTTGCTTCCAGACCGTTTTTAAAAGTAATTGTTTGTTATTTCAGTATAAGTTATCTGTTATCTGAACTTTGTTAACCTTGACAATATTAAAAAGTATTCCGTGTTCCAGTTCTAGTGTTTTTGGTACAGTGTAATTGTATATCGAAGTACTGAGTAATATTAATTAACAGCATGTACTTATGTTATGTACCTAGCATGTTAACATGCTTAAGGTTAGGATTGGGGTTTGGTTTAAGATTAATTGCATATTTTATGCATTACTTCATGCATAACCAGGACACTGTACAAGGACAGTTTTTTTGCATGTTAAAATGAAAAGTGAAACTAAGAAAACTAACTAAAGTAATCACAAAAGAATAATTTTCATACGTTCAATGTTTCATCCTGACAGACTTTGGGAACCACAGTTTTCCCAAAGAAGGCTATATGAGATCTTTTACAAGCGTATAATGTCAGAGTGTCTATTCTGTAATTTTTAATTCCTGCTAGTACTGTCTGGACTTTTAAAACGTCTCCCTTGTCCCTTCACAGAGAGTAAGAGTTTAATTGGTGTGGAGACATAAATAGCTGAGAGGTGGAGTAAGAAAATATAATGGGAATAAAAAAACCTCCTAGCAATAAATCATTATCAGAATGACACTGTGTGATTTGTTCTGTGCAATTCTATTCAGCCCAGTGCCCCTCTCTACTTTAATACGTTTGATTGGTCCTTCTCACATACAGTAGCTCCTACAAAGCCCAGGGTATGAGCAGGGTGTGCAATGGCATCATTCACCAGCACAATCTGTTCTCTCATCAAGAAAAAAATGTCTCCAGCTCTAATTACCGTCACACTATTTACTGAGGGGTTTTTCCCCAGTGTGTCAGGAATCTCCGTGCTCTCTTTGCACGTCGCATTTCAAAGGAAGATAGACATAGGTGATAAAACCGATGCAAATTATGCAGATTTTTTTTTTTTTTTGAAGTGGAGCGCTGTGAAATGTAGAAAAATGAATGAGTCATCAATCTTCAGATGGTTCTTAAAATATAAATGAGGCGACAAAGGATAGTGAATGCTTTATTGGGGTATAGGTGAGTCTCCTGCTGGTGCTGGACTGCCTGAAGATGTGCTGTTTTCACTGAACTGCAGCCAGTTCACTTTTGTAAAATCTTTTTTTTTTTTTTATCTATTTCAATTTAACAGACAAATAATTACACAGTTCATCTATGATTTATCATGTGGGTCCATTTGTGTATGCATTGAAGCTTCATTTAAAGCCCTGCTTTTATAGTTGATTATGTACAGTACTGGAGATAATAAAGCAAGTGATCTGAAACAGTGTATACATGAAATTTCATAAAACAAAACGATTTCTTAGATTCTTAGATTTCACACCCGTGCGTGAAACAAACATCCTTGGAATACATTTTACAATAAAATATTATTTCCCTTTTTTTTTTCTTCAAAATATGGTCTGTCTTGCCCTTTATTTATAATTGTGAAATTTAAAAGAAGATAAATAGATCTGATAGATGGATAGACAGACAGACAGATAGATAGACAGATAGATAGATAGATACTGATTTTATTAAAGTGCACAAAACTGTCTTAGGCTACAAAAAAAAAAAAAATGCATTTGGTCTGGATTGAGAATGACCTTATCCATTTCTTGTTCCTTATCAGCAATCATCAGTCATGGACTCAAAATGTCAGCGTGTACAGAGGAATTCTGGTCACAGTTGTTACAAAATGTCAGGACAACTTTATTTACTTATCTCCTCGTATGATTGGGGATGTGACCCCTCAGAACAGAAGTGACGCTGCAAAAAAGAGAGAGGGAAAGAGGTATTTTAATTTGGAGCATGTGATGGGCAGGAATATGTCCAGCTTTCATTTTTGTTTCAGGATAAATCAAGATATCAGGCAGACGGATTCACTGGAACAATCTGAGTGACAGTGAAAAGTCAAAACTCGATGCCGATCTACTGTATCTGAGAGTCGTGTCTCTGAATTTGTTTATTCCCAGTTCTTGCAGTCATTTTTAATATACCTGCGAAACTGACCCCCTCGCACAACACAGCAACTAAAGAGACAGGCTGACAGCTCATTTATATTCTAGTGCATAAGTATAGTTTGATCGTTGTGCATCAATTTTTGAAAATTCATTCTGCATATTCAATTTCATGTGGAGAAATATCCCTCTTTTATCCTTTTAACCCTATCTGTAATTGATGATGCAATAAATGAGCAACTGTCAGAAAGTATTCTGTCATCACATGCCCTCATCCCATCAGTCAGGGAGCTAATCATTGCCTAATCTGCCTTCACTGTGCCAGGGCACAAGGTCAAACACATCCCATTAGTGTGCTTCCAAGGAATGTGCATGTTCTCGCTTAAAACATTTGACCTCTGTCATCTGGCATACTGCATAATTATCTTCCATTCATTCCTACCAAAGCTGATCAATTAGGTCACAGACATCAGCATATCGTGTTGGTATTTGACCGTTTCCTCTCTTTTTCTTTTCACTTTCTCCCTCTAAACACCTGTGTTTCAGTGTAATGTGGATGGTTCACATCCCGTCTGTGATTGTAGGATTTAGGCTGTCTCATGGCATTCCTAAAGGTTGCTGAAGTCCCAGTGAACACGTCTGTTTATTGGTTTTTGAGTTTGTGTTGGACAGGAGTTATTGGCTGACCAATATAAATGCAGTGGAGAGCTATTTTGATTTCTCTTCCAGCCATTTGTGGTCTCTTCTCCCATTATTAAGGACACCAAGTTATTGGATTCATCTCCCTGCAAGATAACATTTGGCTAAAGGGCAACCCAATAACAAACATGACTGGACCACCAGAATTCCTGGTTTGTCAGTAGAATTGACCTCCTTTCCTGAACATCATGTAGTATATACGTAGAATACAGATAATTCAACAGTTGAATGGAATGTTTTAAATGTACATTACAAAATATGTATACATTTTATGTGTGCAAAAAATCTGAAGCATTTTTTGGGAGGGCTGATATTAAAGGAATTTTACTATAAATGTTATTTTATTTCAGTCGTTATGTTGTTATTATTAGATGTAGTTTATCTCACTGTCGATACATTTGAAGGGGAGTGTAAATTAAATATATGTTATATATATTTAATGTTATTAACACTTTCTTAGCACAGTCTGGCGTAGCCATATAGTTGCATTTTTCTGTTCAATGTATGCAGACTGCAATATACCAATATAACTAAAACTAAAATGAATTTTTTTTGCCATTTTTATATTTGTCCTCAATTTATATACACTCTTAAAAATAAAATTGCTTCAAAAGGTTCTTTACAGCAATGCCATAGAAGATCCATTTTGGGTTCCACAAAGAACCATTTAGTCAAAGGTTCTTTAAAGAATCATCTTGTAGCTAATTAGCTCAAATACAAATAAATCAAATCATTTAAGATTCTGTAGGGAATTTTCACAGAATCACTGAGTCGGTTTGCGATTCACTGAACGAGCCGTATAACATCAATGCGCTGGATATTAAAATCCAGATTATAGTGTAAACACTATTAATAAGCACAGTAACAAGATCGGCAGTTTAAGACATTAACTTGTGAGCACAAAACACAGATACTTCTCTTTTCAATTATAAATATGGCTTTATTGGATAAACCTAAGACACATGAACTAAACTAACACATAAACACACATTCACACATTCATACGAGTTGCAGGAAGAAAGAAAGTGAGGAAAGAGTGAGTTTAAGAGAATGAAAATGTGAAATCCCAATTCTACAGCAATATGGAATGGCAGAGAATGGCAGATGCCCAAATCCAGGTGTGAAAAACTTGTTGCATCTTTCCCAAAAAGACGCATGGCTGTATTAGACGAAAAGGATGCTTCTACTAAATACTGAGCAAAGGGTCTGAATACTTAGGACCATGTGATATTTCAGTTTTTCTTTTTAACCCTAAGAGGGTGCGGATCACGTAATATCATGTATTTACACTAACACAAAGCATGCGCTGGTCTATGACTACAAAATCATACTATATAAATAGATAGGCTACATATACTGATATCAACATGCTTACAGGTGTTTTCTGTGTGTTTGTTTTGTTTTTTAGTGATCAGAAACATGCTGCATGGATAAAACCGGAGGACAGTCACTCGAGTCTCTTCAAACTGTTCACCAATATCAGATGTTCAACTGCACTGATATTCTCTGGTAAAACAAGCTCCCTGAATACTGATGATGGTGCTTTTTTCTTGAATTCATGGAAATAAGCAGCAAACACTAAAATATCAGGTATTTACAGGGTTCACTTGTTTTCAGGATTGACTCAAAGTCTGTTCAAATCTCTGTAGTTAGATCAGTTTGCTCAATAATGTGTCTTTGACCTTTATTATGTATATTTTAATTTTACTGTGTTGTTAAAAAAAAAAAAAAATTAAAAACAGTTTTTTTCAATTTCCTTTCCTTTCTTACCTGCCTTACCTGTCAGTGTCACTAATGGGCCGTTAGGGGAAGGGTCTTCAGGTGAGAATCACTGAACTATTAAGACCATTATCACTTCCTCGCATACAAGCTTTCAGCCTCAAAACATGTCTTTTACAATTTAAAACCCTGTATTGTTTTCTGTGAATAAGTAATTTACATGATTTTCACATCATTCAAATATTCTAGCCTAATAGGCTGGTTATTCTAAATTCTTATTCAGGACTATTCACTATGGGTTGTATGGTCTTAATTTAGCTAGTTTTATTTTCCCAAAATTTACTAACCACAAATAATATTTTTTTTTCTAAAAAATGCAAACATGTACATCCATCCTGGGGCCTGTTCCATAAACCAAGATTAGAGAATAAGCCAGGCTTATTTCGGTAAGTCAGGCTTATTTTTGGTAGA
>JAUMHR010000052.1:15724206-15756666 GCA_032361145.1 Enteromius fasciolatus
TGTATTTGATAAAAAAAAAAAAAATATATATATATATATATATATATATATATTGTGAAATATTATTGCGATGTAAAATAACAATTTTGGATTTTAATATACATTCAAATATTTTTTTTTCCTGTGATGTAAAACTGAATTTTCAGCATCATTACAGTCACATGATGTCACATGATCCTTCAGAAATCATTCTAATATACTGGTGTATTATCAGTGCAGGAAACTGTTGTGCTGCTTAACATTTTTTTGAAACCTGTGCATAAATGCATTTTTTTGGGGGGATTCTTGATTAAATAAAACGTTCAAAAGAAATTGCATTTCTTTTAAATAGAAATAATTTCTAACAATATACACTACCATTCAAAAGTTTGGGGTCAGTAAATTATTATTTTTTATTTTTTTGAAAGAAATTAAATCATTTATTCAGCTAGGATGTGCCAAATTCGTAAGAAGTGATGGCAAAGATTTATACTGTTAGATATATTTTGAATATATCTAACTAATAAAGAATAATTCTGTTCTTTATAACTTTTTATTCATCAACGAATCCTGAATAAAAATATTGCAGTTTCCACTATTTCTAATATTTGCCATCACAAGTTGGCCAACACTGATAACTCTAAAAATAAATCAGCATATTAGAATGATTTCTGTAATGGCTGATGGAAATTTAGCTTTGCATCACAGAAATAAATAATATTTTAAAGTATATTAAAATAAAATTAATGATAGATTAATGACAGATTGATTGATTTTCATTACAATGCAGCTTTACCAGACTGCTACATCAATCTTGATAGGTAAACTTACAAAATATGTAAATACATTCCAAAATATGTTCGACTCCTCGGGTGCATTTCAGATAATGAAACCAGCTAGCAATTAACAGTCGCTCGCTGAGGCACTGGCAGATGATTTCTGCATTTTGATGACCGACTCTTTACTAAATATATAAATAATCAACACCTGTTCTTTTGAGATGATTCACCAAATGGGTAATCGCCATTCATCAAAAGTCGCTGTGTCATTACTTATCCAAATGAGATGGTGTTAATTACAATAAATTACAGATGTGTTTGATGCATTAGTGAAGCTTCAATGAACACAGAGTGCCAGGTTGGTGCCTAATGGCTGTTGGTCAATGGAATGTGTGTGTTGCTGCTTGCCTGCTGGTGTGTGTGTGTGTGTTTGCAGAAATGGAGAGAAAGCACCTGTGCAACAAGAGGCTTCTTTACGGGACAAAGCACACACCCTGCTTTCAAAGTGCCTTGGAATCTACAAAACGGAACCAGCGCTATTTTTTACCAAGGCCTTTAGGGTGAAATGAGTTGATCATCACATTCAGAATGAATGAACCATTTGAAATGCTGAGGCGTCTGGCATGAAAAAAAGAGGTCAAAAGCTCTTCAGCATATAAAGTACGAGCGGCAAAGACTTCAGAGGGGCGGGTGCAGACAGAGTCCACAGCGGCCCTCGAAGACGCCCCGGCTTTTAACGCTGCCATATGAGCTGGTGCTGGAGCATGGTATCCAGCTTTGAAGTAGTCTCCTGATCTCACTCCGCCACTGAGAGGAAATTGAAGTCAAGGGTTCACAGCACCTAATGCTGCAAAAAATGATCTCACAGGACAGAGGAATAGAAGGGTAGTCGGGGGAATTAACCCGGATACTTCCTCGTAAAATAAAGCCAGTGATGAAAACAGCACTCGAGGATGGTGTGAAACTGAGGTTCAGTCTCTCATAAAACAAGTGGTATGAAGAGGCTTTGGCTGAAATCACTAAAATTGATTTACAGAGGCTCTTGTGCGGTGTCCCCTTTGCTCAATCAAGAACACCATATAATGACAACACATATTCCCTCAGTCACAACACAAAAGGCATCACGCCGACATGCAGTCGATTTCAAGGTTTCAGACTAATTTGTGTACATCATGTGTCACGGGACGACTATTTAAATGTCACTCTGCTCGTGTTCGCATTAAGCCTCCGAAGCCCGACAAGGAGCCCAGGTAATGTGCTTAAATATTTAGGCTTTATTGTTAGAGACAGAAATAGATGAGAAGTGACTAGACTTGCCTGTCATCAGTGATCAGACTGCCTTAATGAGACAGACACAGGCACCTCCAGAGTCAAATATTCAAATTCCTCCCGCTGAGGTAGTGCCTAAAAGGGCTTGATGACTGCCTCAGAGCAAGCCCGCACCAATCTCATTTTGTCTCTTAAGTATGCCAAAACTCTTCAAAAATGCCCTTTGAACCTGGCAATGTGCCAGCAGCAGTTTGTAAACCTTGATCTGGGGGGTTGTATGAATTACCAAACAGTTAATGCATCAGACAGGGAGATTATCAAGGTCTCTTTTGGTGATGTCAGCAAAAGCGGCCACATAGCAGAGGGGGGCAGTCAGTCGGGGCATAAGTCATTTCGCCTCACGCAGACATATGTACTCATTTAAGATCTTCTGCTGTCTTGGTCCACCACTCTCCCTGAAGATCACAGTTCCAGCAAAGCAATTTAGAACGTAATAATCTGTCACGAGACATTAGCGATCTCAAATACATTTACAAAAGACAACAGCAACAAAACTTTGTTAAAGTTGTTGGTACACCAAAATAAACCTGTAAGAGAATGAAGTGTGCTATAGACGGCCCTTCTGTTATGACTGGCTGTGGCTCCGTTAACTCACTACAGTCATCCATTGGCTTAGTAAGAATAAGAATAGCTGATGTCAGCCACTTGAATTCCTCACTGCATTTATTGGCTAAACCTATGCTTTCCAGAGCTCCAATATGCCAAAATAAGAAAGGAAACATCCATTTCAAGCCTTTTCAGAGAAATAGACTCTTGACTTTCCCCACCAGTATTATGGCATTCTGTCTAAAGACTTTGACTTATCGTTTAATGTCAGGGTGGAAAATGCATTAATAAACAAATAAAAAACAAACAAACAAAAAACTTTGTCTGAAGTAAAACAAAGATTTCCTCAACTTCTGCCGAAGCCATACCGATGCCACTGTAAAGAACTCATTAACTCAGAACTGATGGCTGACCTCATCTCATACACTATTAATAGCACACAATCATTATTAGTGACTCATGAGCGGCACTGGGGCATCTGCTTGCTGAAACAAGCTATCAGGAGACTATATGTGAAGGATGAATGTGAAAATAGTGGGCAGATGCATAAAAAAAGGTAGATTTTTGTTTACCTCCTCACCTTTCGTTCAGCACATCTGTTTGAGGCACTTTGGTTTCCAAGGTAACCGGCCGCATGCAAACTCTTTGACAGGTGAGTGCTCCTGGACATCAGCCGATCTCCCTTGGGTGCATCTGTCAGAGCGAGAGCGTAGACCAAAGCAGAAACTCTCCAGCACATCACCCACCCACATAAAGCCCAGATTTCAACGCAGACCCATCACAAAGAAGATGTCAACTAGAAACAAGGGAGGAAAAACTCACCGAAAGGAGACAATAACAATTGGAGGGCCTCATTTCCTCTATCCTTGTCCATTTGCATGAGCCGTACAGTTGAGAAAGGAATCATGGAGTAAAACATTCAGCTTGAAAGACTCATTTGACTCTAGGAGAGCATTTCTGGTAGTTTGTTTCACAGTGGTAGTCTGCCCCAAACGGACGCAGCACTTAGACAGCAGGCAGTCCGATGTGACACTAAGAGGGTTTGTGATATGCCGAGAGCGCAGGCAGAATGGAAGTGACCAGGGGCTGTGATTGTTTTTTCTTGCCATTTAATCTCCTCTCAAAAATGGTTCATTAGTCTGGAGGATAGCAAACTGCACAAAGATAAAACCTGATCTGTGAGTCAGGGACACTCCACAAATCCATTTCCATTCAGCTCTACGCCCAGCGGCTATACCATCAAAAGCATCGCTCTGTTTCTTGCTCAAATGAAATGAAAAGAGCAGCTCATACATTTTTTTTCTACACTCCTCCCCTTCTTCATCTCATTCTCAATTTGAGTGATCATTTTGCATTTTGAGGTGATAGAAACTTTTTGATTTTCCATCTATGAGACCAATTTTTTTCCCCCCGCCCTGAATGACACTGATAGGGTATCCATACAAATACACTCCTTCAGGAGCCAGAGCCTCAAGTGTGCAAGTGCCGCCAGTCATTTGTGACCTTGATGTAGTGGCTGTGGCTTTCCACTTGAAAAAAATAGTTCATTGAAAATTAGTTTATTAGCAAACTAACATCAGATCATTTGCTGCTAATGGTAATTTTTTTTAATATTCCAGAAGTTGATGCACTAATGAAAATCTGCTCAAAGCTCCAAGATGTCTACATTTTTGGATTATATGCTGTGCGAGTTAAGGAATGCTAAGAAATCGTCACAGGGGACTCGTCATGTCTGAGCCTGAACATGGTGTGACATTCGGAATGATCAGTTGTCATTAAGGGGGACATGGCCTGGGGCCGATGGGTAGAGGGCCCCACTTTTAGGAGATGTGGGAGTGTGTCGAAGGGAGCAGATTGTGTTCTTGGAGAGCCTATTAAAGCTGACAGGGACGAGGTGGAGGAGTCGGATCTCGGCCTGATTACACCCCTCTCCTCGGCTCCCCTATTGACTGTGGTTAGGATGTAGCTTTCCATTTCCTGCAGAAATAAATTAAAAGTCAGAAGTAATTTGGCTGATGTGGGATGCAGGTGGATTTTTTTCCTCCCCTCTTTGCCTCCAACTTTCTGAATAAAAATCTCCCCTTGCCTAGAAATCAATTGAAGACCCTCTTTGATGAGGGAGGGCTTATTTTCTGCCAGTGACAGTTTTGTGGCAGGGAAAAAGCAGGGATTTGATTAAAGTGGAGATACCTCGAGATTGAGGTCTTGTTCCAGCCAGAAGAAGGATAAAGGCCTTTAATCGTGTCTCCTCCATCATGAAAAAACAGGACGTGCCATTAGATCCAAAATGCTTTCAGCACCTAAAATCGCCATTTGTGTTGATTCTGAAATCAGTGTCATTAATCAATCAACCAACCAATCAATAATTGCATGTTCTTAACTACTTACATTATCATTTTCCTGTTGTCTCCCTGTATTAATTACTAATTGAAGCGTTACAGTCAATAAATAAGAACAGAAATGTATCATTAGGAGTGTGCAGCAAAGCCAATATCTGTATTAGTAATGCATTACAAAATAATTTGGATAAAAAACGGAAATGGGTGGGGCTTGAGCAGCTAAGTGGACCAAATTCCAATTTAACAAAGACAGTCTAAAACTTCTGACTCACAACCTTTAAGTAAGCTACATTTCTTCTTAAAAGAATGTGCTACTTCCTATTTAAACACGACTTTTGTGCAGTGAACGGTAGTGCTTGTTGTTTGTATTTTCTCTGATCACAAATGCAGACGGTAATATGTTTACGTAGCATGATGCAACATGATGTGTAAAAAAAAAACAGTACTAAGTCATTACAATCAATTAGGTCCCTACTGGATACAACAAATGACTCGTTTGTAGTGTGTTTTATTGTTTTGGTATCATATAGCACCAGGATGCAGCATCAAGTTATGGTAAGGGGCATAACATTTCCATCAGACGCTTTCAGTGCACTGAATAGATGGCCAATCAGAGCTCACCTTGCTTTTTTAGAAGAATGAGCTTTGTACAAATTGACCCATTTCCGAAGGCGGGGCTTAGAGGAGAAACAATAATGTACAGTATGTGGAAAATAAAGTGTTTTTTTGCAACATCATATGACCCCTTTATGCATACAATTGCAAATCTGCATAAATTAATAAGTAAATACATGCCTAAATTCTGTCTAAGAGATAGAGAATATAACAGAGAAATATGTAGCCTATGAGACCAGGTTTAAAACATTTAAATAGATCAAGTGGAAGGAAATGTATATGTAGCCTATTTTAGTTTAGTAGATTATTAGGTTAGAGCTGGTTTGGTTTCTGAGAAATGCGCAGAGAGACTTTGATTTATGATCTTACTGTGCTTATTTCATTCATCTTTATGTCATATCATACAAGATTTTAATCATTTACTGTAGGTATACATATCAAATAACGTGTATGATGTAGTAGCTATTTTAGTTGATTTACTTCTGCCAAGCTCTGATTTCTAAGAGACACACAAAGATGCAGCAACTGGCAATTTGATTTAAACTCTTCATGTTTACACTCATTCACACTTACATAGTGATTTTACAGGTTGTGTGTAATATTTTGCTTTCCCTTGGATCACCTATTAACCTTCTGGGTTGTGAGGTGATTTTGGGGCTCCTGAGATGTTTCGACATGCTCTGATATTTGTGGTTATTTCAGCTACTTATTACGTACTATTGACCAACATGTAATTGTTTTATTTTAGATCATTCTTATTGTTGTGTCTAATGGTCTCTTTGAGGTCTTAGCCCCCAAAAGATGAAATCCCAGAACCGTTCCTGTCCAAAACCTTTTTTTTTTCTGGTTGTTAAAGTGTAATGTTATGGTCATGAACCATAACATTACACAGCAACAGCGGCAAGGAACCAAAACCCCATCCATGAGAGAATGGAGAAAAAAAAAAACCTTGGGAGAAACCCAGTTTAGTTGGGGCCAGTACTCCTCTGGCCGGACGCCCAGCACATAATTTCCAGTTCAATATTAAGCACATGTCAGATTGTGCAAAGAACTTAGGATATTGTGCGTGTGTGTTTGTGTGCATTTGGTTCTATATGATTTCTAATGCATGAAATTTATGTTATGCAGTTTGATATAAATTTTGATGTATTTTTGATTATTTTGATGAATTCACAACATTCATTTATTATTTTTTGTTTTGTGATTGTCTACAGTACACACACACACACACACAGATAATTAACACACACTGTCCCAAACACTACTAATTATACTGAACTGTGACGTCAAAAAAAAAAGGCCAGTTCACACTTTTAAGAGCCATACAAAAAAACATTCACTGTAATACAATGAAAATCACTAGGAAGTAGGGATATTTCTTTTCAGTTTTTTTACAGCCATTATTTTCTATTATGAAAAAATAAAGACTCTTTTTATTACTTAAATATGCATTGATGTATAATTGCACATCATTCAGATGAAGACTTTATACATTCATTGTACAATACATTTTGTAAAAACTTGAAGTACTGTTTCCAATTCACCTTGATGGAATAATTGCCAGCTTTGTAATTCTTTTGAATTATGTAAGACTTATGTAAGAAATGGCCTTATTCTAAAACTTTTTTTTCAGATATCAGTAGCCTTCTTTTATATACCAATGCTATTTACTGTATAAAGTATTTAACAAATAAAGTATTTGTCTGTGTCATTAAAGGTGTGTCGTTGATATTGATGGTCAGTGCTTTACACAAATTTTCTACGGTTAACAGGCTGGTGGATTTTACAGTGAGTATATGGCAGTATGGTTCTATTGATATGACTAGGAAAGAATAAATGTGTAGCACTTGATTTAATGTTGTGATATTGTAAGATTGGTTGCCATCACACCTTGACTTTAGTAAAATTGATGCCAGTGGTGGGTCTTATTACTACTTCCTACAGTCTATGGATGTTTGGATGCAAGTGAGGTCTGTTCTAATCCTGAACAGAATCACTACAATTGGTTTTGAAAACATGTCTCACTGTTCTGACAACTCTTTGTACGTCAGTGAGGGTTCACAGAACTGCTGGGCAAGATTCTTTCAGACAGTTAAGCTGTCTGCGTTCGTGCACGACAGTTAGTGTATGTTTAGTGTGTCTCCTTCCTATAAGTGATCTGAATTTGGGGGCATTTTCCAGTGAAACAATATAAAAATCAATTTTTTCACAATAACAGAAATGACAGACGTGACAGATGGAGCCAACCCTCAAGCTCTGTAATGACAGAAACTGTTCAGGGAGACAACTTCATTCCATTCGGATTACTCTTGTCTCGTCCCATAAAGCAAACTTTATTAGAAAAGCCAAAGTCAGAGATAAGTTCTGTTTTGAAACTGGGGAAAAAGCTTTAGTTCTTTCACGTCTCTCTATAGATGCACGTTGATAAATGTTTGGGTGTTTAAATCTGTCTTTGTGTGGTCGCCCTTGTATCTCTTTGCTTTTTGAATGCCGCCTTTAACTGAGCATCTCGCTCCCCTCAAACAAACTGTCTCGTGGCGTCCCGCTCCCATGTGGGCTGTTGTTCAGAGCAAGGTGAACCTCTCTGACATCAAAAGGCATTTCATGTTTCTTTTATTTTAAATGGCAGAGTTTCTGTACCACTAGGCTTCTGGTGCCAAGTTAACTACGCCCTCTGCTTGGATGACAGATCTAGTCGTGGCGGCTTCATCCCTAGGCAGAGTTGTGTCTGTCTACAGGTGATGAGGGAGGAGGCCAAAGTGGGTGCTGAGCTCATTGAAGTAAGGATATGAAATTCACATCAGGTACAAGTGGGGGAAAAGCACAAAGGCAGACGATAAGGTGTCGGATCCATTTATATGCCTAAATCTACAGCCTCAGATCCAAAGCCCTGCTCCTAGAGCCCATCTGGGAGAAGGTGCTTGTGCTTGAAGTGTGCTCCAGACACAGCGTTTTCACAGGTGCTGGAGCCCATGTGCCCTATCTGATGTTGAGAAATGCAACAATGCTTTCCCCTTGATGATCCTTTAGGTTACTGATCTCATCTTACAGTGTCTTCCAAAAGAACTATTTTCCTTCTGCCAAGATTGTACTTCAAGCTGTGTTCGTTTCTGCATAGTTTTTTAGTTCATTGTCTTTTGTCAGAAATATCAATTAAATGTGCTAAATATTTTAACGTGTCTTTTCCATGTATTTCAGTTGACAAAAAAAAGTGTCAAATTAAACAAGTAAAACATTTTAAATGTATTTTTATCATGCTGTCTAAGACAGTAGTGGCAACCTCTGGTACTGGAGCGCTGCAGAGTTCAGCTTCAACCTTAATTAAAACTCACCTGCCTGTAGCTTAAGTAACCATTCAGACCTTGATTAGCTTGTTCAGCTGTGTTTGATTAGGGTTGAAGCAAAACTCTGGGACTGAAGTTCGCCACCCATGGTCTAGGACAAGGGTGCCCAACCCTGCTCCTGGCAATCGAATGTCCTACAAAGTTTAGCTCCAATTCTAATCAAACACACATGCCTTTAATTTTCAAGCGATACTAAAAAACGTAATTAGTTGCTTCAGGTGTGTTAGGTTAGAGTTGGAGCTAAACTTTGCAGGACATTCGATCGCCAGGAGCAGGATTGGGCACCCCTGACGGTCTAAAATAGCAAGACAGTCTCATGACGAATTTGTATATGTTTTAAATGTGGCTAATTCTTATAAATTTGTACGAACCTACTTCTATGGTTTTCTACAATTTGTCTAAAACCCCAGTGAGGGGTAGGTTTAGGAGGAGGATTAGGTGTTGGTAATTCGTACAAATTCATACAAGTTGGCAGCTCGTAACATACATATGACTACAAGTGAGGTCATACGAATATGTACAAATGAGCCATCTCTTAAAATATGTATGAGATTGGGCTGGAAATAATAATGTAGTGAAAGAACTCTTGAAAGATCATTGAGATATTCATTAGGGCTTTTCACACTTGAAATTGTTAACCCAGGGTTATCGTAAACCCCGGATAAACGGAATCCTGGGTTATCTGTAATCATGTTTCACACTGCTTATATTAAACCTGGGGTTAGCGGTTAATCCTGGGTATTCATTAACAGAGCTTTCAGACTGCACATTCCTAAACCCCGGGTTTACGTTCTAATTTGCGTCTTTACCCGGGGTTAAAAGCGGTGTTTAGAACGCAGATAACCCGGGGTTAAGCACAGTGTGAAAAGCCCTATTGTGTGTCTTATCGCATTGTTGTGTATAAAGTGTATTTGTAATGTGAGTCATATATTCTAACCAGAATACACCAATTTTCACACCACATTTGCGTGAATTTGTGCAGACATATGTTGCAATATTACATGATCTAAATAATTTCATATAGAATGTATGTTTTCGGATGTATGATCTGTGCATTTTGCATCTCAGCAGCATTGATAAAACAGAATCAAAATAAAGTACAAAATAACCCTTCATTTGTTTGTTGACCTTAACGCTGATTTCAAGGAATGTTAGAGATTTGAATCATATTGTTGAAGTGTTTAGACCAGGGAGACGGTAAGAGATTCTTCAGTAATTAAACATTAAGGCAGCTCGTTTTGTCAAAATACCTTTTCACAGACAAAACAAACCAAAAGGAAAAAAGAAGAGCAACAGAATAACAATGTTGCTATAAGTCCGCTTTTGAGTTGTCCTCCCAAGATAGCTCTGCTTTCACTAAAGGAGAGTTATCTTCTTCCTAACAAGCTTTATGGTATTCTTGGTGCCCAGGTGACAAAGAAAGTGTCTATTCTCCAGAGTGACATGGGAGATGAAGCACCAATCAGGTCAGCGGCCAGTCAGCGCCTCAAACTGTGCCCTGATCATGATGAATGGAAAGAGCGAACACAAGAGGCCTGGAGTCCTTACACTGTGGGGGGAGACATCACCGCTTCTGTCGCGTTGTATTGTAAGCCATTCATTTTCAGTGTCTGGACCCTAATACTGTATATTCATCATGTGTGTGTAAGAAATAGACTCTCATTCTGTTGGTGATACAAATGGGCTGGGATTCGTTTCAGACTGACCACTGCCTCTCTTCAGTGTTTACAAATGGTCTCATTCTCACATCTTGCTTTTAGCATAGTCACGTCCCGTTCTCTCTCTGTCTTCTGGTTCACTTTCTGTCATCTCTCTTTCTCTACAATGGATCACATGCACACAGAGTATATCCCTTCAAGCACTGGTAGTGTTTTGAAGCTATACAGTCTGTCACAGAAATCATATGAAACACTTCTTTCAGAATATCATGGCTCTGTTTTGGCTTTGATCAGAGCCAACAATGTCAATTTCAAGAGATGGTGGAGTAATGTATGATGAAACTGTCAGAAAGTTGTTGCGGCTCTACTGTGCATCTTAAAATTATCATTCTGCTGCTGGAGTTTTTTCTGATTTGGTTCTTTAAGAGATTTAACAGACGTTCTTGTGGAGAGGATTGCAGCCATATTTGTTTGCTTTTGTAATGAGTCGTGCTGAGCCACGGTCATGGAGTGCCCTTGCAATAAATGGCTTGGTTAAAATAATACATGCTCAAAAGAGCTGACAAGACATTTCGCTTACCTCGACATGGACAGCAATGAGAGCCAGAATAATTTAACGACACATTGATCTTTACACTATTCTGTTAATTACATTTTAAGCAAACTATAGATGGAGAATTAATGAGAGGGAAGATGATGCCATGGTCTTCATCTCACTTGAGTCAGCAAGGTTGCAGAGAGTAAGCTATTTTCTTATGACTTTTCATTTCATTGCTATTATTTAAAAAATACAGTATCTCTAACATCTGAAAAGCATCTTATGATGTCCAAATGCTTCTCTATTACTTTGCATTCAGTAGACAAATAATAATCATCGCATTTTCTGGATATAATACTTTTTTTTTTCTGCAATGGACTAAAATCTCCTCTTGGCATATAACAACCTAAATTTATAAAAATAAAATTGCATCCATGGTTGAATTCTGCTTTATTGTTAGAAATCTCCATGTTTTTGTGCTTGTTATGATGGACCCAATGCTTATGAGAGCAAATGATCTACAACAGCATCCTAATAGCCAATAATCCTACAGTATGATGGGTAATGAATCATGTCGGCTCAGGTAAACGGCAATATCAAGATTCAAATAAGAATTCTAAGGTGCTATTATGTATGATCATATTCCTCAGAAGAAGGTTCTTTGTGAAAGCATGTTCTGTTTGATACTCGAATACTGAAGGTAAGTCGAAGGTCATCAATAGTAAGTAAGTAAGTAAGTAAATACTTAAATACCGTGTTGTAAGATCATTAAATAGTTCACACACAGACAAAAACTGTCATCCTTTATTCACCCTCATGTCTCTCTAAACCTGTGTGAATGACATGAGGGTAAGTAAATGATGCCATAATTTTCCTTTTTTGGTAATTTATCCTATTAAATTGTATATAGTCATATGCTACGCTATAAAAAGTAAAAGCTGTTTAATGTTATACGGGTCACGTGACGTTTCAGCTTCGCACACTACAACTCTACCAGGTTTATACATGATACTGCATCCATGCTCATTCTAACTGACATACAGTCTGATTAATGAGTTTAGAGCACAAATATAAACTAAGAATTAAGCATTTTCACATTAATCTTTTAAAACCTAATTTACCTGTACATCCAATATGGATGAAAGTTTACCTTAAAAGACCTGATGAGTAAAATTTGATGAAGTGTATGCACCGGGCTGTAGATCAAACCACAGGAAATCAAACTTTTGTCCAAATATGTTATAGACTTTTAATGTACCTTCACCCTTGATTGACAGATTTAATATATTTTACGTCTACATGAATCAAACTCCTTTGCTATTTCATTTCTTTCTTTTTTTTGAGGAAAATTGAAAAGTGTTTGCATGTGCGGGGGAGATAGAAATGAGTTTGAAATTAAGTTGGGGGATGGGATAAAGAGATATGCGTGCATGCACATGTTTAATGCTCTCTTAATATCGCTTGCTGAAATTCAAATAAAAAGAAGGCATAATTTCAATTAACATTCATGCGATTGCCTCTAGGCTTTTTAGTACAATAGGTAAACACATGCATTGAGTTCACACTACATTTCATTTACTCACAGGTTTGGAAAATTAACTATTTTTAACAACACTTACAGCACTTTATGGATGAACATTTTGTTTAAAAAGTGGGTTAATTAGAGGAAAGCAATCATCCAACCATCCAGTAGAGAGACCTTTTCCAAATGCGAGATTGGACATCGCTGTGCCAAAATATCCTCTCAATAACCCAAGAAGCCTGCATGGAGTAAATATCCCGCTGATGCTCAGTACTGTGAGGAGAGAACCACGTTATTACCGTTTTCAGCAGGGGGCACCAATCAGAGGGAGAGAGCTCATGTGGAGCCTGCCTTAGACTCCTTGGCAAAGCCATCGGGCCTAATCGTTTTAACCTTCCTCATCAGGTTCTCTGTAAATACATTTCTAATTTATCATTTTCTATATTCCATGCTTCACTCTCCATGAATATGGAAAAATCATTTGAAATTCTCCACTTCATGAGCTTCTTCTCTGGAGTAATTACTTTAGCACAATAAGCGGGCTAGTAGAGAAGCGGTCCACAGCACACCTTTGGAAAAATGAGCAAGGGAAAAGGGGAGGAAGGTGTAAAAAGAGAGAGAAAGACTAAAGGTAAAATTGGGTGAGAGAGGGAGAACCATTTCAAGTGCTTTAAGCTTTCACTTTAGATTTGTTGTTCCCTGTAGAAGCTGTCTTGCTGTGGCAATGGGAAGAGCAGCACATAAATAATGGGCAATTGTGTTGTTGAGAGCATGAATATGGGTAATTGGCGCTTTCTCTGCCGTCCCGATCTAAAGGTAGGTAATATTTAAGGGCATGCCCTCTGAAGAGCTGATGCGCTAGAGGGGAGGAGAAGAGGTGTGGTTGAGGGCACAGGGACAGAGGGATGATTAAAGACTGTAGTGACACAGTACATGGAGTGGGTGAAAGTTAATCGTGTCAACATCACAGATGAGGACACATTCATTCAATGTCGTCCGGACGAGGACTGGAACAGTCAGAGCGCACGTGGCATTGGAAAGACGCACTCAGCGTAATTATGACTAACATCCACCGCTGTGACAGGCGGCAAGTGTTCAGAATCTCAAGGCCTCTAAAATGACTTGTAAGAACATGGTTGCACAAAGGTTCGGGTTGTCCTTCTATTCCACAACTGCCGTGATCTTGTCATCCCAATAAAAGGCATAAATGTCATGGAGGATATTTTAGAAGAGCTGGACTGTTTCAACGGCGGTTTCAAATCCCCCAGCTGCTGTCAAAATATAGAGGACTTTGTTCTTTAGAAGTTTTAAGGCATTCTGATGTGTCTAAACCAATTTCTGTCTGGTGTTTCAAATGCATTGGACGAACGTGGATTGATTTTAAAACTTGACCATAAAATCTTGGTTCGACAATCAGGATCTTCTGGATGCATTTCCAAAACCTGTTAAATCAACCATTTAGTCATGGATAAAGGTTTAAAATAGTTGAACTTTTCTCAAATTGTTGTCACTAGAGTAGTAAACCAATCATTAGAATAAGCCTTGTTTATTATTTATTTACATAATAAATTCATACTTTTGTTTAAAAAATATCTTTAAATATTTTTCTTTTTCCTGAGGATCAAATCAGCATGAAGCATCATGTGATACAGAAGACTGCTGTAAATACAGCTTTGCCATCAACTAAATAAGTTATGTTATGGTAATAAATTAAATTTGAAATACTACATGAAATAGAAAATTGCAATCAGAATATACATTCCCTGGGAATTGACCTTGGTCTCGCTATAGCACTATGCTCTGCACAGTCTGAGCTACAGGAACACTTTTAACACACTAAAGTTGTTGAACAAAGCACATTAGGATCTTGAACATCAAGAAGACCAGTGTTCCAGTTTCTGATTTCGCTGGATATTGCTCCAGCAGAATCATCTGGGAGGCTGTTTATCGGATGAGGAAGTGTAAAAGTTGATGTGTGATTTACAAGGCCATTACCAGGCAGTCTCAAGACACCAGTTCAAGTCAGAAAAGGCATATTGTAATGTCACTGTATGACAAAGCTGGGTGCCTTGCGCATGGGGGGTGTTGAGTGTAGATTATGGAGTCTGCCTGAGGTCTCCTTTTTCAACGGGGGAATTATAGCTAATCGTCCGTGTAATGTAGTGCTTCTCGCTTTTTGGCAGGTTTGTAAAAATGGTGAGTTTAGGCACAAGATCTGTATGACAGTCTCGCAATTAGTCCTTCAGCATACAAGACCAAAGGTGAATGAGAGCGCCGGTGATATTAGATTATCAATCATCGTGCTTAACCATGAGCACCCTCCCGCAGGGAATGGGAGACAAGGAAAAAAATGGAGCGATAAACCCTAAAAGTGAGTCATTATTATTTAAAACATCCATCTCTGCTCTTAAACCCTTCACCTTCCCCAGAAGAAGTGCTCTCTACATGAATGGCTTGTTGTCTTGTCGAAGGCCACTTAATAGTAGCATGGCGGTCTCCTGGGGCCTGTCTCATTCTTATGAGTGGGACAGAAGGCCCTGGAAAACTCATTCAAGACTCTGTTTGCCGCTCTCATCTGCCTGTAGTAGTCAGCAGAAAAGAGAGAGGGCTCCATCTACTAGCTTGTGAGCTGTCAGCTTCTATTTGGAGTGTGTATTTGTTCCTCTCCACTGGCTTTATTTATTTATCACAAAATATGCGTCAGGGGTTTGACTCACAGGAAGACATGCCAAGACACACATAAAACTAGCAGTGTCAGGACTGTTAACACTTCACTAGACACCACTTTCGTCAGGAAAAAAGCAGGAGCCATTGATGCTGTTTTCAGTCAAAGTCAACTCCGTTTTCATGACGGCAAGCTGTAGGAATCAGCCTGTCCTCTGAAAATCACTTGAACTGGCAAAAGTTGCCATGGACTGTCAACACAAAAGAGGAGAGATCAAAAGGAATTGGCGGAGGAAAAAATGAGGAGAACTCTGTATTCTGTGGAATAAATTCAATGTGAACTATTTATGCAAAATGGTTTATAGTGACATGTTGTTTGACTGTTTGAATGTTGAAATTCAAAATAAAAAAGAAAAGCTAAATTGATAATGTATGAAAAATGTGTTTTAAAAAAAAGAATAGGGGTGGCTTGCCTTCGCTGGCAGTGGCAGAGGAGGCTGTGCACCTGCCTTCACTGTCAAGCACCAGTAGGCTTTGGTGATTTAGTTTAAGGTAAATTTAGCACAGGCCACTGGAGACTGGGAATTCAATTCTTTTTATAATACAATAGCTCTCTGTGTAAAAACCACCAAATATATTATCCACAGGTGGGTGGTGGGGGGTCTACAGTCATTAAATCTGTCAAATTGAAAAGTTTTAAATTGATTTTCTTTTTTTGTACTCTAAACTCCCATTTCTTTTCTTTTTTTTTGGACTAAAATGCAAAATTTACAACAACTAGCGAAACCACTTGGAAGCCATAAGGAGTCTTCATCACATAGCCTGGCTGGTGGGGGTATTATGTTTGTTTTTCTGTGTGCATGTGGTGCATTTGTGTGAGCTGTCAGGTTTCCAAATTTAGCAGCATGAAATCCAATGAACACTCAGACTTTGAGTTATAATAAATCAAAGGAACTTGCTGAAAAAACAAAAATGGCCAATTTCGAAATGAAATCAGGGGCCGGTTGCATAAATCTGTTTTAGATTAGTTTGCAAGTTAGTTGTTTAAAACTTAAAAAGACTGGTCTTTTGAAGTTAGTAGCATAAAAAAAAACGCACATGGTCGCGGTTGCATTAACAGATAATAAAGGAGACACGAAAGACTGGACATTGCATTGGTTTTATATGAATTACTTTATCACAGAATATTTATTTTCGATTAGACTGTCTTAGTGTAATAGTAGACATATCAAGCTTTCTAAAGATATAACTCCCATGTCTCTTTGTAGAGTTTTTGCTGAGTTTCAGTTCATTTTAGTGACGCATTGCTAACTGAAGATCACGCAGACCAACAGGGCAGGGAGCGCACCCTGTTTGTTTTCTTCATTTTCTAAATGCAGAAAAAGTTGTGTTGTTATTATATGTGTATACAAATTAAAGTAGACCCTTCACAGATTCGATTGATGTATTGCTCTTATCTGTACGATCAAAACTCTACGATCAAAAGTTTTTATTGGCGTCATCAGAAGAAGACGCCTCAAAACGCACATATGCATGAGCCGAGTCCAGAGGGTTAAGATACAAATCGTTACTTTGATTCTACATTTCCTTTCATATACAGGCTGTCATTAAGCTAGAGGAACTGCGGTGAGGTCTACGGTTAAAGCCCACTTCTCTTTGTTTCATCTGAGACTCTATAAACACTTGAGTGTCCTTCTGATTTTTGAGTGTCCTTCTGATTTTTTGTAATTTCCTTTGCCTTTAAGTTTAGCTGATGAATACTATTACTTTATTTGTAATACAAGTGTTTGTTTTTAGTTAGTTTTCTTTTTTTCTATTGCAATCTTCAACGTTTTTCTTGAAGCAAACACTGCTGCATATGTTTTTTGTATCTTACTTTATAATGCAATGTGAATTAGACTGTCTGAGTTTGCCTTATGCAACAGGTTTTTTCTTGTCTGGCCCATATATTATACAATATATGATGGATTATGTAAATAAAAAGAGCCTTGTTTAAATAATAGCTCAACATAGGAGCAAGAAGGGCTTTAAGTCTAAAATCGATTTCTTTGAGTGACCTTGTGTGTCTGCTAGTTAAAAGCCACAAGCTAGTGATTAACCAGTGATGCTGATACATGTGCAGAGTAATCTTGAATGAATACTTCAGATGAAAGTACATCTTGATAAAATTAACTGGCTCATCTCGTCTGAGTGTGATGATCAATGGAGTCATGGAGTAGAATTTATGGGTCATTACAGGATTGGATACTGTGCCAGCAGTTATGATTAGAAGCTGACTTATTAAGACATTGATGCTTTAAATTGAATTTAAGCCATGAAGCATGCATGTGACTGAGCACTAATTGTTACAAATGACAGCCCTATTGGACATAGCGTTAAGATGTTGATTGCATTCCTTTAGAGGCAATATGATGTGTGGGCGTTTTGGGGAAGTTGATATTTCTTGATTTTTAGGAAGAAAAAAAAAGTCATTAACCAGATTTTCATTAAAATGTAGAAAAATATTGATGTTTATCTGTTTATGATTGAACTTGCTTTATAAAAAAAGCAGCACTATTTCTCATGAAAGGATCATTTCATTTATGTGATACAGTATATTATAGAAAAACTAGGCACACTAATGGAGCATATTTTGGAGTACTTACAGCAATGTTTTTTCGGTCTTGGCAACCTGAATCAACACTAATGTACCGCTATACTTTCACAGAAAAGTCTGACCAAGTAATACATTTTACTACACGGACCCTTTCCCTTCTTTCTGTTCCATGGCATCCCGGTCTGTAATAGAGAGCTCCAGCAGTGTGAATAGGAAGCTCATTTGGTCATTTGGTAACCCTGCCAGCGCTGCCCCAGTAGGTCCCCCATCGTCACGCCGTTCCCCCGCTGCTGCCCTTCAGTGTGCGAAGGCAATGTCATGGAGAAAGGTTTGTTGTGGTTGAGTCCCATCTGCAGCTCTTTTTAGCTCTTGCTGCGTGAGTGAAATGAAGGGAGAGAGAGATGCCTGTGTGGCGTGCTAAACATGGGCTACTCAATACTCCTGCCTGTACAATGTCGGCACTGTGGACGTGTGGGCTCAGGTTCACCAGGCCCTAGAGAGGGGAGAGGATCCCAGTCTGCCACAGGCACATTTCCCTTTCCCCTTCCAAATGGGGCCTTAATGATTTATAGATGTTTGCTTTAAAAAGCCATTGGCATTAATCCCATGGCTCATTAACTGTTTAATTAAAATTAAATTCAGTGGTAGGAGTTAAGCAGATTGAAAGTGTTCCTCTTTGGTAGGTGGCTGCTAGATTGCCTGGTTTTTAGCATTCCTCCTTGATGTTTGGGGAATGGTTTTGAGTGGGGAATGACACGTGAAAATGATCAGCCAATGGGAATAAAGAGCATCGACATGGAATGCGTGGAATAGATTAGTGCATTAGCGTACAGGCCTGTGCTTGTAAGTGCAATCACATTAATATCCACGGAACAGCTGTGCGAGCTTTACATTTATCTAAAATTCTTCCCAAAGATTTATTCTACATCGGCCTATCTTCGCGCTACACCGAAAGCCTGTGAAATGCATTTCGTGCCATAGGGCAAACATGAGACCTTCTGCCTTTTCTCTCCATGCTGGAAACCTTAGTCTAACACAAGAAGATACTTAAAAGCCTGCTACATAAGCCGGAGGCTGACAGCAGGAAAACAAAGAGTAATATTTGGAAGCATTTTCTGTAACGCTGATACAGGATAATTAAGAGGCTAGACTTCTTCACCAGCAGCGACGGTTGCGGAGTGCTTTAAATTGCTTTCTAAATGGGTCTATGTTACCTAATATGCGGTTTTTATGCGTGTTTCAACAACCTGAGGGAGAGATGGAGCGAGAGGGGAAAATGGCCCTAGATTGATCGCAGAGCTCCTAGTTGTAACCCTACGCCAGCCTTCGTCCCCAAACTGGTTTTTATAACGTTTAAAATAGCATCCCGGTAATGGCAAACATGGGCACTTTGCAGGACAAGCTGTGGTCAAATGTGCTGGGAAATGATAGAAGGTCAAAGATATAAGTCCACTGAAACAACCCCCTGATCTCACACGTGCTCCGTTGGCCGTCTCAATTGTCTGACAGCACCAGCATTCTTAAGAGAATGAATTCTAGAAGGCTGCTTCTCTGGTAATATTTTAGCAGTCTGGAACGACAACCGCTTGGAGTTGTTGAGCAATTATCCAGTACTGACTTGGTCTGTGCCTTTTGGGTTCTGAATTTGATTACACTGTGGGAGGCTGGGTATGCGTATGGCAGGCTGGGAGAGACTGGGAGAAGAGGCAAACTCTGGCGAAGTGGCTCGGATGACTTGAAAAATGGTGCAAGGCTTCAGTTGTGAGTGCGATACGCTACAAGCCCCCCTCTCTGTGGGTGATGTTTCAAAATTTAGAGCAGCTCCCAAAAACAGCAGGAATTCTGCTGAAAGAAAGAAAAGGAGAAGAGAATGATAAGATGAATAAATAGACTAGTGCTTGCTTTGTTCCAACTTATCACATCTAAATCTGTTGTAGACAAAACAGCAGTTGTGTATCGTATGCCTTGTGTGCAATTGTGTTGGAAAAACCAGATTCTTCCAGCCAATCAAACCACCCTCGGAGGATAATTTGATTCTAAATTTTGGACTCCAAGGTGTATGATTTCAGATTCATCAATATAATACAATATGCAGTTATATAGCACATACTTGTGCTGAATCAGAGAATAGATCTTAGTGCTTTATTGTTATCTGTATACATGAATTAAAGTTCAGCAAACAATACTGAAAATAGGTTCACTCCTCTGTTTAAACGGCAGCATCTTAGTCATCGAGGGTTTAGGCCTTTAGTATAATTATTTCTATCCTGTTGCTGGCAGGTGGCCAGAGATGAGACAAGCTGGCAGGCAGTTTCACATCAATATCCAAACTAGCCACTAGGGTGCACAGATATGGTCGGGGACGTTTAAAGGCAGCTGGTAAGTTGCTCTGGGCTGTTCCCACTCAACCAAGGGTTTAAATTAATTTTAATGATGGGGATGACTTTAAAGAAACACGTCTGCTAATTTTTGTTTGGCTTACAGAGACACGGGAAGCTTTTCTCCACACCAATGGAGAAAGAGCTCATCTGATATCTCTTGATTCCAATGATAATTGGTATCACATGGAGTAATGCAATTACCCAATGAAAAGGAAAAAAAAAAGGACGTTCTTTGGAAGGACCAGCCATTTGGCAATTTCATGGATGTTACAAAGAGCTTGCGATGGGACCAATTAAGACAGTTGAATTCATTGTGGGTGAAAGTATTCCTAAATTTATTTGTCATGTAATTATAGCACTTAAGTAATTAGCTATGTGTAAGGATTGGTTTTATAAATTAAGCCCACAAACACTTTTGAAAGTGTAATTTAACTAAAACCCAAATAAATATAGGCTTATGTAATGTGTTCTTTTTCTTGAATATATAATCTATCACAAGCCACAATGGGTTTAATAATGAAGCATGCACATTGGTCTAACTATATAAAATTCTCACTTGTAGTGTTTGTTGCTGTTCTCTGCTCATCTTTATTCCTTCCTCGCAAAGCTCAGAAAGTGCTAGACTTAGTGAAATATAGGTGAGAGCCTTGGGAGTCTTTGCCTGTTACTCAAACAAGATTTGGCCTGTCTATCCCAAAACTTGTCGCAGGAGCCTGACTCAGGATCATTGATTTATTTATAATTGACTGAAGCGCTGCAGTGTCATTTGATTTGACTCAATTTGGCAAAGACTAGCCTCTAATCTTTCTCTAATTCTCTTTTCTTTCTTTCTTTCTTTCTTAAAAACTAAAATATATTTTGATGGGATAACATGCCATAATATTTTAATCATTGGGCCAGAGGCTTTTAAGAGAAAATACTATATACATTATATTTGAAAATATCTTCCAGCAACCCACTAAAATTTGGCGTTTTGATATCTGCTAGACAACCAGATGTAACTGCTTTCCTAATATGTCAGTTGGTGCATAGTTTCAGTTCAAGAGTGACACTGAGGCAGATGCTTATGTCTGAAGTTTGATTTCATAGCATCATTGACTGAAAGGACAAAAAGGAAAAAAAAAACAGAAGAGAGATGCATATAATTAATGCCTTGTCTGCAATCAATGGTGACTGGTAATACATAAAATAAAGCTCCCAACCTTTGGGACATACAACCTCTATGGTGTAAATAACATCATTTTATTTTATTGCGGTATAGCAAATATATTGAATCTGTCACAAAAAGGTATGGATCTCATTAAGAATGGCTTGCAGCCTCACACATGTAAGATCAGCTCTTGTAACATGAGCCATTGTATGTGAGTATGCAGGGTGTGACACTGTTTAAAGAGAAATGTTCAATTTCATATGAGGTAACAGCAAGGGAAAACCCAAAGCTTTTTGTTTTGTATGCACCTACAAGCAGATGCATAGCTGTCATTCCAAGTCCCAATGAAGGCGTCTATCAAATGCAATTTCCTCAAAGCTGTTCAGATGCACTGGCATTCATTGATACAGTTATTTCAGGTACTTGTCAAAAATGTGCTACAAAAAGCATAGGGAAATAGCTTCATGTTTTTATTATGGAAATGCAATGATGAGGACATCATTCTTACCATATTTTATCGTAAAGTCCAGAAATGTGTAATTAAAAATGCACTAAATTATATATTGATTTTCGTGTCTGCTGAATAAATGTTCTAATAATTATGACAAGTCACATGACCAGATGGTTGGCAGATATTAAGTTTAGCAAATTTCTGTTATGGACAGAATTAATTAGAGCAGATTGAGGCCGATGGCAACAGCTCATGTGACAAATGCAGAAGGAAACAGCTGTCCTGACTAAGGAGGATTCAGTAACTGAACAAATTAGGACTCATTCTAATTGTTAATACTGAAACTTGAATTATGTTGGGAAAATTACCCATTGTTTTATTAGTTTAGTCATTATTAAGAACAGCTACATATGTATATGTTGAAAGTGTTTGTTTACAATAACAGCAATTAAAAAATATTTCAAAATACATACCAAAATAATTACCCATTGTTGAAGTAATGGTTCAGCATGGATGGGTGGCCTCTGGACTGCAGTCTCCACAGATTTAAGGCTCCTGGGGGTTGCAGATAGCATGTGACCTCACACACTTCTCTTGTCCTTGGTAATGCCTTGAGGCTGGATGAGGGGGGGGAGAACGATTTGTTTGACTTCTTGTGCCTTGAGGATACATGTGCTAGTGCTCAAATTCTGGAGCAATCTTATTGCCCCTACACGCATGGTCTGCTGGTTACTGTTTAGACACAAGTATTTATATTTAAAAAATGATGTCCTTTCATAGTATGTTTTGGGAAAGTGCTGAAACATAAAATATGGACTTTCTAGCGTCATCTCTTAAACGTAAGCAGCATTGCTTATTACAGATATAGAAAACTAAAATATTTAGAAATCCTTTATATCATAGATACATTTATATATTTTGACCATTTCAGATATATACTGTATTTTAGAGCTCTCTCTTAACCCTGTCCCCAATCCTAAACATAAACATAAAACAAAAAATAAATACCTTTAAAAATGTATTTATTATTTTAGAATGTAGATTTAAATCAACTAAATTTAGACACATGTTATGCCGTTTAGATGACTGGGAAAATGGCTAATTTATCCTCAATTTACCCTAGTCTTATTTAAAATTGTGTAGTCCTCTGAAACAACCTGGCACTGAAAGTCACACAAAACGGAATTAAATGCTATAATATCAAATTAAGTGCATGGGTACACCTTATTGTGAATATACACAAGTCAGATAAACATGTAAATATGAATTATTTACTTTTTAGATGCTGCCAGTATGTCAATATTGTCTGTTTAGTGTCTATACAAACATATTTAAATGCGTGTGGAAGAACTACATTTTGCGTAAATTACATGCAAATATTCATCAGATGATATTGCCAGTTTGTATCACAAACGCAACCACAAGATGGCAAGAAGAGCACAAAACAAATATGTCTTGCCTTTATTTGTCAAAAGAAAACCCATTCCCTCCAATTTGTTAAGCATCTGCTATGTATATTAAGGTTATACGAATGCTTGTGAGGTGTTAAATCGTCTTTGCAAGGAGAAAAGTTGCTGGGTTCTGAGGCCCCCAATGATTTCAGTGATGCATTGAAAAATCAATTAGAATACTTGCCAAAATGGATCATGGCGACTAATGATGGCATCATATTGCTCTGGGTAAACAGCTCAATACTCTCCCTGGTGAACTGTGAAAACACATTTCTCTTAAAGGAAAATGGTGCATCAAACTACGGGAAGGGCGCTGCAGTTTGGAAGAAATCCAAATTCATATACAAATGGTATGCCTCTGTTTAATGCATCTTCATTTGAAGCCGAATCATAGGCTTGACTTTTAGCCAAACAACTAAATTCTGCAAAACATTCAGGATCAAAACGTCGACTGCTGCCAACTGTTGGACTGTATTTATTGCTCAGTGCATTGCGAGTGTCTCGCATAGATGCTCTAAAAGTGGAGACATCATTGTTCAGTGCACGGACTGTGACACATGTTTGAAAGCTCACTTGATAAACTTCTCTCGTGCACACTGCAGTTTAATCATATTCTGCTTAAAAAGGCTCGTGGTCATGCTGGGCAGATTGAAATAAACAAGTCATTTGTAGCCATGGGTCTCCAGCCCTTGACTGAGAGAAAGAGTTGTGATGGAGCTTTGAGTTTCTTACTGTGACATTCTTGGCTGTGCTAGTGGCACATCAGAACCACATATCACCCTACGCTGACACCCTGCGTGTCCCTGCCAGCGATGGGCCATCCACAAAACACCCCGTTTGCAGTAACACCCAAAGCAAAACATGTGCTTCCCTTACTTACAAGGACGTGGACAAGATACTGTGACTTGATGTGCATTCAAGTTAACGATTAACTTCAGGTTAGGCGTTTAGATGGGGGAAAGGGAGAGACAATAACGACTTTTATATTTTTTCTCCCTAAACTACAAAATAATTGTATTATTTATATTATTAATGTTAGGTAAACTGTGCCATTCTCCTCAGTGTAAAATGTGGAAATGTAGTGTTCATTAATTAAGTTATAATTTATAATATATATATTTTTTTTAGATATGTAGTTAAAAGAAACTACTTATAATTATAGGTGTTATTTCCTGATTACTGTATTGATTTGTGTTTATTGTTGTGTTGAAGCCCGGCATGAAGTTATACGTGACTGGTTAGAATCATACTAAATGTGTGTGACAGGCCTGATGTTGTTTCACTGATTAACACAATCATTTTTGGTTAATCTTCATGTAAGCAGAAACAAACATGATTTGGCAACACAGTGTAAAAGATATCAAATCACCCTCTCTCTTCTGTTGCAACTGCAACTTCCAGTACATTTCGACAGGAACAAAGGATCGTACATTGCTGAATTTAAAAAAAAGAGTTTTCCAACATACTTAAAACATATTACAAACTATTACAAAAACACACCTTAGTTTTCTTCTCTTCTAGAAATGCAGTGTACCTCAAGGCATGATGTTATTTACATCAAATGGTCATTGCTTGTTTCCGTAGCAATCTTCTAATTCGTTTTATTTATTCCACATCTCCTCTGCACTGAATCATTCTTTTAGCTGTGACATTATTTACACAATGTAATTCAAATTATGTCAGCATTAGAACAGAAGAAGATAAAATATATGCCAATATAAATGACCACAATCTGAGAATTTTTTTCTTGCTATCCTCCCACAGCTTCCAAAGACGTTAGTGTGAAAGAGCTACACTGCTGCTCATTTATCTAAAGCAGCAGTTTGTAAGTCATCCTACGCACACGGTATTCATTTTGCATTCCTGTGTGAGAGAAAAAAAGACACTTTTTCGTGACATTGAATCAGTCAAATATTCATTGCTTTTTTTGTTACGTTTTTAGGACGCACTTTGTTATAAAAAAAAATCAATAAATAATATTTGGATAACCTACTGTTAGTCTTCTTTCTCTCTGAAATGCCCTCTAACAGCACTTAATTATATTATGAGCACTTTATATAACATCATGCGGGATAATACTTCCCGCAATGGCACATCAATATGTTTTTAGAGCTTTTCACAGAGGCCCCTTTTATTTTAAGCCAGACAATATATGAAAAAAAGTTATGCCGAGTCTCTCGTGTCTTTTTCAGAAGGGCCACTTCAGTGAAGATGTGAATGTTTTGACCCGCATGGATATTTGAGAGTGCGCCCCATTTGTTAAAGTCCATTGGGCTTTCTTTCAAAATTGGTTTCAAGCTACGAGTGGATCCCGGTGAGCAAACCTATTGTGAACTTATTCTATGTGAATGGCTCAACACAGCGATGCGTTTCCACCAAGTATATGTTGCCTTTAAATGGGCGCTGAAAAAATATCATCAGCATCATCTTTTATCTTTTCTGCTCTGTTTTCATGCAAAATAACACACAAAGTAGACACAAAAAACACATTAAGCCATGGATCTTCTAGTGTATTGTATGACCTTACACTCTTTCTTTCATCGTTCAATCCAGTCCTCTATTACAGCCAAATGGCCCCTTCGTCTGGCTCCAGAAAGTTTTTGACACTTTGACTGTTAGGGCTGTTCTGGCACAGAGAGATGGAGAAGGGAAGGAGGGGAGGAGAGGTTGTAGAGGATGGAGGAGACACCACCATGAAAGGACAAGAAACTGTGCCAGCCCATTGTTATCAGCGCCGAGATGAAAGGCTGGCTAGCTAATGAACATCTGCCTGACACACGCAGGTACTTCAGGAGGCTACGTCGCTTTGAAATGGACCATTGAGCAGAGCAGCTGTTCGGCTCCCATAGACCTTGTGGACTGATGTAAACCTGTAATTAAAGGGCATTCCAGGAGGAAGCCAGTGAGACAGACAGACAGAGAGAGAGAGCGAGACAGTGCCCACGCTAATGTGTTTTTGAGGAGATTTCGAGTCAGATTTCGAAATATCATGAGTGGCAGGGTTGATTTGCACACTGAGATATCTCTGTGATGCACCAGAGGGGAGTTTATTTATAATTAAGCATTTATTTATAATTAAGCAATTAAACTGAAATCCCCGTGAAGAGGCAGGACAGACATCATGTTGCGGTGGAGGGTGAGCGAGGCATTTTGCGGTCCAAATTGCCCTGTTCCCTGAAAGAGGCCTTATTTACTTGTAATTTATTTTTAATGCTGTTATTATTATTATTTTTTTTTATTCTATACAGACAGTTTTAGTAAAAAGCCCTTTAGCTGGAAAGTCCTCAGACTAATCAGATTAAAAGTTGCTTTAAGAAGTTTGGTGCTAATTTAAAAAGTTGTACACTGTAAGAAATAAGCAGTTTGTGTCCCTATACATTCATATTTAAATATTAATACTAGTGATGTCCTAGTTGTTTTTGTTGTTGTTGTTTTTTTATAGACAGGTAAGGGAGTTAATTACAGCATAGAACTTAATTTACATAAAATTTAGAGACGATCATGCTGATCCATGTCAATAGATGGCAGCCCATCCAAAATGTAGATGAGTTTGTTTCTTCAAAACGAGAAAGCAATTTTATGGATAGAGGGCTTTAAATAGCTGCTTCCTGTTAAATTATAAGTTGAAAAAAAAAAAAAAAAAGCTTTTTGGTGCATTTGTTTATTACAAATAAAACTTTTTACTTCACAGTATCACAGTAATTGATCAACTGGAGTCATTGTTGTTGTTGTTGTTTTAATAAGCTGTTTGGACTATCATTATGGCTCTCATTCACTAATGATCCATTACTGAGTGAGCGATGTGATGCTAATTTTCTTCAAATATAAAGAAATAAACAAATCTACATTCCAGGTGAGTAAATTGTAGGTTCGGTGTGAGCTATTCGTTAAAGAATTGTATAAAGAACAATATTGCCATGAAACTGAATAGTTTTAATTGTATTTGATATCCAATTCTTTTAGATTATCAAAACCGATGCGAAAAAAAAGCAAGGAAAGTAATTCACTTTCCACTCACTGTGTTAAAGGTTTTCATCCGATCCTGCTTCCCCTCCTCCCCCTCTCTGTTCCAGTAAGACACCAGAAAGCAAGGAAACATAACGCTTCTGATGGTGGATCTATTACATTAACAAAGAGAAAGGATTACATTCACTACTCTGCGTCTACAGAGTACACACAAACTTGAGTGCGGCAACCAGAGCTCACAGAGTTGTCAATATAATAGTGTTTTTTATGCTGTCACATTTAAATAAAAATAACCATTTCTTACGACTTAACGTGCAGCAGTTAAGTGTTTCCGGAAACAGAAAATAAAGCCACTTTGAGTCTTCTAAGCATGGACGTGACAGTTACCACCCAATTAATAGTGCCAATGGTCTTGGTTAATAGCCTCCTCCACAGGATTTCAAAGAGAAGAGAACAAATTCAAGACCTGAAGCAACCTGAACACAAATGGGGTTTGAAGTGGTGCAGGACTTCAGAGTGATATGTAAATAGAAGATTACCCTTTGAGACAAGGAGTGACTCTGTGGTAATTGCTGGGAAGTCCTTCTCCTCTCCGGGTGCCTGAGATGGTGGTAGAGGCCTACGGGATTACAGGACAGAGGTGCAGTTCAGAGGGTGTCTGTGTGAAGCTGATGGCATAAAGGTGTAATTGGCTTCAGTGGCAGGGAAGATCTCACTCAGACAGGAAGGTCATCGCCCTCGCCCACCATGATAATCTCTCCTTGCGACTGCAGCACCCTCCTGAGCCTCAGCCCACCAGTGGAGACGAGTTTGTTTAACGGATCAGTTTAGGCCAAAACTCACAGCATGAACTGGATCACAGACCAAAGTGTTTGGATTCAGATATGTGCAAATGTATTCATATACTTACTCAAAAAAGAGACAGAGAAAGATAGAGTAGGTGTGATGGAGCATGCTCAGACTTTGTTAGCTGGAATGTGATGCCAATTTTTTTTCTTTTTTTTTTCAGTAAGACTTATGAGGGTGCAACACAATGCTATTAAGATAAAAAATACAAAGGGATTAACTAACAACATATGGGATTTAGCCCACAACACAAAGGAATTCATTCTTAACACTGCAGAATTAGTGAGCAAAACCACTGGTTTAACCCACAACACTAAATGAAAGCTTTGCATTACAAGTGGAAGTGGTTTGTTTTGAAACCCATACTCGTTAGAAAAACATGACTGTCACACATTTAATGACCCTTTTTTTGAAGTGAAAAATCCAGTGTGTAAAGCTAAAAGCATGTTTTAACTAAAACAGATCTGACAATGTTTTCTGTGACATTAATGATACTAAACCCAACACTAAATCTAGCCGATTGTTTTAATACAAGGAAATTGCTAAAATGCATTTGTTGAAGCTCCTTAATCATAACTTGTAAAAACATGGAACTTTCTAATCAAGTGCTGTCCCATCAAGTCTTACCAGGTGAGCTACCGAGCAAGTTTACTATGTCAGTAAAGCAATATTCATGAAGTTGATTACTTGATGCAACTTTCAAAATGTATTACTTTATAAAATGATTTATTAATCAATAATTTGCCATTGTAATTATAATTTGTAAAAAGGAATAGGAATACTAAAAGTTGTTGCCCTGCCTATGTTAATTTCTGTTGGAAATTGGAGTGAATTGTATGTATAGATATGTTTTAGAATATTGCAAAAAAATAAAAAATAAATTGTATAAGAGGTATGTTTTTCCAATAACTTTATGTTGTAGCATTGTTAATTATGAGGCAGAGCTGTATTCGAAGATCCACTGTTAATTTGCATATTTGACAAATAACAAAAACTGTCTTTGAAAATGTTGAGTTCAGTGAACTATATACAGTAACTAACAGTAACCAGGTTTGAAAAAAAAAAATAAAATGTTGGCTCATATTTTATTGATTGTCTAATATCGGTTTTCAGTAGGAGTTGAGTCCCTATGACTCAGTATGGGTTTATATTTGTAGAGAAGTATATAACAGTACCCAGCATGAGTTGCTTTGTTTCAGAGCTTTTGTCGGCATGGATGTGTGTGGTTTGCACACTCTGCAGAGTGCTTGGCAGGAGTCCTCCAGGCGTGACTGATACTCTAAGGCCAGCGGTAGCATGCAGGGGGGAGGAATGTGTGCTCTCATAGTGAAGTTATTCTCGGGTTAAACAAGTAAGCTTCCCCATGCTGCAGCTCAGTGTGATCTAACTTTGAACAGAAGGAACAATATTCAGCACAAAAAGGAGGATTTTGTTCTGACCATTTCACACACTATATTCAGCTGGATTCCACTGTGAGAGGTACATATAATGTGTAATCCTAAACTAGCATGAGGCAAAAGGTCTGTGGCTCAACACCGACCTGTTTCCATTAAGTCCGAGTGTGCGAGTGACAACAAAGAGGGAAAAAACCTCAAACAGAGCTTTTAAAATCATTTTCTGGCATTGTTTCTCTATTCTGTTGTGTGCCTGAAAGAGCAATCACTTTATATACAGTATTGTTACACTTTTTGTTGATTGCTAGACTGCTTTAGACACTGTACTGACCGGTAACTTAGCAACTATGTAAACTAGAATATTAGTAGACATTTTTGTCAAAAGTTTTATATGAAATTTCAAATGCCACAAATATTAAGTACATGCATTTCTCTTTGCTGTATTTCCTCATGTTTGATTTAAAAAATAAAATCTTGAGTGAAAGAACACACACACAATACAGCATCTGTGCTATTTATTTATTTATTCAATACATTCTTACTGTCATTCAAATTCCATTTTATTGCGTGCAAGTGGTTTTGGAAATTTACTGTACATATTCGGGGAACGTGAACAGTTTAGCCAAATTATACTCTCTGGTGAAAATAAAATAGTTTAAGGAACCAGCTACCATCATTAAATTAAAAAAAATTTTGGCTCAAAAGCTAATGCGTTTTGTTTAAGATCCTTTTTCCTCATGTTTACATGTGTATCACAATGATGACATGCCACAACAATGCATGTCTGAATTTGATATACATGTTTCTTAGGTGCACTTGGACAAATCCATATCCTGTGACCAGTTCCATTCAAATTATATTCTTAAACTGAAATTTAGTAATTTGTTAAATTCTGAATATAGCCAAACCTTTAAAGACATGACTAAACATGAATCTTTAGCAAATCTAAGTTCACAAAACCAAAGAAAACCTATACTATAGCTCCATACATGGGGTATATTTCCCTTTAAGAGAGGCTATCAGCAGGGCAGCAGAGACAGCTGTGGTCCTGTAGGATGAAGCTGGCCTGGATGCTTTAAGAGTCGAGAAATCCCACAGAGGCTGAAGAAATCCCACCTGATTGATTACTAGTAAGGAGGTGATTCATCATTAATCCGACCTGCTCCAGCTACTTATAGGAAGCTAAAGCCCGGGGAGGAGGCCAAACCACAGCTAGCAAACATATAGGATGAGGGGACAATAAAATTAAAGACTTATGTCTGCATATATTTTAATTTATGGCTGTGTGGAACATGAGAAGCAGCTTGACTTGTGTGTAATATGGTCCCTAGGCTACTTAAACATTATGGAGTATATTCTTATAGGAGTTCATGATTCACTAAAAGTCCCTTCTAAGTGTGTGGAAAAAATGGATGTGTCTACATCCACAAATGCATTGTATTGTACAGTAGATGGAATTCTGGACTGAAAACAAGCCAGTTTACCACATCTCACTAACACATGTCTGTAAATATAGTATATCGCTGTCAAAATCAATTTACTTGTTTAGAGAGGGAAGTGGTGTGGGCAAACGCATTATTAGTTCCTTTCCTAACTTGGTCAGCCTCCTCGATATTCATTCTCCCTAGCAGGGTTTGAAATCGATGCATGTCTAAATCAATTTAATCAATATCTACTCTAGCAATCACGAAGGGCCACCGATCACAATCTATTGCCTCAAACTATATGTCTAGTTTAAATTCCCAGCAAACATGTCTTTACAAGCACATCTAATAATCTTTCACTCCCCTATGTCCCTCGTCGCATAGTGGTCGACAGAAACCATCATTATGGATCCGCCAGTGATGTAAGACAGAGGGTGTAAAATTTTATACCCCACTTATGGCCACTAAGGATTCATTTTCAGAGCTTTCTTTTTAGGAGGAGTTAAATCAATGCGAGTGCTCAGTATTTTTTTTTATGGATGAGCTCAATAGACCTTCAACACTAACAAAAAATTCAAGATGTTAAAAGGCAAGAACCTGATTTTACACATCCCTGATTGTGCAAATGCAAAGACTCAAGGGTACTGTATTCACCTGCTGAGCATTGAACATGCATAACATATATTTATAAAAAGGACAGACTTTTGTTTTTGCAAACCCCCTAAATCACAGGGCATTTTATGTGAAGTGTGGAGAAACAGATATAAACACACCTGCAGCCATTTTACACATGCGCGCGCACACACACACATGCATATTCCTCATGTTTATTTGACACACACGCACACACTAACTCCTGTTTACTCGATTGCTTGCACATGGCATTCAAAAGTTATTTTTTCTGGGTTTTTGCGGCTACCTGATGTGCTCTGGGACACACAGGTAGGCTATCCACAGCTTTTGTGCTAAAAGGCTTCAAGCCAGCGGTGCAGATAGAGACTCCCTGTCGGTGGCACACCACTGGGCAGGCCAGGAAGAAGAGGAAGGGCATGAAGAAAGTGTGAGTCTTCAGCACAGCCAGAGCATCCTGGTGGGGAGTCAACTAATCTCTTCCTTACTGTCTTCCCACTGGAAAGCACCTCGTTTATGGCACAGTTATTTCATTGTATTGCAGCAAGTGCTTGTTTTCCTCTGTGGCTGGTGTAGAGGAAGGTTTGAGATTCACTTGCTCAACTAAATTCTGCTTCTACACATACTGGATGCAGTTAATGCCTAAGAAAATCAGATTTATAATATGACTACTAATATGATTCAACTGCTGGACTGAATTACTGCTTTTCAATACTGTATTAAAGTGCCTAGATGTAGTTAAAATACCTAAAATGGGATTGATATATGTAGAGACAGACAAATGGATGAATGGATAACAACAACAAATGAAAATGAAAATTTAGAGTTGAAATGTAATGTTTATGTTGAATAAATATA
>JAUMHR010000052.1:15757377-15773981 GCA_032361145.1 Enteromius fasciolatus
TAGCTTCTTCCTCAATATTCAAAATGCCATATTTGTGTTTGTGTGTAAGTGTACCAATTTAATTAAAATGGTAGACAACTTGTATTTTTATTTATTTTTGACATTTTTATCCGCCATTCTCCTCATAAAAACAAGAACAAATATACCCAAACAACATAATGAAGTGTCAAATAACTAAAGGTAAATAAGTGTGTTTGCCTATATTTACCTCATTCACGTCTCAAGATTAATTATACCTCTCTAGGTGGGTCCTAGCATGAAAACGTTTGGGAATGGCTGCTCTAGCGCTCAGTAAAACAGCTGTTTATGTGTAACTGTCCATGGTACCTCATATGGAGCTGTCCGTGGTCCTTCCCATTTCGTGCTGAAGCATTCTTTACCTCATATAGAGATGAAGGATCAAGAGATTGGAGAGCTGTGATGGAAACCTGACTATGGCCTCTTCACTAACAGCTGGTGTCAGCGATCTTTGACACAACTGGAGCATCAGGGGGCAGTTGGTGAGAGCTATTGGTCACTGGCTAAGTACTAGTTTTGGCTTTGCAGTGATTAGTCATCATGTCTGTTTTTAACTCCTTTTATTGTGAGTGGACAGAGTCTGGAAACTTCCAATCCACTGAGAGCTAAATCTCATACTGGGGACTTCTCATCCTAGAGATCAGCACAGCTGGGTTCATTATCTGCTCTCTTCTTCTTCTTCTTCTTCACCTCAACAACAGCAAACAGAAGGAGCATTGAAGCAGCTCTGCTGTTTACATTTGCTCGAGAGCTTCATTTCTTGAAAATGTTTGGACAAAGCAGAGGTGGGCAATAACTCAATTTTGAATCAACGAGATGAGAGGTAAACACATCAGAATCAGAGCTGAGGTGATAAGGCTGCATCAGGGCCGGCTCAAACCTCCTTGGAGAGAGTAAATTTGATGGTAGCCGATCAGATGGAATGTCATTAAGGATTTATTTCATATATTACCTCAGTGACAATAAAACTTACAGGAGAAAATGTCCTTGGGGACCAAACGAATCCAGCGCTCTGCTTTTGCCAAATGTTTTAAGAAACATAAATGCACGGTAAGTAATACAACCTATTGATGCAGCCCCTGAAAAGCCAAAGAAAACAGGTATATCTTTATGACAAACATCCATATTGAAACAAGCGCTGATTAAATCTGGTATATGACTGTGTCATCGAGCAGTACGATGAAAAACAGAGAACAATGAAACCGTCCCTGAGGTGCTCTCTTGCACAACATGATCATATTACATAGTGTTGAGTAGCCACAGCTATAAATGGCATCAGAACAATGTTACCTGCCATTTAGAGACAAACAATTTTACCTGCCCCAGTGAATGGTAATACGGGAGTCCTAATGAGCCTTAGTGGAAATGCAAAGCAGAGGAGATGAAAACGGAAATTGGCCCGTCACTATTGAATGACAAATACCTAACGTGCCTGGGGTTCTCCTGAAGACATTGTAGAGAACGGCTCCTGAGTTACTCCTGATTTCAAAACATCTTATTATTTTGCAGCAAGAACAGAATATATATAATAAAAAAAAAAAATAAAGAATATGTGGAAATAAAAATCTGATTGAATTTCCTGTTGACCAAATGCTACCCTTTGCAGTCAAATTATACTATTGCATACCGGCACCCCATTATATTGCAAAGTATATGTTCTTAAGATTGGGTCTATTTATTTTCTCATGCCTGATGGCTCTGAGTCTCTCAGGAGAGTGGCCCTGAGAATTGATTTCTGACAATCCATGATTCACCTCCCAAAGCCCCGCTTCTCTGACACTCTAGCAAATCAACTTAAAGGCACTGCCTGACAGCTCCTCACAACGCACTCCATATAAACAGCCATTATTCCTTCAGAAAGATCTTTTTGTCTTGCTGCGGGTTCAAAAGGAGCACGTCTCTCCAAAGATGAGAGCACATTTGAAAGAACTTTGAAGAAGGCGAGATGGGAGAGATGGGGATTTGCTGAGCTTCAACACAGCAACATTTAGAGGTGCTGAACATGCTGTCACTCTCATCTTCATCTGACATGTCATACCTCACTAGTAGTTTGAGGCTATCTACTGATTCATGGTTATTATGAGAATTATAAAGTGATATTTGTGTCGCAACTGGAGTCTTATGATGATGCACCCTCATCATGTGCACTGAGATTAAAGACACATACTGTATGGGTTCTGTCAGATGTATTTCGAGCAGCACCGCTCACATATTTCACCCAGAAAGCAGCATCATTTTGGTCAAACGCATCTTCTATTTTTATTGTAGCCACATTTCTCTGCATCCATATTCAGTTTTGCGCTTGCATGTTCGAATAGAATAATTGCAAAGCATTTGTGCTCTACCTCCCACAAAAAAGTGTCTAAAATCCAAAACCCCGGTCCAATTACAGCCCTTAGACCAATATAATAAAAAGAAGAAAAATGAATAATTCATTAAACAGCATTTCATTTGCTCGGTTTGACTTGGTGGTGCCGAGAGTCAAATAGTCAATAGGCTTGGCTTCAAAATGAGTGGCACTCTCTGTTGATGGATATACAGCATAAAAATTGCAGAAGATACAGAGTTTTTATATTTTTTGACAACAACATTCCACATCAGAGTGCTTAAAAAATGGCACCCACAGAACAGAGCTGAGCAGGAGAGATTGCACTTCATAAAAAGAACAGCACACATGGGTGAAATTCCACCGTACATTATGGATTTCCCACTACATTATTGATAGATTGCATTAATATAACTCCAGTAAAGACTTCAGGACAAGTTTATTGATGGTTTCCTTCTTTCTGAGCCTCTTGTCTCCTCATGCTCTTAAACATGCTAGCTTGATTTTTCAGAGCCTTCAACCTGCCATTATGTGTGTACTGTTGTCTGCATGTAATCCCTTGGATTTACATTGATTTGGAAAGCCAAGTTTGTAGTGTTTATGCTAGAAATATTGATGATTTTTTTGAGATTAGGCCGTAGTGACAGTGAGTCACCCAGCTGAAGCCATTGTTCGGCATTTTATGCCGTCAGTTAAACAGGCTGACAGTTGTGGGTTTTAACGCACTAAAGAGCTTCGTACTTACAGACAAGCGAGTCCTTTAAAATTGCTGACAGGTCATAGAGATTCCAGGAACCCTGAAAATATATATAAATATTGGGATATGTGGGAAGCTGATATTAATGTACTGACAAACAATCCACATTTATCAAGGCTGCATTAACGTAAAGACTTTGTGACAGTGATCAGCTGTGTCTGTAAGGGTTTTTTTCATTATGTGCTGCTGGGTATGGATGTGTGTGTGCGGTGGTCTTCTGATCGTGCACCTCAGGGCCCCTGACCATAATGTGGTTTGTTTGTGTATGCGCCTTCTGTGAGACTGGAGGAGGCAAAACATGGGCCAGGAAAAACATATGGCACTGCTGGGATACGATCACCTGCTGCTGCTGCTGAGCCATTGTGGCCGTTTTCAGGATCATTTTGAATCAACCTTAGTTAATGACAAAGAAAACAATGAGTATTCAAACTATTCATCTCCTCTAGTAAACCCCACTGGAGTCAGAGCTCTTTTTTGGCTTAGCCTATATTTTTAACCTTGAAAACTGCATGCCATTTCACCATAACATTTTTTTATGTAAATGTACAGAGAAATATTCTAATGTTTTGTTTAAACTAATCTTAATATTCTTTGGTTTTGTGCATGAAGCTGTTTTTAGCGCTTGTTTTCTATACTAAAGTACCCAGTGCTGGGACTCAATACATTCTAAACAGACATCCACCTTTTCCCCTAATCCCAAAAGGTGCAGGTGTTCTTCCGAGCTGAAAATTACAGCATTATTTGCAAACCTCGGCTCAACAGCTAAGAGGATGAAATTAGTTCATCCCTTATGAGAGAAGAAATCAGAGCGATCAACACAAGAAAAAAATTCAACTTCCATTTTACAGCAAAAAAAAAATAAAAAATATTAGAATAGATTTAAGCTTTGAAAATGTTTCTAGGGGAGGAAAAAATGCATGGCTATTTATATTATTGATTAACAATATATTATTAATAAATCACTATAAGCCAAAACAAAAAAAAAGCATCTTGAATCTCTAAAAAAGTCCAATAATTGTTGTGCAGTTCCAATAAGTGTCTTGTTAGAATTAGCTTCAAGCTGGTCAGCCGAAATGATGTTTTATGTCTGTGTCTGTTTAAGATACAGTGCATGGTTTTAAAGTGCCATTCCATAACACATTAGTCTGACAATGACCACCGACCAAAGCTCTGCTGTAAATCAGACAGTTGTGAAACGCCACCTCAGCACAACAACCAATAAGCCTTAATTAGGCCCGTATTGTCCAATTTGTTACCGGTTTCTCAGTGTGGCACTGTAATTGGCTAAACATCAGAGCATATTATGTCTCAAATAGGCCAACGTGGTACTAATAAATTACAACTTATTAATGCAGGAGTAAATCACATCAAGGACACAGAGCACCAATGGATATTATTATCAGAAATTTATGCGCAAAATACAGAAGAAATGCCAGAGCCCATGCTTTACTACCCAGTATACATGGCCAATACTTTAATTTACACTGTAATTATATTCATTTGTAATCATTTATGATTATGACAGCTGTAAAACTAAAACTCAGAAATTCACTGCTGCAGTGTTTAATAGAAGTAGATCTTCACTGGGATATTGTTACCTAAAAGCACTAATAAGAGCAGAAAGTGTTAGAAGACTTGTCTTATAGCACCCGCTATACTATGATCACTTTTCCCAACCTCGTTTTTTATTATTAATTCATAAACAAGTTCAGTTGCCATTTTGATGTTTGGTTCTAAAAACATACAGGTAATTTGGAATTCAGCAGATGTTTTGCTGTGTTCATAGAAATTTCCTGGAAACTGAACCTATGATCTTGGCACACCTTTCAGTTGTTTTCTAGGGATGCGTTTACATTTAGCTTATTATTGTTTCAAACAAATATAATTAAAACACTTTAATTATAGCACTTTAGCACAGCTGTGTTATCTATTTTATCATAGCTTTTCAACAGAATTTACTGTATGTAGAGAATAGACTTCTGTGGTCAGATAACTTATTTTATTTTTACATAAACTAATTTATTTCTTAATTAGAATAGCATTTTTTTACAATACATTTTTTTCAAAGCAGCTTTCCAGAAATTATTGAAATTAATATTTACATTCCTTAATGCCTATATATGCCTACACTGTAAAAAAAATCCTGTACAAATTACAGTATTACTGGCAGCTGGATGCCAGTAACTTACTGTAGATTTAAACGTATGTTGTTTATGGACAACAGTTTGTTTAAAGATAAATGAACATTAAAAAGTATGTATCTTTACAGCAAAAAATAAATAAAATAACATTTCTGGGAACCAATATCAGAAAAAAAAAAAAAAGGATTTCTGGTTCCCAAAATGCTTTGCATCAGGCTGTTTTTAATTATTCTATTCTGTAAAGATAAAGACTTTTTAATGTTTAATTTTCATTTAACGGTAACACTTCAGAATAGGGGGTCAGAATAATGCATTGGTTAAGCATTTATTAATGGTTAATTTGTTCACAATTAAGCATTAGTTGAGCAAAAACACACTAGTAATTAATGATTAAAATGTTAAGTTAATCATTAATTACTAGTGTGTTTCTGCTCAACTAATGCTTGAGCAAAATGAGCATTAGTTACTGGCATCCAGCGGCATAATTACAGCAAATCATTTTACAGTGTATGCATGTATATATCTACTGTACATAAATGTTTGTACTGTATGTATGCCTATAAAGCTGGATATACAGTATGTATAGTACATTGCAAGTTATTAATTTAATGGATTCATGAATTTGCCTTAAGTGAAACAATTTAACTGAAGTTATATATAAATATTATAAACCCTTTAAATCATGTTTCTTTTGATGTGTTAAATGCATTCCACAAACATTGCATTCCACTCTTGGAAGAAACATTTTTTGTTATTGTCAATTTTGTTTCAGAGATTTTCTTTTCGCTGGCAGCTGCTGTCTTTCATCTAAGGCTGGTGGCAGGCGGTGTGTGAGGGTTGGTGTGCCAGCTGGTCATGTGATTGTTAGGTATGGGGGATTGCTTGAACCCTGTGCCCTGGGCACCCGCTGATCAGATGCTGAATGGTCTCAGAAAGATGATTGGAAAACGCTGCGATTCTCTACGTATGCATTCAGAATCTCTGAGAAATCCATCTCCCAGCACAAATATCAGGGGCCCTTTCATTTTCAGCCAAACAGGCTTCTCTTCTCTGACACAAGCTGCCAAAGAGGGAGAAGAGTGGAGCAGAGAATCTCCATACCAACCAGGAAAATGGACTTCCTGAGCACAAGTGCCCCTATTCCTGTCACATTATTCTCCTCTCTTTGATTACAGAATTGCCCATGAATTTCTCATAGGACAAAGGAATTAAACATTTATCAAGTTAGTCCAGTGCCCAATCTCAAAATGTGTCTTCAGGCAAACACGTCACCAAACTTTGTTTTTGGAAAAGAAAGAAAGAGACATTGGGAATCATTTGATCTTGGGCTGCAGACTGGATTTTCAGGTGCATATTTATGTAGTGTCTGGATGGAAGGAGTAAACAGATGCACATGCTGACTCCACACCTAACAGCATATGGGTAAGTCACAGGGTGACATTAATAATTCTGCCATGCTGCAACAGCCGACATTTCCTACCTGCTCCAGTTGTCCAAACCTTCTGCTTATAAATGTAAAGCATGGATACAAGGAAACAGACAGAGCGTGAGGGAGAATCGAGGTGAGTTGAAAAATGAGTGCATAGTGACAATAACAACAACAATAATAAAGAAAATTTAAACGTAATGCAATGAAGGCCTGAAGAAAGTCTGTGATCATTTACTAACCCTCATGCATGATTTTCGTTCTGTGGAAAGTATAGATGAAGATTATTTTCCAGATGCACACACACACAACAGATCAGTGGCTTAACCTCTAAAAAAGGGTCAATAAAATAGTCTGTATTGCTTCTTCACAAGTCTACTGAAGCCAAAAGGTTTGGGTGAGCAATACAGATAAAACTGCAAAAAAAATCTTGCCTGCTACCACCGCTCTCAAACAACTAGTGATGTCTAAATATAGGCAAGCGTGAATGATATTTCAAAGCTTGGACACATTTTAACAAATTACAACTTCATTTTAATATTGGGAATATTGTAATATTGGACCATTTTAATCATTTGACAGGTACTGGTCAGTATCTACTAATATAAAAAAAAATACAGCTTTAACTTTGCAGTGTGTGTGCATGTGTTACATTGACAAGCACTACTAAAGTGAACAAATAATGCAAGAATTTTCATTTTTGGGTAAACTGTTTTTTTCTATTTTTTTTTAAAAACACCTTAGTTATAACGTATTTGAGGTTTAACAAAATAAAATAAAACAGATTGCAAAAATGTAATTGGAAACAGAGACTGTGGCACAGGAAATGCCACTCACCCTGTCAACTTCACTAAGATAAACTGTATAATTGGGAAGAAGCAGGAACAGACCATGTCCTCTCAAAAATAAATTACCTTCAGCAAAATTAATAAAAAAATATTTTGTCATGGCAGCTTTATGTGTCAAGAGTCATGGCGTTCTTTATAAACCCATTCTAGTTGCAATAATGCATTTTGCAATAAACTGTAAGCGTACAAAAAGGGTTGATGTGTCTCACTGGATAATGTGGTGTGAAGCTAATATTCACTTAATGCAGCAGAATGGGTTGAATGCTCAGAGAAGCTTGCAGGCCCTACACGGCTTTATGGTGTGTGCCTGCTCCATTATGCTCACCCTTATTACAAAAACATTAAATAGTTAACGGGAACTTATTTAAACTTTACAAACTAATCCTCATGGAGGGAACAGATTCTAGCAGTTGATGGAGCATACCTCTCTCTCACTAAGTGCACTTTCTTGGAGCGCATTCAACTGGATCTTGATTAACAATTGTAATCATTCCTGTCTTTCACCATCTTTTTTTTCTTCCTCTGCTCAGTACTGATAGTGTGGCTGGATCAGTTGTGAATTTGCTGCAAAGACTGAAGGAAAATACATTTGAAAAAATTCCAAAAAAAGACCACTGCATAAACTTACCCAAATATTATTTTCTCCAAAAACATTTCTTTACACACTATTCTTATTTGCATGGAAGATATTTTGATCCATCCTTCACAATATTATTTGCATGTAAATGGAAATAAGTTTTTTATGCAAACAATCCAGCATCATTTTCAGATAACGTGACAGGGCGCAAGCCAGGACTTTGCATGAACAAATATTTGAAAATCACGTTGTTTGTTTGGTTTGCACTCACTGACTTATATCTAGCTAGCTGCCTGATAAGTAGCTCAATAAATGAATACTGTATTAGTCATTGTGCAAGGGTATGTTTAGTTGATCATGGGGTTGCAGTCCAAAAATGTTTTTGGTTACAGGGTTTTTATAGGGTAACGGACAGCAGGGATGTAAAGTACAATACAATGCTAGATGTCAATAATGCATAGGCCTGTAACTTCAAGGAAAACTAAATATTTTCTATAAATTGTTGTTGTCAATATCAAGGTGAGTTGTTCCAATGGTCAGGCTGGTTTTACAGACAAATACTTCATTGCAAACATCCTAAATCTAAGAATCAGCATGCTCATATGGTGCCTGCGTAGAACAACTCAACCAAGATAAGTAAAAGTAGACACTGCATATGTTACTGAAAGTTTGATCATATTAATAATAATAATAATAAAAACAATGTGTAAAACATTTTTCATTTAGGGAGAAAAAAACAAACAAACGAAAAATAATAATAATCCTACTACTAATTACTGCTTGTCCTCAGGCCAAATGATATACCTATTATAATCAAGATTATTCTTGTTGTAGTGCTTCAGAGAAACTCTGAACAAATTCCCTATTAGCCTTTGGGCAATCAGCAAAAGTCATTTTCACAAAATGTTGACAATTGAATGCATGTGCTCATAAAACCCTAGAAATCGTGATTTTGCACAATTTTTGTAACGGGAAGGTTAGGGGTGGGTTATTATGGTCATTTGTACAAATTAAACCTAGTAAAATATGTTTTAATCACTGTGAGATTGTTGAAAAACTCGACACACTGCATTTCAACAAAAGAGGCATTTTGATTGATAATCACAGTCATATGTCATTTCATGATGTCAAATGTCTTTATTTTTACGGCCACTAGAGGGCGTGTACCTTTAAAACGTAAATAAATCGTAATAAGGTACTCGCACAAACGACCTATAGAGCCGTTCTTTGTCAGAGGACAGGATCCTCATTAAATGTGAAAACTATTCAGTTGCATTGTTAAAAAAAAACTACTTTATCAATATTTCGAATGATTTCCACCACCCACAAGTACTTGGTTCTGCTCAAATCAAATAACTGCCATATTTTGAGTTCAAAATGGCAAAATTCGCTAAAAGCAAGGACTTCGGAATACTAATAATTTTGCACAGAGAAAACGTGAAACTATATAATATATTTAATATTTAAATGTATGTGCTTCTTTGGACACCTCTGCTTGATGATATCTAACGGAAAACATCTAGCATAGATATTTCCGCGCTATCAGCTTTGTGCTGAAACCTGCATTCATTGTGTAATCCGTCATAGAGACTAGAATAAAGGTTATGCTTATTTTTGGAAGTTTTTAACCTCTCAGAGTGTCCATTAGTCTCACACGTTGCAGCAATCTGACAGAAAAGAGGGGACAGGCTGAAAATTGGAACTTGCGGGGGGAAAAAAAGCAAAGAAAAAAGAACCTACTGACAGCTTCATCATGGGCAGCCAGTAGATCTCTGTCATCTCTGTAAATTAACCACCCCCAGCAAGTGTGCTATGTCATAGATCACAGGAAATTGGTGGATGTATTATTTCAGCAATATGGTTTGGTAGAATCTGTAGATATTTTTGGAGTGTTTTGGCTTCCGTTTCAGTCGAACGATATTTGGGCTTATATTGCGTTATTTTTCCCAAGCGAATGGCGACAGCATACTTCCTTTCTACCTGTCCAGATGAGTGAGTTCTCTATATGCGTTCTTTATCTACTCAATTAACACAATATTACTCCACTATTATATCGCCCTCTTGAAAATAATGATATCATTATCATCAGTTTAACAATCACTTGTAATCAAGAGAACATTTGCAGATGGCTATGCATAATGGTCATGATTTTACCATCAATGAGAGTGTCATGTATCATTTCAAACTATGTTCACGCATCTGCAAATCATTCTTCTTGTGCCTCTCAACACTACACCAAATTAACATTTTCACTTAAGTTTGTTTATGATTTATCAGTTTTATAGCATTGCCTAAGATTGTCTTTCCATTCCTGTCTCGCGCCATCAAATTTGGACAAATGTGAGTAAATTTGCAGCAGAGACCCGTTGGCTGCCTGGTCGAGTGCCTTGCATACCAAGTGTGTCCGGAAAGAAGGAGCCACGTCTCTCTTCTCTCCAGGCCACCACTCTTAAGAGTTTGCTCACATTTCCCCCAGTGTCATGCAAAGATAAAGGGTGAAAATCATGTCAATAATTGCAGCATGAGGGAACAAAGGGGAGAGTTTATATTTATAGTTTTTTTTTTTTTTTTTTTTTAAAGAGCAGAATAGGCTTTAAGGACTCCCTTAGAGCCAGAACGTGAGGAGACACAACTCATTTACCAGTGTCCTTGGCAATCATGGTACGTTTTAAGTGACTTTGATGATGAGACCATGCCATATTAAAAAAGACGAACTGACACGCTTTTCTAAAGTTGTCTCATCAGTTCTAAATGACCAATGATAATGTATTAAAGTAAGACATATTTTACATTCAAGTGGGAATTAATTACTTTGTCATTAATATCATATCAGAAAAGGCTGTAGAATCAAACACGTCTTTCTCTTTAATTGCTACAATGGCTACATTTACAATGGTCATGTGCCCCTTTAAAGCAATTAAGCCAGTAGTGTGATAAAGTTACGCCTCATGCCAAATGAATACTGTGTTTATGTTAAGAGGAATATGTTCATAATCATAATAACCATAAATGCAGTGCAATTTGTGAAGTACTAAAGTTTTACTCAGTCTATATAAGCATGTCTAGGCTTTAATCACAATCCACTTTTAGGCATAGACACCCTCAATAAAAATTCTATTCTGGCCTGCTCACTACCTGTGACTTTTAATAGTATTAATTAATCAAACTTTATTGCATATTTAATTAGAGACACTAAAAACAAGCATACCTGGTCTCATGGCATACCCGTAACTGGGTGAAATTTTTAGCGAGACATGAATTACGTACATATATGCAAGAACATATCACTGCAGTATCCAAAAGAAATGAACACCAGAGGCAGTAAAACTCTCACACCTTTTATTTATTTTCACTAAATAATTACAGAGCGCAATTTTTGCACAGTTACTTGAAGAATATCATGTTATGATTTTAAATCTGCTGTTTTTTTTAACGTTAGCATTACACATATCCAGCTTCATATCTATGGGTTTTCCTAGATGGTAAGTTTGTTTGGTAGCTCAGAGTACAGAGATGTATTTGAGAGGCGAGGAGCTCCAGTTTGAATTCTGTGTAACTACTGTACGGTTTAAAGTTAAAAAAAAGTGGTTAAGTGAAAAGAAGGTTAAATGGCACGGTTGCACAAAAAATATTTTTTATATCAGTTTTGCATTTGATAACACTAACGGGTAAGTTTAGGGTTTTACTTGGTGTAGATCATATACATATATCAACGTAATAAAATGTGCCAGGGTTTACATATTGAACCTGTGCTTTAGCGCCAATCAGTGGACATTTCTCTTTGAAACTTCAGTAAAATGTGCAGTAAAGCACAGTGTTGCACAAAAAATATTGCACAAATAGTGTACTAAAATATTAATGCATGTCAAAAAATACAAATATGCAAAGGTATGCTTGTGAAATAAGAACAGTTTGCTCAAAAACATTTAAAAATATTTGAATCACTTTCAGCAGATTTTTATGCACAATAAGATTGTGCGGATTTATCAAGAACAGTATCATTATGGAAACCCCGTTGAGAATTGTTTGAGATAAGCACACAATAATTGCATTCTGTTTGAAAAATTAAAAAAGAAAAAAAAAACTGTATTATTCGTTTGTTATTTTTTTTGGGGACTAATCAGATGTCCATTAGTCAGTTGATGGCAATCTGTGGCGGTTTAATTAAAGAAGTGCTTGTTTGATGAAGGGGCTTAACAGTGTGTTCTGTGGAGTGCTGTATCATTTTGATACACTAAGATTTAAGTACTCGTTTCGTCTGACATGTGCTAATTATATATTGTGCACCACTTCAGTAAAATGAATGTCATTGTCTGACATCTTTTATGTTATGTATTACTGTTCTCACTGTCAAAGATACAGAGACCCTCTCTTAGTAAAACATCTTGATCATTTATGCACAAAAATTGCAATATTTGTCTTTATTTGTTTTAGTTTCATTTCTGCAAAGCACTTATATATTATACATATATTAAACATATATTTTTGCCTTAAATAATAACATTAACAAAACAATGCAAAAATAATGCTGTAAAGGAATGATAACACATAAATATAATAACACATACATAAATAATAATTAATTTTTCTTGTTTTTCTAACAAAATAGTTGAATGCTGAATGAGCAAAGTTAAAGTGACTACTACTAGTTAAAGTACACTCCAAGTTTTTGTCACTATGCTCTTGTATTGCTTTTCTTTTTTTCTTTGTGAAAGATTCATCAAATAGTCTGAATCTTCAAGTTAAAAAAAATGTCCTTAGAAAACACCCATAACTACACATATGTTAACATAAACGTTGGCCCTATCAACATCTGCAGACAAATAATCCTTGCAGAGCCGACCAAAAAAAAAAAAAAACAAAGTTGCCAATAATAGTGGTTGTGAAGTGGGTGTTTTGGTTGCTTGCAGATTGTTTTTCTTAAAGCAGCAGCCAAAACATGCATTTCAAAACCTATAAAACAAATTAATATAAATGACATCAAAGCAAGCCAGTGATACAATTCAATGAAAATGTTAATCCAATGCATATGCCATCACTTAAATACTACACCATTTTTTTAAACCAAAATAATCATATAAACCAGCAAACAGACAAACAACCTATTGTATGCAAACTATCCAATGCATGTGGCAGCAGTTCAAAGCAGATCATAGCAAACCAATACATAGTTCAGCAAACCATTGCATATTCTTAAAGGCCAGAGACACAATACAAAATGTGTTATGGTAAATCAATGCATACAGTATAATAGAAACAAATATATGCATGACCATACTAATATATCATAAGCCATGCAATGTATTTGACTTTAAAGTATATAATAAGCTTTACACAATATGCATGCATTATTTCAAGAGCACCAAAAAGACTTCAATAAGCTTCCCTACCTGCTGAGAAACTCCAGCTCAAATCTCAGAGGTCTATGAAATCATGACAACCAGTGATAAAATTATTTCAACACTCTGCAACTGTAAAAGTTATGTAAGCTGTTGCTATGTTTTCATTTTCTTCTGCTTCATTTTAGATTTACTGATGGCTGGCAAACCAACCTTTGGTGTATTATTGCCATCAACTGCACAGCAGAGCATGTTTTCATGACATTTTGTAGATGTTTTTAGTTCATACAATGTTTTGTTCGGTTACACTTTATTTGATAGTCCACTTTAGACATTCTAATAACAGTAAGTCAACTAGCAGTCTTTAAAGTATTGACTGCTTAATATATTCTAACACTTTATTTTGATGGCTCCAGAACATACTGACTGAGAATCTTTACAAGTATACTGTATGTCAACTTATATACTAACCCTAAACCTACCATATATATATATTTTTTTTTAATGCCGCTTTTATGTTTTGCGTTTTACTCTTCGGTGTGCACACTCACACTGGCACCCTTTGTTCAGTCATGACACAGTAAACGCCAGCGACATTCATGTGTGATCATTGTCTCAGTGGGAACGAGCCTTGAGAGTAAGTATGTAGTTGCAAATTAATGAGAATTAGTTGACATGTAGTTACAAAGTTACTTATAGTTTAGTAAAGTGGACTAGTAAAATAAAGTGTAGGCTTTAATTATGTCTATGTATATTTATGTGTGTTTTATTTCATTATTATTATTATTATTTTATTTTTATACTCTTGTTTTGATTAAGTTTACTTTTCCTTTTCCTGGTGTCTTTTTTATACCAGTCTTTCTGAGGCTTCAGGTTTTGAATTCTACAGTGAGATGGTACAGTATATTTAGTAACCATCTGTGTCTTCCCATTGGTTTATGAATAGTTCAGCATTATGTTAGTGTTTTACAACAAAAAACTAAATATAATACTTTTATCTCTTGAATGATTTACACATTGAAATTAGGCCAGTGATTAATAATTTATTCTTCCATTATTTTTATTTTTTATTTTTTTTCCAAAACAATTTGTACATATGACTGAGTATTTATTTGCCAAAAATCTTACTTCCGGGTTTTGTTCACGTTTCGGATATATATTTTTTAGATCGTTTGTCTTAATGACGTAGTCGAGGATGGGAACTCCTCATATGAGCATTTCTCCCGGAAGCACGCGCCCGCGCAGGTATAGACCAAAGAGAGCAAGATTGCACTTATCAACGCGCTTCATTCGGCTGCTCTGCAGGAGACTTACACGGGAGGTGAGATGACAGCAATTCTAATGGCACTAGAGTGGGTTTATGAAATTAGACCTGAATATGTTCTGACGCTATGGCAGTCCTTAGCAGTCTTCAATCAATGGAAACAAATAGAACTGATATTTTAACAGAAATCATGATTAGGTTATACAGTTTACGACAGGTGGGAATTATAATTCGATTTATGTAGGTCCCAGCACACGTGGGAATTCAAGGTAATGAGGAACAGCTAAAATAACCAAAGAATCATTAAAAATGGAGGAATCAAATATAAACCTTTTACTTAACGGATCAGAAGGAAAACAGTTCATCTTAAAGGCATGTAATAGTAAATGGCAGACATTTTAAAAGATTAAAAAAAAAAACATAAAGAAAAGCAAAATAGTTCACAACTTAAGTAGAAGAGATCAAGTTATCTTTACACTGTTATGAACAGGACATTCAAATCTAAATAATACTTAATAACACATTATAGGGAAGCATAGCACAGGTTTATGTGAAATCTGCTTGATGGAAGAGTCTGTAGAACATGTGTTGAAGGAGCGTAAGTTATATGAAAAAGAAAGGAAGATTTTTAAGGAAGAATTACAAGCAGTAGGGTACCAGGAAATCACCATAAATAATTTTTTAAATGATGGTCTAAATTCTGGAGAACAAATAAATGCAGTCATGAGATTTATTAAGAATAGTGGGTTAATAGGATAGGATTTAGGAGGGATTAGTTCATTCTCTTCACACTCCATCACAGTAGGTGGCGGTATGCACCTTGAAGTTGGTTTGCAACCCGCCATAAAACCAAAAGAAGTAAGTAGGCCTGTGTTTCTATTTCCAAAGAAATGCGTTTTTGGTTGTAAAGGAAAATTAACCTAGTTAAAGTGCCCCTATTATGCCATTTAAAAAGGTGGCTAATATTGTTTTATGAGTGTCTTAAAAAGGGTTTATGTGTATGCAAGGTCAAAAAACACTTTAGTTTTCTCTAAAAATAGATTTTATTTTACCCCATTTCTAAATGATTCGTAAACGACTCGTATGAATCAGTTCGCAGACTCAGTTTCTCTAAACCCCGCCCTCCCGCGAGCCTTCACTGTGATTGGTCAGATAACGCAGTCCTATTTGATTGGTCTACCGCTACAGCGGTGTTCCACAGCACAGAGCTTGAACAAAAACTACCGTAGACAGTGCTTTTATAAGCGAATTGGGCACACTTCTACGTAGTGAACTTTACCATTGCATAAAGCATAAAACTGCAGCCATCGTTTATCATTACTTAGGCCACATAGCCGGGTATTTAGTGAAATGAATAATTCCTCCCCTCTGTTTTCAATAATAACATTGTGCACACAACACCGTTTTCAAAAAACTTGTCATTTACAGTATATCAACCTGAGTAAATACGACGTCGAGCGCGATTATAACTACGTTATGCCAAACCTATGTAACATTAAATAGGTCGCTCACATGACGTTAAGCATTTTCTGGCACATAACCAAACCGCAGGGAAATACCCTTCGTGTAAACGGAGCTAATGATGAGACAGACAGACGGTCAAGCTGCATCAATCACAGTATTAGACTACATTAGGCCCACAGCCGAACAACAGAACTACAGAAACGCAAGCTAGCCGCTTACCAAGACATGTGCAGGGTTGTTACACAACATCACGCACACAAATACGATCGCAAGAAAATACAATCATCAATTATTAATCTCACTTACAGGTAGAAGTTCAGAGGAGCGAGCAGGTCCAAATAAACTGGGCTCTGGTCCTTCTTTAAAAAGCAAGCGTTTGGTGAATATCGCGTTGTACTCCAAGATTGGAAAAGCAGTCATCAGTAAAATGACGTGAACACAACA
>JAUMHR010000052.1:15780762-15791608 GCA_032361145.1 Enteromius fasciolatus
CAACACTTTTTAAAACAGCGAAAAAGTCAAATGTGTGCATAAGGTTTCTCAAATGAATCTAGTTTAAACTCAATTTTGAACTACATTTTTTTTTTAATCCAACGATATGGGATGTTATTGCACCAATTATTATTTTGTGAGTTTGTATTATGCTCAAATAGCCTACCTAACTTTCAATATTAAAGACACCAGTACTGTATCAGTGTTTGCATTCTTTGTGGTGGTCTTTGCTGTCCCATAGTGTGAAGATTACTGGCAGAGTTTAAAATGATAGTAGTCTATATGTACACAGTTGCCTACTTATTTTTATTAATTGAAAATTATTTTATTTTGGGGATATATATATATATATATATATGGTGGGCCGACTGGACTAAAATGCCAGGGCTCGATTTTTCCTCCCAGTCCAGCCCTGCCAACTGACCAATCAAAGCAGAGTTGGCTCTGGAAGAATTGATTCAAACGAATCGTATAAAATGTATTCTGACCTTGGATGCATTTAAACCTGTTGTAGGGGACTTCAACACAATATTAGGACACTTTAAAATACCATATTACCTGCTCTTTAAAAGGAAACTGTAGTGTTTACACAATTAAATTGCCACTACTCATCATGTTCAAGGTATCTATGAAAGGAAGTGGTGATCAACGTCTGACTGGCCCTGTGGGAGTTAAGATATGTGCTCATGATGAATTCATCTCTGGTAGTGTGAGTTCGGCCAAGGTCCACACCTCTTCACAGACCTTGTGGGCAGAACATATTAAATGCTGTGGTTGATTTCCCCAGGGAGTTCCTATATGTTGTTCAGTGCTAAGGTTTAAAAAAGGAGTGAATTCCATTACAGCATTTTGTCTGTCATACAATAAGCTGAATCTGACATTTTACCGATAGAAAATGTCATGTTGTCGATAATTAGACTTACACCGATAGTGGTCAGGATGTGTAAGTTGTGCTGAACAAAGGTCACAAACACCCACAGACATTCTTCTTTTTTTTTGTATAAGTTCATCAGTTCTTGAGCTAACATATTTGTGAATTGTGTCAAGCATTGCTGAAGTCAATTGAAGAATAATTTTTGTTCATTATCTTTTCAATCTTTGTTAATTTTCTATTCTTCAGAAGGATAAATTGACTTACTCAGTTACCCTCACTACAACAATTAGGCAGCACCCACAAGGGAAGAATTTAAATTGAACTTTTAAATTTTCTTGCATACAGCAACAATTAATCAATATAACTAGACTGTACTTGTTGTTTCCCCAGGCATAATGTTCCATTTTGGGATGTTTTTTAAGTAGCCAAAGTTATTGACAGTGTTTTTTTTATTGCTTCATCCTCCTCACAACAAGAAGAGCAGCCTTTGAATGCTGTCCAAGGGGTCCTGTCTGGCTCAGTTCGGAACGTCAGTTGATTCACGGTGTGCTTGTTTATGAGCTTTAGTGTTACATATTTGACAGGCAGCAATGGTAGAAATGGCATGCTGTAATTAGGCATCACAGCCAACAGCTGTCCATGGAGTACTCTGTCTGGAAAGGTGTTCTGTGAGTAATATTGTACTGGGCTGACTGCCTGCCTCTTAATGTGAATTTCTGATATTATTTAAAAAAGGGATGACAAGTTTTTTGTAGTAAATTTATCATTTGGCTTATTTCTAAGCACTGCACTTGTGATGCTAGTGAATTACATTATATATGACAGGGGTCACCAAGTTCGGTCCTGGAGGGCTGGTGTCCTGCAGAGTTTAGCTCTAACCTGCCTTAACAGCTGCCTGGAAGCTTCAAGTATACCTAGTAAGAGCTTGATTAGCTGCTTCAGGTGTGTCTGATTAGGGACACACTAAACTCTGCAGGACACCGGCGCTCCAGGACCGAACTTGGTGACCCCTGATATATGACATTCTGTTCATGGGATTTATGACATACATGTAGCTATCCATTGCAACCATTCATTGGCATACTGTACAGTAGATTTTTTTTAAGATCTTTATGACCTTTATGGCAATTTATAAAAAAAAATATCTATATATATATATATATATATTATAAAAGGAAATACATGACAGAATGAAGTGTACCTCACTTGAAAAATTCACTTATCATGTATCAGCTTTCCAGTGCTGGAGAGAAGGCAAGGAGCGGAAGGCCTACAATTGGACGCCAAGGTTGCGTTGGTTCTTTTCGATGGGTGGATGCGATAAAGACACCATTGCAATTTGTGACAGCAAGTCATAAATAGAACACAGCAGCAGTTTTCTGTCAGAAATTTGTCATGCCGCTTGCGTTCCATGTAGACATGCCGTAACATTGGTTCTGCTTTGATTCACAGAACTAATCATTGCCTGGGTTGCATAGGCCAGTGGTCCCCAACTCCAGTCCTCAGGACCCACTGCTCTGCATGCAATGTGTATCTTCCTTTTTTAACACAGCTGATTCAAAAATTTAAATATCAACATTTCCTTCCAGGAACCGCTCACCCTGCCTTTAAAATTGTTTTCAATATGTATATATTATATATAGGAAAGCTAAATTTACAACCACCACAATTCCAGTCTTCAATGTCAAAAATAATTTTGATATGCTCATTGATTATTACTACTCTTGAAAAGGTATGATGTTGCTTCATATTTTTGTTGAAACAATCATACATTCTTTTTCAGGATTCTTTGATTCATGGAAAGTTCAAAAGAACAAATTCATTAGAAAAGCAGTCTTGTGTTGCTCAGTTTTGTTTGCGTTGCTTCTTTGACATCACCCAATATGCTTTTGTGTACCATTGATAAATGTAATTCAAGAAAACAAATAAATAAACAAGTTTATAAATAAACAACAGCAGTACCTGGAGGGGAAATACCGTCCACAAATCCTAAAAAAACTGTTACCCCCTTTTGAGGTTTTCTTTTCTTTCCTAAATCTATACTATAAACTACAGAAGTCTTGTCATTTTGGACCTTAACTGGTTTTGAACAACAAAAAAATGGACTTATTTTAACTCAAAGCACATCTCCAAAGACTATAAAGGCATGAAATCAGGCACTCTAAGTGTAAATGAATCCTGTGGCTATTGGTGTGCCAGGACAGAGGGTATGCATAGTGTAAGTCCCCTACTGAGTCTCTGCCTCAATCCAGACATCTTCATGAGATGCTGTTTCATCTTCATGCTTTTTTCATAAGCAATTTTGCTGAGATCCTACCAGATCTGACAAGAATTTGATCCATGTATCACATAACCCCTGTTGTGATATGTACGGCAGTGGGAATATGTGGTTATGGCCACTGAAAGCTGTGGGTATATAACTGCTGCTGTATGTACTGTACATGAGGAAGTATTAGTAATGCTAGTGAAATACAAGTACATAATGTGGAATTATTTTTATCTATTTGATATTGATGTACTGTAATATTAATGCCTCAGATAACCTAATATAACATGGACTTTACATGTGAAACTTTGGCTTGTTATAGTTTAGAGGTCCAGTATTTTGCCCTGTTTAATTTCATTGTTAGTAGCTTTTTACCTTTACTACGAAGTGTCATCCACATTGAATCTCTCAATTTTGCTAAGTAAAATGTTTTCCCTTATTGTAATATAAACCATCAGCCTTTGGTACAACCTTCCTCAAATAACAGTCTTTTATCCCTGTGCCAGAATTGTTCTTGCAATCTGAAATCCCCATCGGAAATAAACGTTTGCACTGCACGGAGTGATATTTTGTCACATTTTTATTTTTGACATGCTTTCCCCCCTTTTTTTCTTATTTGATATGCAGCAGAGCGAATGCATGAGCTAAATATGACAAAAGCTCAAACATTTGGAGCTTGCTACATAATGTGACAGAGAGCAAGGGAATATGTCTCGGGTCTCCCTAATGACAACAAGAGATTTGATTTTAGTTTGAAAAGATGGAAGGAAAAGCTTGCTGAACGCTCCTGCTGATTGACTTAGCGGAAATAGCAACGTAATGCTAGACTCGCTTCAACGTGCATCAGGCTTCTTCATTGTCAAAGCCCTGTCAATTATCTATTCTGCATGCTGGAGAGAAGGTACACTGCTCCCTTTGAAACTTCTTTGTCCTTTTGGCGAGGATTTGTATATTCAGAGTAACTCTGAAACACAGATAATGTGAATAATTGGGAATTTAATGAGGCTTTTATGCACCACTGTGGCATTTTGGCCTCCACCAGTGAGAGAAACTCTGTCCCTGTGCATGTGGATCATATATTTTAACTATGCACATGGGTTTTGACAGCAATATCAAGCAGTTAATTATATCATGGATGGTGCTTGTACATCTGAAACAGTTGGACCTTATGAGGGCACTTTTCATATTCCAATCACTGATTGGAGGAGACTGATTGGAATATGCTCATAACACCAGCTAAAGATCTGAGCATGAAAGAGTACAGCCGACAACAATAAATATAGAAATGCACTTCAGTTTCTAATTCAGTTTCTTATTTAAATTCTGCACTCATTAGACAGCTACATCTAGTCAGAAATTCATTATTGGCTGTAGAGCGCATGGCACAGCATTTATTTATGCCGCCATTATAAGTCTATACAGTGTTTGTTATAGATTATACATTTATATCAGTTGAATCATACCCTCCGCTTTACTTTTACAGAGAAAGTTGACCTAGCACAGTCAGCAGTAGAGGTTGAATAAAGTTGCATGTTGGAGGCTATTTTTTTGTATTGACCACACAATCAATAGAGCTTCCTATAGCGCAAAGCTATTGAGGATAATATTGCTCGATTTTTCACAGTTAGGGTGTATTAGTTCCATGAGAGCTTCTCTATTGATTCAACCCAACCAGGCTATTCAGTGTTATTTTTTGTTAAGGTGTGTTATGTTGAGCCACATAGGAGAGTCTTGTGCTGCGTCCGAAATCGCTTACTTCCCTACTATATAGTACACGAAAAACAGTATGCGAGGTGAGTAGTATGTCCGACTTCATAGCATTCGCAATTCAGTAGGCGAGAAGTACCCGGATGACCTACTGCTTCCACCCAAATTCTATAGTAGGCATACCATGGACACTTTCCTATCCCATAAGGCTCCGGGAGAGGAGGCGTCTAATTCGAAAGATGGCGGAAAGTGGAGACGTGGCTCATTTTAAGTGTAAGCACCTCAGGAAAAAAATGTTGTTTATTGTGATTAAATTACACAGGTTTAACACATTCTAAATAAACGGATGACTTATTGAAAATTTACATTTTCGCGCTGTTGTGACGACACGTGATAACAGCAATATGGCAGATGTAGTACGTTAGAATTCCATTCATACTACCCACATTCATACTATATACAACATACTTTTTAACGGTTGGGTAGTATGTTTAATTTTAAATGTAGTACCTAATTAAGCAGTATGCAATTTCAAATGCAGCATTGGTATTGTCGACTTGGCTTCATAGTTTCTTTAATACTACACACAACAAGGCATAGCCACAGTTTGCGAACCAAAACTAGCAACGTCTTTATCTTTTCTCTATTGAAATGTCCATTTCTATTCATATTTTTCTTATACTGTGTACTGCAGACACGTTAAGTCATTTGTGAATAAAAGTAGCATCCATTTCCTTGGTCCAGCATGTCTCTTTTTGATGTTCAATGCAATATTCATGTATCAAATGGAAAATTCCATTATTGTGTATTTGTGTTGGAGATGAACTCCTCTCTGTTGTTAAAGTGCCAATATTAAAACATTAGCTGTGATGAATAGCAAAAAGGGAAGGCTGCAGCGCAGTACTAGAGATGCAGAGATGTGTGGTAAATGATGGCCTATTGTGTGTGCATGTATCACTCACCCAGAGCTTGGATGCTATGACCTAGCCTGTCTCTAAGTGCTATAATGAACTGGGCAAGCATTGATGAACAATGTGCGATGCCTGGGGGGCAGAAACTACGGGAAACGCTAAAGCAACGCGCATTATCGTCCATCCCGCTTTCCATTAGTGGTGTGCAATGCACCTACAATACGCCCCATGGGAAAGACGGGAATGTTACATTTGAAAGATTGTAGGGTCATGTGATATTTAGCAGGTAGGACTTCCCGTTGAGCGCTGGAAAAAGATAGAGAGAGGGGAAAAAAATGGCTTTTGAATGCATTACTTTGTTTTAATGGAGTAAACTAGATACCTTTTAATCTTTTTTATGTATTTGCAGTACTTTTGGATTATTCCTGTTATTGAATCCTGATTCCCTGTGCTCTGGATATCACTGTTCATCTGTTAAAGCCACCGTCTAGTGATTAAGATTCAAACAACTGTGCTTTATGTTACATTCTATGTTAAATGTCAAGTTTTTTAACTAAAATCAAGCACGCTTACCATTCTTTCCTCCCTTAAGATCCTTTGCCAAGGAGATTTAGTGAAACATGAGGGCTTTGGCGCGTAGATTAGAGCTGTGTGTGTCAGACGGTACATGCTGAGCTGTTACATTTCAAACAGGTGCTGTCATATTCTCAACAGAGGAATGACATAAAGGAGAGAGTCATTCAGGGCACCCACCATTCTCTTCTACAGTCTGAGAACCCTTCATTTGAAAAGGAACGGACACATCTAAAGCACATGTGTTCATGTTAATATGTATTTTCTAGCTATTTTTAGATGCATGAGTAATCTGAGTGAATTTTAGATTATCAGCTGTTATACAGGGAGAGAGGCAAAGTTCAAATGACAAACAAAAAACAAACACACCTGATGTCATAGAACCCATTATTGTTCAAAGCAAAATTTACAGGGAGTGAACAAAAGATCTAATGACAGCTGTTACTTTAATATACATTTAAATGAAATAATAACAATAATAAGTAGTAGTTCTGCAATAACAACTTTTAACACATTATGGGCTAAAACAAAGATGCATATGTTTGCCATATGTTTGTGCTGTCCATTAAATCATTCTCTCTTTTTTTTAACAGACTGTTGCTGTCTTTACTTATTTTGCTTAGTTTTAAGGAGTCCATCTGTCTCATTGTCCAACAAAACATGCACACATACACACACTGTAGAGATAGAAAGAGAGAGAGGAATAGAACAGAGTGCCGACTATCCCAGCTGTGTCTCTCCTTTCATAAATATCACACGCTCTGTGCTCAGTATGGGTAATTACAAGTTTGTTTAGCATTAGCATAATAAACATGCATGTGCGAAAGTTAACAAATGTGACATGATTACTAATCCACTTTGAAAAATCACTGCATTTAATTAGACTCTAAATGGCCAGTAAGGGTGGCCCCGGTAGCCAGAAAAAAATCTGACCAATGATGAACGTCTTTATACAACAGCAGTTCAAGTAAACCATCAGGACTGGGCCTGACCTATAATCATCCCTAGAGAATAATCCTCAGCTAATTCCACACTCTGCGGCTGCAAAACTTCCCCTCGCTCCCCTGAGATAACTTACGACAGAATGATGTCATCACATGCTTGGTGGAACGAACAGTCTCGGCTCACCCAAGCACGTCCTTGCATCTGCTGGAGACCGAATTATGCATGATGGTGCCTTATTTTCATAATGAACGGGTTAATTACACTTGTGTGACGGCCCAGTGGCCTTGTCGTGAGTGTTGGGACACAGCTGTAGGTCTGCTAGCTAAATCATGCACTAAATATGTCTCCTAGAATTAGACCCAGTGGGGCAGGCCGAGTTTTTCACAGGCCAGGCGTCGAAGCCATAGCCACAGACAGACGCGCTGGACAGAACTGACAGTGCTCAATGAGGCGTGGAGGATGCAGGAATTCCAGCACAGCTGTCTGTGAGTTTTTCGAAGCTCATTGGAGGATCATGATGAAAGAGGTGATAGCAATTGCACAACCACTTACCCCGATTCCTTTTTCTAGACACCTTGTAAACACACTGGCTGAAATCCTGGTCTCTTACAGACATTCTTAGCCATTTCTGATTTGGACTCTGTTCAGATTCCACAAGTGCACAACATTTTTGTGCCGAGACTGTTTGTTGTTGCCCTGCCCACTGAAGCGTGCTTTATTAGTATTGAATTTAGTCACTAGTTTTAGTGGCACCGCACCATCATGTAATTCCTTTTTAGTATTTGCCCTGGAGTATTATACACTTGCATAATTTATTCTGCTTAGCCTTAATTAGTGGTAATACTATTTCGTTCTTTTCCATCAGCTTGGATGTAAGAAACTCTTACTGAGGGAGTGTAGAAATTAAGTCCATTTTTCACTACAATTAGTGTTCAAATCTCCAGAGAGAGGGACCAAAAGCTCTCTCTGATTTTTTGCTTTAATTTTCATTATCTTGGCCACATGTGAATTGTCAAGAGGCCAGCGTGGGCACAAACTGCTTGTTGATGACATGCTAATCAGGGATGAAGGCGCTTCTAGGTATAACCTACTTCAGTGGCAAATGAATATGCTAACCCACTTACAACATAATGAGGAACATAACATTTAACTGTGCTGTTTACAGCCAAGGCATGAAACACGGGGAGGCCCTTCACTCTTTTAATTCAGACTTACAAAGTGTGACAGAGCCTAGATCTGCCCTCCTGTGATGTGATTAACACATCCACACTTGGTGGAGTGAGCTCCATTTCTCAGCTTTGTCAAGAATCGGATATTGACATTTTTAAATTTTGTCTGGCCTCTCGCTCTCGCACAATTCAGCAAATGCTGCACCATGTGTCAAATATATTCATGCCATTGGCCATCAGTTCAAAATGATCACCCTCTGAAGGAAAGATAACACAACAATGTGACACTGAATTATTTGCTTAACATCTCACTTGATGTATAATTTAAACTAATGTATTTAGCGTTCAGTCTCATCTTTTTTTGAAAGAAAGTCGGTGAAAGAAAAATAGTTTTCAATAGGGTTCAATTTGTTAAAAAAGAAATGGGGATAATTGAACAATGATGTAGAAATACAGTGTCTATAATTTTATAAAATCAACTGTAAAAATACAGAAAAGAGCTGATTAAATGATCATTACTTTTTTAACAATGAAGCCTCATGAGGGACAAGCTGTCAAATATTTTGAGCACATTTTAGTCATCTGTCCAGACATATTTGTATTGTCGTCATGGTAAGTTGTTGCATGCGATACTATATTTTTTGCAAACTGAAAATAGAATCTATATAATGAAATATAATGAATAATAATTAAATGAAATATAATGAAATATATAATGAAAGAGCAGCAACAGTGTTTTGCACTGAATATACATAATATCACCTTGTGTTGAGCAATAAGACATTCAAAAAACTAGACATTCAAAAAATGAATAACCAGATTGGGGGGTATAAAAAGGGGGCAAGAAAATCCCCCAATCCTCTGGAAAACCACCTGCTTCATCATTCTCATCAAAATAACAACCACAACTAATTATTATTATTATACCTTTTTTTTTAATTTCACAGTTATTTCATAGAAAAAAAACAAAACAAAACAAACAAACAAACACTATGCCTCAACTGCAAAGCATGCTGTCACACTACATGGGGTATTTTGTCACAAATGTAAATACAACTCCTAATACAGCAAACATGTGAAAGGTAACATACAAAAATATCAGTCTACTGATTTACTGACAACATGAAACAGAATATAACATTTAAATATGACCCAAAAACATTTAGATTCTAAACTATATAATTTATGAAATGTAACTAGAATCAATCTTCCCTGTTACAATATATTAGCATATTGTATTTGATCATAATATTTTAGCTAATGAACTACTGTGATATAGAACACACATATATTACACAATATATTATAACACTCACACACTTCATTAGATAAAGCAGTATTAGAAAAATATGCCCATCAGCTGTTGCACAGTGTGTGTGAATACTGAGCCTCACAAACCAGCCCCTCTGACTCGCTGGGATTCTGTTTAGCACTGTTGTAAGCTCTTCATTTTGACAGTATGTGAGTGTCTTTGGAAGGTTTCTGTCACACCCCTCTTTATTATCCAGCTTTACAAGTGCCCTATTATAAAAAAGGAGGCAGCAACAGGCTGTGTGGAACAAGGGGATTGAGGGTAAATGAAGATAAATGGCTCTTCACTTGTCATCATTCAGTCGGCTGCCCCCTTTGCCTTGTGTCACGGTACAAGCTTGATTCTGCCGGACAGTGTTGTGCATGGCACGTACGTTCACACTTCTATTTCTGGCCAGACCAGGTGTCTCACTCTCCTCTGAGGTCAGAGGAGGGTACGTTTTTAGGAAATAATCTGACAGGGAGGAAATATCAATTCAGCCGTTTCCACAGCCAACCTTATCATTTCACCGTTTAAAAGCAGAATTTAAAGTGGATGGCATCATTTAAAATAGTTTTGAATGATATACAACATATTTTATCTTTTTATTTCAAAGTAAAAAAAACCCAACAATTTAGAGGACAATTCATTCATTGGTAACACTCTTTAAAAATAAAGCAGCGATGCCATAGAAGAACCATTTTTGGTTAATTTTGCAAAACAAAAGTTTCTTTAGGTTCTTTATGGAACCATTTAGACAAAAGAGTGTATATATAAAGAAACAACACTTTCTGCTTATTTCAGTGAAACAAGGTCATTGTTAAAGTAATAGTTTACAAAATAATGATAATAATAATAATGTGTAATAATAGTAATAATAATAATTATTAATTTCATTCCAAGCCTGAATGAAGCAGAACACAAAAACAAGATATTCTGAAAAAACACAGTTTCACTGTATGGTCAAAAAAGGGACATTTTTCAGGGTATCTTCCTTTGTGCAGGGCCGGCCCGTGGCATAGGCAGTATACTGTAGGCAAATGCTAAGGGCGCTGTACATCCGGGGGGCGCCAGAAATGGAGGAAGAAAAAAAGTGTCACTTCCACATAA
>JAUMHR010000052.1:15805006-15816311 GCA_032361145.1 Enteromius fasciolatus
TTCGTTTCCAAAACAATGCATCGTACTATGGTGGTTTATCAGCGAGTTACATCGTTGTTCGGGAAACGCACCCCAGGATAGGAATAGTATTAGGAGATACACTGAATGATGAGAGTAAGTGGGTAGTGAATAAATAATAACAGGATTTTCTTTTCTTTTTACTTTACAAAAACTGGAAAGATAGCAGAAGAGTTTAAAATGATATTGATGATGGCAAGAAAAAAACAGTACATTTTGCTAACTTTCAAGACACAATTTTGATATGACCGCAAACATTCAAAGCAGGGAAATTGTTAATCCCATCCTCATTATGTAGACATATTTGCTTTTTTTTAATAACAATTTTCAGGGTTTTTTTTCTTTCTTTTTTTTATGGAGTTTAGAGAGTTTAAGTTTATTTAAGGTGCTTCTGTAGAGCTTCGTGAGGCGCACTTACTTTATGCCCTGCCATCTGGAAATAATTTTGTAGCTTAATTTAAAATGTGCAATAGAAGAAAGTAGAAATTCAATAACTTTAAATGGAAAATACAAAAATCAGTGAGTGGCTGATTGCGATAAACTGCTCTCAACACAAGCTGAATTACTATTTACTGTGTTTAATCAACATAATGTGCCACAAGGCCACATCACCACTCAGTTCATATTTATTCGTATAATTTTCAGATGCATGGGGGCACCATTAATCCCAGAATGGCTGAGAGAGAGATTCATATCTGTCTATGCATCTCTTATCCACCCCACAACCTTCACAATTCCACAATTCGCTCTGAAAAAAAAGGAAAAAAGGGAAGAGAGAGAGAAAAAGAAGAAAGTTAAAAGAAATGAGAGTAGCGCTAAATTATGCACAATGGGGATATCTATTTTCCTGTTTTCTTACGAGATAAGGGCTGGGGGTTTTTTTTCAGCCTTTGTTATTAACTGTGTTTGCCCATGGGATGATTAGTAAAACAAAGGATGAAGGAATAAAAACCTGCTCATAGTTCAAAACGAGCTTTTCTTTTCAAAGATGGGAACTCGCTGTAGATTGGTTAAACTGGTTCTGCTAACATTCATGCACCATAACACGGACCTGCTGTGACCAGTTTAATTCACTGCCTTTTATAAATGATATGCATGTTACTGAAAAATGTAGACAGTGGTGCATAGTCACAGTTAAGGAATATTAGAGCATAGTGATTCTTGAGTCATGGGACGGAACATGCAACGGAACTGAAAGAAAGGTCCTTTTGGATTGTATTTATTTCAGTAAGTATTCACCTTGAATTTTTCATGTTAAATAAATATCTTAGGGTCTTAAGACCAAGGGCACAGTTGTGAAACTTAACAAATGGGCTATATTATAATAATATCATTCAATGGCATACTTTTTGTTAAAAATATTTTGTGTTTTGTATTAGTAAAATGATATCTCTCAGCAAGTAAATTCATAATCTGAAATCTCCTACCGCTTCACACTGTACTGTTAATACAAATACTGTATCTATTCAACAAAAGCAAGGGACTTACTGAATACACAAAACAAACATTACAAAATAATACAACAATCTCAAGGTTGTGTAACAGATGGAATAGTTGCTTTCTTGATACAGATAAAAGTGACAATCGAATAAATTCATCTTCAATAAAATATTGTTTTTTATATTCTTAACTGTAAGTGAAAACTGAAAGGATGTCCATTTTTCTCTGTGTACTGTTACTGATGCAATGGAAAGCAACATTGTGCATGCTTTACACTCATATGAAACGATCTTTGATAACAGTATAAACAGGAATAAACTTCTTTATAGTTAAAGTTAAATGGCTATTGATTTGTTACTTGACAGATTTTTTTTCTTTCTATGCACTCTTCTTAAACCTGCAGGGTTATGTTTACAGTCCAATATCCTGAGGAAATCCACAAACCTGATATTTACCCAGGATTCCCTGCTATATTAGATAAATAAAATGTAATTTTCCTGTGCAAATATGTGTGAAATTAAATACACAAAAAAGGGCGGCTTTACAGTCGCTGGATTTATCCTGGCCATATTTACGTATTTTAAAGTATGTTCAGCTAGCAAGAGAAAATATGGTGTCAATGTGTTTAAGATGTAACATGTCTGAGCAGCTGTGCAATTTCGATTGAACAGTCCATTTTGGTATGGACGGCTAAATCAAAGAGAGTTAAATCAGGATCCAAAGCATTTAATACGTTTAAACAGGAACACAAATAGAAAGTGTGTTTGCATTTTGAGATCAGATTGCACCTCTTTTTAATCACACAACACCAGCAGAATGAGGCTGTGCAAAAGGCTGACATGCAGCATTCGGAGATGATGGATGCTGTAATATGGTTAACTCTAATATCGAAAATTCAGATCTCAGATAGAGAGAAGACTTCCAGTTTTGATTATTGCAGATTATCAAGGTAGTTATTGCAATGGAGTCCATCATTTTCAATGAACTTATCTTCATCTTGTTTTTTTTGTTGTTCCTTCAGGTACAGTATGAAAAAAGGATTACTATATAAAAAAGTAATACTATTAATAGTCCTAGGCAAATCAAAATGAACTTCAGCTGCGAACACATTCCGACTACTCTAACCTCCCTAGTGTTTCTAAAAACATGATTCTCTAAACCCAAATCTTCTTACGGTCAGTAAAATCATACTTTAATAATAGCACTGTTCACCAAAGTAAATATGAAGACAGCCAACAGTGTTTATTCTTGGTTCAAAAACTCAAACTTTATATTTCTTTAAAATGTAAAGAATTTATTACAATTTATCTAATGTTCTGCAAAGCTATCACAAAATCTGAAATTGCTGTTACAAAGGTTAGCATTAGCATTATGGCTAGGGTTAGCGAAAGAGTCACTGTGGGACTCCAAATACAGTGTATGCATATCACCTTACAAGAATCAATAAACCTGTATAAACTATGCCTTTTAAAAGTCAATGAACCAAAATATCACTTTATCTTTATTGTCATTGTTCGTGAAAAAGTATAGCTTAAAACCATAGTTCATCCGAAGATTAAAAAATATGTCATTATTATGCACACTCACGTTTTTCCACATTTCTGACAGGCAACGCAACTGATACGTTCGAGACCCAGAATCATAGTAAGGGCGTTGTTAAAATAGTCCATGTGACATCAGTGATTTAACCTTGTTATTGTCTTCAACAATTTTTGTCTACTGTGTCAGTCACGCAACAAGAGCCGGTGTTGACATAGAACCCAGATGCGCTGTTCTTTGTTTACATGCATCGTGGTACTGCTGTGAGCGTGCATCAGCGTCTGATATGGAAGAGAAAAAAATGTTGAATAAAGTCTCTTTTTTGTTTGTTTTCTTTTCTCACTTTTCATTTTGTTTTCTGCATAACAAAGAGTATTCTTCATAAAATCAAAGGTGTACTAAGCAAATTTTGCCAAATGATGTTGATATTTGAAAGTACCAAAAACAAACACTTTCTGCACATAACCCAGCAGAATCTTGCCCCTAGTTTGAATTCTCTGCTTCACACGTATGTACACAACCCTAGTATAAAGACGATCGTGGAACAAGTGAAGATGACACACATGCATATTCAAACAAAAGCCAACAGAGATAAGTTGTGTGAAACAATGCAGAATCAATGTTACTCACCTATCAAGAAGAAACAATGCAACCATCTGCATCTGATTTGAGCTCCTCCTGCTCCTTGAGTTCTCGCCAGCTGGACAGCTACCTCTTGCCTGATCGAAACCCTTCATTTTAATTATTTGTTCTTTTGATATTTCTCTTTTTTTATATGCCATTAATCTCTAATCTCTATCTATAGTTGAACTGCTAATATTCATCCTGTGCACTCAAATTGAACATTCTTTTCATTACAGCCCTTTTTTTGCTACAAGTGTGTTATGGGACTCTGTCCAACTCTTTCGTTTTTTTAAATATTTCGTAGTGCACCTTTAAGAGTGATGTCACACAGACTATTTTAATGATGCCCTTACAATCTTTCTGGTCCTTGAACAATGTAGTTCCCTTGCTGTCTATGTAGGGCCAGAAAGCTCTCAGATTTCATCAAAAATATTTCCAAAGACAAACAAAGATCTTACGGCCTTGGAATGAAATGATGGTGAGGAACAATACATTTTTGAAACCTGTAATCACCATCTAGCCACAGACCCACAGTCTGACTCCGATGTCTCTATGAATAACATTTTAAAAATGCAAATAATAATGCAAGTAGATGAACAATTATTACTGCAACGACTCCACGGGCACACGCAAAAAGAGATAGTGTACTCATTAGTGTATATAACGTCTACCAATAATTAATCGAGACAGAAGTTCTCCTCCACCAGCTGTACTCGTGATGTATGAAAGCTCTAGAATGACCATATTTTAGAACCCCAATTGCTACCTGAGCCAAGGACTATCAAATTCTTTATTTCTTCCCGACGCTTAAACAAACACACGCGTGCACGCGTACACACCAGGCCCCTGTATTTGGTGAAAATGAACGTCCACAGCAATAAAAATGATGTATTGAGCAAAGGTTACTCTCCCTTTTAAATGCTAATTGTTCTGCCAACAGTATTCATTTGCCTGGGCTCCCAAAGGGCATGCATCCATTTTGTTTCCGCTCCAAGCAGATGTGGGGTCTCGGTTTTTGTGTGTGCTTGTGTGCAGGCGAGAGAGCAAAATAGAGAAAGGGAACATTCTTGTGTTTATGCATCATAATTAGTGGCGCCTTGTTCGTCGCCATAACCTACCAAATCTAGAGAGCGGGAAGATGAGACGGTGTGTACAGAAGGCAGCATGAGTTCTACACAATGACCTCTTCCGCAGCAGCAATGAAAGCGTCCCTTTAACTCTGACGCTAAACAGTAATGAGGGTCACTTCTGCTCTCGGGCCCTGCCGCTGTACATTTCTTAAGGTTAAATGACATGACAGTGTTTAAGTAAGTCTTTCTCCTTAAAGGTCAAATGAATATTTTATCTTTGGCTGGGCTGGATGTATTGAAATGTTAATGTAAATACCACCGGTGCAGAGTCTGCAGGACAGCTTCAATAAAAGGAGGGATAGGAAAGGTCATATAATCCCCTACCAGTCTCTCATCCTTGTCGCTCCGCTCTGGCCCGTGCCACTGTTTGAAACAAAGATGAGTAAGAGTCTCATTACCAAAATACATCAGCAATGTCTTCACAGGTGACCAATCGGGTAGATTTTTATGGGTTAAGGTTTCCACAGATATTTCCTATTGCGTTGGTCAAAATATCATTCAAATCTCACTCCTTTTTATCTATGACTATCACAAACCTTTAATATTTTGGAGACTATATATATATATAATTGTTGTGGATTTAATATATTAGGTAGAATAATAAGGCATACTATTCTTACAATGAATAAATGAACCTGACACAATCTGGTAAATACAATTTTCTATTTTTATCAACATTTATATTCTTAGAGACTTTATTTGTAAATAAAGTTATATTAAGATAATGTAATGTTTATTAAAGGAAGAATAAAAATTAGACAATGGTACACTGTAACAAAATACTTCTTGGACTAGACTTTTTTTTTTTTGAAAACTTACGACTGACCTTTGCAAATATGAAAATACTTGAATGTTTTTTTTTTCTTTTTCTTTTTTTCTTACTCAAAATTCGATCTGGACTTCACATAAAAGAATGTGACATATTCTTCACAGACTGATCTTTGATGTAACTGCTGCCTAACACAGGCACAGTGCGCGGCATTTTATTTGAAAAGCATAAAGATGTGCAAGTAATAACAGTGCCAAAATAGTACCACCTACACTAAACCATGAGTCAGAATGTCTTAATAGGTCAATTATTTAATGTCTAGCCCAGATTAATAGTGACACTATAACACAGATTTAAATTGCACAGAAATTGCTAAACATTTAATCTTGTTCCTATATTGCCTATACTGTATACTGTATATGTCCCACAAACCTATATTTATTTACTGCGGCATACATGCCCTAGTGCAAAAACATTTAATGTGCTGCTCCAATAGCTTATAGGGTACAAAATACATGATCTATAATACATAAAAAAAAAAAAAAAATACGAGACGTGTGAGGTAACCTGTAATTTTTAAAAACTGTGATTTCTAGACTTTGACAAGAGCAAGTAAAATTAAAAAAAAAATTTAAAAAAATTAAATATTTAATTTATCTTTTATTTATTTTATGAATCTAGTCCATGCATTTTAACAAGGTTGAAATAATAGGGGGCACTGGAGTCAAAAAGTTTGAGTACCGCTGTTGTTGGTCTGACGTAAGATCTATATGACAAAATGATGTTCTTGTTTAATAACATCTACCAAGACATTTTTATTAGTTAGTATTCTATATTCTTGCTCATATATCTTTAACTTGCATAATTGTTCGGGCAGTCGACTGAATTTACTGGAATGTACACCAGTGCATGGCTGTTAATTAAATCAACATCAAAAAGTGAAGGAAGGGCACTGAGATCAGCAGCACTGTGTCATTAGTATTTAGAGCATTGGGTATGTTTCTGGGACACATTGCCAATACATCTAAGTGACTACTTTGCTACACTTTCTCAAGGACAGCATCTATCAACTTGAAATACACTATTGGAATCTTATAAGCTCAGTACAGAATGATTCACCCGATTTACTCTCTGGTCCACTTAGCCCCCTGAGGTATGGAATACATCAATGAAGCACAGCAGTTCTGTGGTGTAAAATATTCAATTATGATGCATTCCCTTGAGTGGCAGCGTCAATATCCAACATGTGATGAAATCCAGAATGGATATTTTAATTAAAATTTGTCCAGCGATTGTAACCACATCGAAGTTATTTGTCTGAAATCCTTTATTGACGTACTCAAATTAAATTTTCCCACACACACTGTTGTTTCTGAAGATTCAAATTGCAGATTAGATGTGGGGATATTCTTATCTTCAGTAATCTTCAATCTCATCTGTTTCGCTGATCATGTAGCATTCATGTCAGCACACCATGAAAAATTGGCTGGGGTATCAGTGGCACTTTGCTGTTCTTAACAAAGGAATTTCTTTCAAAATCTCTCTTTCTTTACTATCGACTATTTTATTCTTTGTCACAGCAAATCTACTCTTGTTACAGTTGCAGGTTTATCATGGATTTCTGCATAAATTTCTCATAAAATGTATTCTTCTTTTACAGCCGTATACAGTATATTCGGACAAGACATATTTTTTAGGTAGGCTATTTTTTATTTAATAGTGCAAAAGGCACAACAATAGGCAAGCACTAGCAGTAAAACTAACAAATAGCAAAAAAAAGCACTGGTGTTTTCATCTTCAGTGACCAGTTTGTGAACCACTGGATTTAATAACAGACCAAACATTTTCTCTATTTGCGAACCAAACCTTCACAATGGTCAGGAGGAAATTGGCACTGTTTCAGTTCAACAATATTCTCAGGATGTCTGGTAAATCACTCACTGTCCACAAAGTATCTCAGTCAGGTTGAGGTCAATGCCTTTCTGAACCACTCCAGAAGGCATATTTTCTTCTGTTGAAGGCATTCTGTTGTTGATTCACTTCTGTGCTTTGGATTGTTTTCCTGTTGCATCACCCAACTTCTGTTGAGTTTCAACTGGCCTTACATTCTCTTCCAAAATGTCCTGATAAACTTGGGAATTCAGTTTTCAATCGATGGTAACAAGCTGTCCGAGCCCCGAGGCAACAAAACTTCTCCAAATCATGATGGCCTGTTCAGCATACTTTACAGAAGAGAAGAGGTTTTGATGTTGGTGTGTTCTATGCTGTGCTTTTTTTCACCACACATACCATTTTTTTTCTTCTCAAACAACTCGGCTTTGGTTTAATCTGTCCAAAGTATATTTTGCCAGCAGCATCCAGGTGCTCTTTTCTGATCTGCACATCTGATCTTCATATATGCAATCATCTTTGCAGGACGCCCACTCCTAGGAACAGTAACACCAGTGTTGAACTTTCTCCATTTATTAACAACAATTTGTGTCACCGTTGACTGTTAAACATGAAAACTTTCAAAGATACTTTTGTGACCCTTTTCTAGCTTATACAAGTCAATGTTTGTTAATTGTAGATGTTACAAGGTGTATTTTGCGAATAGGAAATTCCTGTTTTCGAAGGGCAGAGCGCCTTTGAATAAGATTCACTGATTGGACTGCAAACAGGTTTTGTCATTAGTCTAGGGATTCACATACTTTTTTTTTCACATACCCTTCACTGAGAGTGCTTATATTTATTCAGTGTAGTAAAGAAAAGCGCATCGTTATTTTTGCATTATTTAAGCAGACAATCAAATTTATGCAGAATCCAAATGTAATCCCATAAACTTTTTCCTGCAACTGCCTTTCAAAAGCATTAATATAAATACAAGCAAAGTGACAGCGTAGTGACATAATATATCACATTTGTCATGTAACACCAATGTTTTGTCCTCCAGTGGCAGTTAATATCCAAGCCTCATCGACACACCAGAGGCAATCATTAGTTTGCACTTCTCATCCGCAGCATATGCCAACGACATAGAGTCAAATGATACTTGATAAGGTTTACTCGACTCTGAGGCAAAAACAAACTTATCTTCTGAAACAAGCTGTCAGATAGCGAAGATTGAGATAAATATAGACGGAGTGAAGGCAGTGGCGCTGCAGGACATTTCTGGGGTTAGAAGTACTTCTTATTTCACCAGAATGAAATTATTTAGCCAGTGGCTAATTCCCTCTGGCTCATACTAAGTGTCTGTGGAAGCTGTAGCATCCATCTCTCTCCTTCTTCTTCATTTTTACCAACCCCCATTCACATAGTTGACAATGAGTTGACTATTCCTTCATCTTTCAGTTCTTGCTCTCTTACACACATAGGGTGCTCAATTGACAGTCAGCAATCCCTTTCTCAGTCGTCAACATGGATGGGATCCAGGCCGGAGGTGCACATATGTGAGGTACTTAAGAAAAATGCTGACTGTGGAGAAGAAAGAGCCCTGTGGAGCACATCTGTGCTTCCTGCTCCCCAACATCCAGCGATGTGGAAATGAAAATTTGTTAGCTGAACGTAAAATGGAGCAATTGAACAGCATGTCGTTGCAAGCAGTTTTGGTCAAAGCCACATCTTTTGAGCAAGGTATTACCTTGTAAATTGCCTGTTGAAATGTACAGGTGCAAACCCACCTAGGGAAAAACCTATTGGAGGACAAGTTCATAAACTACCTGCAGAAAAAGTGCTTTCTGTTGGTTGTTGAATGCTACAGACAGTGCCTTTGCTAAGCTATATGTTTAAATTGAAGCCAAAATACAAGGCACAGTGATAAATGTCAAAAATATTTGAGGAATACTCTGCCGTCCAAAGGTTTGAGGTTGGTACATTATGTCTCTTATGCTCTTTAAAACAGCAGCTAAAAACAATATTACTGTGAAGTATTACGACAATTTAAAATAAGTGTTTTATATTTTCATATATTTTATTCCTGTGAGGGAAAAGCTGAATTTTCAACAACCCCATTCCTCAGTGTCTTATGATCCTTCTGGAATCATTGAAGAATTTATGAGTGATATTATTATTTCCAGGAATTATTATTTTCACTCCATGGACAGTTCAAAAGAACAGCATTTATTTGAAAAATATTTTTTGTTGGTAACAATGAAAAAGTAAATTTCATGTGCTATTGCAGAGTAAAGAATGTTTACGTTTCCTAAAAAAAATAAATAAATAAATAAGCGATAGTGTATTTCATTATGATTTTATTTTATTTTAGATTTGAGCTATTAGTACACTTTTTATACACATTTGTTTTATAAGAGAAAGGCAACAGACCAACTTCCCTATTTCCAAACTTGTTCATTCCACCACACAGATACTGATCAATAAGACAAATAGGGACAGTTTGATATTAAAGATTGGACTACCCAAGAACTTCATGGGCTTATTTATAAACGTTGGTATGCCAACTGGAATAATGATTCTTTTGCATTCCTGTAGGCTAAAATCTATATGTCTTTTAATGTCGTTTAAACCAGACTCAATGAAGAGATCCCACAGCATTTCATTGAGCCTTTTGTCTCTTTAAAAACACCTTTAAAAAAAAAAAAAAGTCTTTCAGAATTTTATACTTGAGATCTTTATTGTTATTCTCTTACATCCACTCTACATGCAACATTATCAAGAACCAAGGCAGTGTAAATACAGCAATGCCATTTAAATAGTGCTACAGTATCTCATAGTATTATAGCACATTGATATTTCATTCAAATACTATATCTACGAGAAAACATTTTAGAGGACTGGTGCTATATAAATATTTCACTTATAGTCGACTTAATTAGGTTTTCAGTGAAGACTAAGCACATAGAAATTACTAAATTAAATGCACTGTTCCTCTCTCTGTACTCCTATGAGGAACTAAATGCAGAAAATTAAATTATGTTTTGTTGGTTTTGTCTTTATTTCCATAATGTGGGATTTAATGTAATTGCTACACTAAGAGTGGGATTTATATTTACATTTATCATTTGAAATTCAGATGTGTGCCTTTGGAAACTTGCTGACATAAATGAAATCCATGAAACTGCTACACAAAGCTGTTTCACTTCATTTAATTAGAGAGAGAGAGAGAGAGAGGGGGGATCATATGTGTAAAAAGAGACATAGTGGCTCTTCAAAGAGCCTATGGAAAATGGAAAGTAAATGTCAAAACTAGCCAGCCATGTTGACTTTGCATTTTAAATGGCCAGCTGTATGCTTACATTGACTACAGTTTTTCTTAGGGTTAGGTTTAGAAGAAAATTAGCATCACATAAAGGAAGATTAAATCTAACAACTCACTGTCCCATGTTGACACACTGATTAAAAAAATAACAGGATAAATAAAATAAATTACATTTTATGGGACACTGTAAACTCAATGAGCAGAAATTCCAATTCCAATTTCATTTTAAAAGCCCATTTTAGAGCCTGTTGTAACACATACTGCATTTCAGTCCAGTTATATGCTGGAATCAATGCTTTGAACACTGGATGTTAACCAAGGATCAGTCTCTATTCTATAAGAAATGAACTAGTACTGTCTTTCTTATTTTTATGTCAAAATATAAGCACACTCTATTAAAAAAGTCTAGGTTACAAATGTAACGTCTAGGTTACCTATTGTAATCCCCGTTCCCTGATGGAGGGAACGGAGACGTTATGTCGTGACAACAGACTGGTGTCATTGACTTGGGAGCCCCTGATTCGCTCTGGTATAGAGAAAACGCCAATCAGAATTCATTCTGACTGGCTAGTGGAATTTGCATGCTAGGCC
>JAUMHR010000052.1:15816621-15834628 GCA_032361145.1 Enteromius fasciolatus
TACTGACCCATATGAATGGGCTGATAACGACTGATAACGGCCCATTCAATCGAGTGATAACATCCGAAGCGGGTGACATTGCGCATGTCATGAACCGTCAAACCATGCAACGCATGCATGCGTCAATCTGAGACAATCGTATCGAACAGTTCGTTTTTTTTTCATGAACTGTGCCACCCCTAATAAACATATTTGCTGACATATTACATCAGATGTATTGGAATGACACGCATAAATTGGAGTTATATAAAAATTGTCACGGTTCTTTTAAGTTTTTATTGCAGTGGGTGGGTGTTTCTTTTTAACAGCTAAAACCTGTTAAATAAAGTGTGCGCATCTACAATAAAACATGCCTCACATGGCTCTGTGGCATAAATAAATGCCTCCTGTAGCAATTTATTTAGCTTTTCTTGAGCGCAAAACTTTGTGTATATCTTTGCCTTATGGACATTAAAAATATATCTGTAGAGAGTGAAATGTGTTCTTTCAAATGAACCAATAAATAAATATTCTCAGGTTATGTAATCCACATGAAACAAACTGGGGTATCCACTACTATGGAGATGACAAATAACTGTTGTACACTCCATCTCTTAAACCGAAAACAAAGAACGCTGCAGTGTATTAATACGTTATTAAATTGCAAATCCAGCCTTCATGTTTTCCACCGACACATTTATAATCTTTACTTCTGCCTGTATATGCGCTGTGGTAAGCTTTATGCGTGTGCTTGAGTGCTTGAGTGCTTATTAGGCTATATAGGCAACTAAGGGATCACAATAATGATTTAATTGGTTTATTAAAACAGGTGATTAGTTGACTAATGCTTAAAATGAATGATTGCAAATTGACAAGTAAAATCCTTAGTTAAGGACAGTCTAATCATGCAACGCTGATGTCCTATATCATCCACCAGAACTGCTGTATGATAGATGGTGGAAGTGATTTAAAAGTGATAGCAAAAACGCAGAGATTTGCTACAGGAGGCCCTCTGGAGCCATGTGAGGCTTGCTTTATTATGAATGCACACACTTTATTTAACAAGTTTTGGGGTGTTGAACACCCGTCCCCTGCAGTGATAGAAGTTACAATTTAAGTATACGATTTGTTGTTCCAATTTAGCAGACTTTAAGTATACTAATTCTGTATAGTAAAAGTACAATTGCATAGTATTTTACATATGCAAATATATTTGTATTATACTTGCAGTAGTGCAATAAAGCAATATGAAATACATTGAAGGGCAGTTAGCAAAAATAGCAATCAAAGAATACATTTCTGAATATACAGAATTAGGTAATTGCAAAAACATTAGTTGTAAATATTGTCTTTTATTTCTGAATAGTAAAGAAGCTAGTTGTTGTTATTCATCCCTCTGAGTCTCTTACCGTTCCCTCTGAAGTTAAATCAGTTGTATTTCTCATCATTTACGTGCCATTTTCTCAGTTGTTGTTTTTTTCCTAAGCAGCAGTGTCATTTACCAGAATAGGGTTCTTCTTTTATTTACATAAACGCCTCTCAGTGTTGCATCTCAAAGCCGTTTGTTGACATTGTTTTCCTCAGAGTTCCTATGCATTGTCACTTCTCTTGTCACATCTCGTATTGCTCCAAATCCCAGAGCTAAAATGGGTGGCACATACATTAAAGTGATGCCAACTGCATTCTTAATTGTAAACGAACACTGAGAAATCACAGCAACACCTTTTCCTAAACAGACCCCTATTAGAGTAAACAAATTCAACTGAATTTTGTCTGTTTTCTTTATTTATAGACATACTACAGCAAAAGAGTAATAACTGACTTAAAAACTCTTTTTTTTTCAGCTGGTGAAAATGCTAGTGTTTTAATAATTTTGCCACCATGTACAGTATATTCTCTTTCCTTTCAGGTTTCTAGATAGCAACAGCATTTCAGTTAATCAGAAGAAGCAGAAAGGCAGATAGTCTCCAACATCTGTGAATATAATCAAGTTTGACTTTCCCAAGAATGTTAACTCAAGTTTTAATTATTTATACCATAGGTGAAATTTAGACACCCCTAAAAGAAATAAGAAATGTAACTAGGTTGCGCGATTGCAGATACCGTATGTAGGTCCGTAGGTTGAGAGTTTTTTGTAGAGAGCCCATTAGACTTGTAATGTAAGACAGTAGTACTTCTGTTGAGGGAAGAGGTTCTGGTTGCCTGCAAAATTCCCTCATGGCATGATTATGTCTTCTAAAACATCAGATGCAAAACACACGCTTTTACAGAATCACCATCCTGTATTAAAGCAGCCCAGAGAGACATTGTACTGTCACATCTCTAAAGCCATTTTTTTTCTTCTCTCAAGACTACTCTGGATTTGCTCCTCTACGCAACTCTTCATGTATTGGCTCATTTATTCAATTTAATGCGTTTAGATGAGTTTAATTGTTGAGCTGTACAGCCATGTGCCATATTCTCCCTAGCGTCAAGGTGTTGAATCCAAACACTTCGTCTAACTAATTTCTTTTGATCTATGTGCCTTGCGCTCGTTAAGTTCAAAAGAATCACTTTGAGGTGTCATTTAGCTGAATTGTTAATATCAATGTATTAATCTTTCCAACTGAGAGCCCCGATTTTAATCACAAACGGAGTCCTGTGGCATTGTGAGATGTAATCAAGGTTCACCTCTGGAGTAATCATAGGGTGCTCCCTGACACTGAGTGAAGGGAAAACCAACGTTTGCAGCGAATGAATGCTCAGAGACTTCGATGCATTCTATTTCAGTCCTGCACATAGCATCATTTGCAGCAGTACACATGAGAAGCCTGGGTAGTTAATTGTGTCTGCTTTGCCCTTTGACATGTTCTCTCAGGTTTAATTAGTTTAGAGTATACTTTTCAATCAGTCCCTGCCTTTCACAGCTGAGAGTCAGTTAGAAAGCTTCTCTTCTCTTTCAGTTTTTTTTTCAAGCTTGAGTTTGTCTGATTAAAGTATTAAAGTCTCTCTTTCTAATTAACAAGCCGTGCTGGTGTGCAGATGTGTTTGGACAGATCTAGCGCAGTACTGATCCACTTGTTCTGGTCTCTTCACTATCCTTGAGTGCATGAGTCCAATCAACCAGAGGTCTTCTTTTAACCTCTGTGAATAAACAAATGCGAAAATCCCATATTGTCCAGACGTGCAGTATAATGTGCCCTATTTACATCAAAATAGTGTAATCCACTAGGACTTGAGTTTGTCTTTGATGGCTGAGTTAAAAAGTAAGCCGACTTTCTCTGCTGTAAGCAAATCACTAATTCATCCCTATTTCAGTGCAAGATTGTAAACATTTCAGCAAGTTATTCGTTTGTTTATTAGCATCATCATTTTGGTCCAGTGCGTATGTTTGTCCTTGTCTAATACATGTATTCTCAAAGTAAGTGTTTTTTTTCCCCTTTATAACAACAATAAATTTGCAACAAAGCCTAACACAGCAAAGCGTCACTTATAAAAGCTTTGAGAGAAATCATTTTAAGGCTAACCGTATTCTAATCATCTATTGATAGAGCAGAAATTGTTTTGAAATTCCACTTGCGTTTTTATCAAAGGTTTCAATCAGTCGTGTAGTGTGGTACAATATTTATGCTAGTCTGTTTCATTTCACCTTGTCTGCTCCTCCTGGTGTCCATCCGCTCTCTCAGCTCTCAGATGGATTAGTATTTTACTCATTGGTATTACACTGATCATGAAAAATGTATGATACTATCAAAGAGAGTGCAAAGAAATGGCAGGGGGGCATCTATACAACACCTTACCTTAATGCATCATTGCAGAATGATTAGCTTGCACATTTGGAAATGGATGATAAAACATAGCCTAATATTTATTTGATTTAGAAAGTAATGAGTAAATGAGATTTTGAGGCTCCTCAGTCTCCGTAACGGAATGAAGATCAACAGCCAATGAGCTTGCTGATCAACTTTCAAATATATGACTGTCAGTGATTGTCAGTAGCAGTGTGCTTCAGAAGCCCTCCACCTTCCCCAGCTCCACCTGTATAGATCTGCTATGAGGTAATTCATGTATGCTATATGGGGGTTATTTCAGGTATATTATATTTGTAGCAGTAGTATTTCTTATATGCTCACAGCAGCATGTGGATGCATTGGAAGTAGCAAGATCTATTCCAAGAAGACCAAATACAATAACATTGTCATGTACTAATTCCTCAGAGAGCTGTCATGACAGATATCTATTTAATCCAAATATTTGATGTCTTTTTTTTTTTCTTTGGTATGAAAAGGTGGGATGACATATAGTCAGCTTGCTAGTCGTCTACAGTTATTGACCGACTGATTGTACGTATGATCTTATTTGGTATATATATATAATATAAATAACCTAAGAACTGGTAAGTGCTTTGTACTGGAAGTGCATGTTGTATTACTGTGGTATAATTCGTACTAATGTCGTTTCATAGTACGCAGACAAGGATTCTGGTAAAGACTAACTGGGCTCTGGCTCAAAAAAGCATCTAGCACTCAATTCTTGGCATTTGGTCAATACCTAATTTGATCAGCTGTGGCTGGTCTCGGGAATGTTGTACTCTCTTTTTTCTTTGTTTGTCTGCGAGGAGACTTAGTTGACACTAAGCTGACCCAACTTCCACAAAGGCAGAGATGTGAAGTGGCTTGCGGTTGATTGTGCGCCCTCGTCTTATCATTAACAGTGCCTGAGCTCGTGAAATGGGGTAGGTACTGTGGTGAAGAGCCTCTGACCAGAACTCATTGATTTTCTACATACGGCACTAGCAAAAGACGTTTTGCCTTCTATCTGATTCTCTGCAGGAGCACCAGCCTCGAAGTGCTTTCATATTTCTCTACTGCTGTATAATTCATCAGCTTGACATTTCTCGCCATCCAGAGCTGAGTTGTTGATGTTAATGGCTGTTTAGTCAGAGGAGTGACCACAGCTTTGAGCACTTTGTGTGATTTATTGTTCACTTGCAAAGTTACTTTAAGAAAAGTAAAGTAACTTTTCTCCTCGCAATATTTAATTGCAAAAAAATATCCGGAGTAAACAAAACGTAAAGTGTAAAACTAGCAAATAATAATTGCATTCCGGTGATAGATTCATTTGCCAAAAATGATTTTGTTGTTTATTGCCCACCATCAACGCCTGTCCTCATTCGGCCACTTCCATTTAATTTTCATCAGGGCTGCTTTAATTAGCATCATCGGCGCATCAAACCTATCTGCATTTCTGATGAATATGCATGAATATGCCTTCAGTGCCTTACGAATGCCATTTCGTCACTTTAAATCATCATTCATTTCTGACCTGGATAAACGTCCAAGATCCATCAAGAGTTACCATCAAGAAACTTGCTATTACAAAGTGAAAAAAAAGAAACAACAACATAAACATGAATATGTAAAAAATATGAAGGAGATAATGTATACAAACCAGGACACTTGAAGTGTATCTGAGTCACATCCAAGGTCTCCCAAATGAAACCTCATGTCTGTGGGAGGATGGAGATGTACATAGAAAGCTGTTTCGGTCCAAGAAAGATGTAGACAGATAGAGAATTATGAAAAAAAATTCTTGTCTGGAACTGGAACTAAATAAACTAGCTGCCAAACATGCAGCTCTTTTTAGAAACATACCAAACACATCAGAAAAAAGCAGACTTTAAGTTTAGTTTGGATTAGCAGATAACTCAATTTTCAGTAAGGACATATAATATACTAGTTATGTGTAGTATTGCATAATATTGAATGTCATTAAAGTAAAATCATTATGCTTATGAATAATAAAGAAAAGTGTGTTATATATTTGCAAAAATGACTGAAATATGGACAACTTTTTTTCGTCCTCACATTTTCTGATATTACTGGCACTTTTCAAACTTTTGCCATGAATCAGTAACTTGGATGAGCACATGGCGCAAAGACATTTGCTGTAGGATCAGAGGATAAATCCTTTATGGCATATCAGAAGTTTGAAAGTTGTCAACAATATTAATAAGCGTGTCAGGGTGGTCATATGGCGTCTGTGTATTTCCACTGCTTCAGTGATCTGTGGGAGAGGCAGAGTAATGGCCCTTTCCAACTCGCTTGACTTCTATAAAGATGTCCTTTTAATGGGGACATATGCCATTTTCCAATTTATTACCTAGTCTGCATAGAAAATGCCAAGGATGAATATGCAGAGAGTACATCCGAAGTCATACAGTATTACCCACTTAAATTAAATGATTTTTAATTGACCAGCCTGGTCCTCGTGCACAGAACAGAAAATAGAGCAGAATTAAATCTGGAGTGTGTGGACAGTTTGTACTTGTCTCTAACTTATTCTACTTTCTAACCTACATCTATCATGTATATTTAAAACTCAAATGTGGCTTCCCAACAATTCAAGCTTTTTTTTACAGCATACCTATCCCTCTCACTTTCTCTCCTCGGCTAATTCTCATTTAACAGTGGATTTTGCCAGAAACGTACAGTATATTTTCAGTAAAAGAGAGAGAGAGTGTACCTCGAACACCCTGAGGTTCAGTGCCATGCTCAAGGGTACAACAGCCACTAACCATAGTTGTTAATGACTACTGCACTATTATTGAAATCTTTTGATTCGGTTTTATTATAACAATCATGAACCAAACACTGATTTTAGATGTCTTTTCTTTCTAGTAAATCAGTGTCTGAATCTACAGTACTTGGGGATCACAACAACATTCCAATATTGAGTTTGATATTATAATTCTAACCCAGGGCACAAAAGTAAAAGTAAAAGGAAGAAAATAATGCATACAAATAGGGTACAGATGAGCTGAGTTGAGTTGTGCACAGTAATCTTGCATGGATGCATTTTTTAGTTGTTTATAGTTTCAATGTAACAAATGATAAATCCACTCCAGCACAGTAATTGACAAGATCATGAGCCTTTGTTATTCATGAAAACAATCTAATATCAGATAGGTTAGAGGATAAATTCAAATCTTTCAAAGGGAATGGAGAAAAGGGGGAGCGGATTATGACTCATAAGCCTCCACTTTGTTGGAAAACACTGGAGGGGACAGATAATTAAAATCTATCAGCATATCTCAGGAAGGATTTCAGTCTGACAGTAAAGCTGCTTTTTAATACATATATGTATAAAGGAAGTACCTGATGCCAATCACAAAAAAGATTAGGTGACTTGAAGGCAAGGGAGGTTTGGTCGACCACAAAAAAAAAAAGCTATTTATTTTTAAATGTATAAATTTAAACTTTGGTATTAAGCTTATACTCTTTGTTTTATGTAGACATGTCATTGTAATATTAATGTTATACAGTTTTTTATTTATTAAACAGATTGCCTTGCCAAACCACACTTACCAAAAGAGGAGAGGACAGAATGAGTGAGCAGCCGGTCAAACACAACGTGCCATTGTCTTCAAAAACGGAAAGAGACCTAGAGTTTTTAACTTGACGCGGTGTTTTAAAAACACAGTGCTTATGGCGTGATATGCTAAAAATAACCCAGCAAGAACGGACAAAAAAGTTTTAGTGCATGTTTTCATAGACCAGCAATTACAAAATTACAACAAGTACATAAAAACATATTCTGAGTAAATGTCTAGGTTTACCTCAGAAAGATGAAAAAACATGATTGCATAACGGAATACTGCTGGCTGTAGGCCAGTGATGGGATTATGTTTAATAAAATATAAATCCAACAAACTCAAATTCAATACAAAAAAAAAAGAAAAGAAAAAAAAATCTCTGATTTGAGTGGGTTTCTTAGCAAAAATTGATAGATGTGCTTCATTTTGTTCATTATTCAGCATCTTGTGTAATCAACTTGAATCATATTTTTTTTAACTGACAACCCCCAAATGGGGGAATCATTTTTATAAAATCAAAAAAGCAAGAAAGAGATCTCAAGTACAGGGATCAGGGCTTGTGACATACTTGACTTAAGAAATGTTACACCCACAAGTATTTATAAAAATATATTTCACAAAGTAGGAAACAATACATGGATATCTTAGATTACAATACAGAGAGTAGCTAATTAAACATACAAGTGTATGAGCATTAAAGCACAGTAGAAAATATGATTTGCATGAAAGACTATTTTATATATACTGTCCGTCCAAGAGAATCGCCATATATCTCATCAATACAAACAGAATATGCACGTAGCCCCAGTGCCAGATCCCCATGTGCAATAGCTAACGTGCATAGACAAAACCTATCACTTCAAAGAAAAGCTAAGAGAATCAGCAATGACTCTATGTACATATTTTTTTCTTATCTTTTTTTTTTATGCTCTAATATCATACAGTGCAGCACATTACGCATGTCTGTTTCTGTATTTCTTTACTCAGTGGATACTGGTTTCTGATTTTAAAAATGGCAGGGGTCAAATATGAACATGAACTAAATGTTCTCAGCTATTGTGCTTAGAATGATCACTGATATCACTGGGTATAGTATGTGAATATATACACACACACACACACACACACAGTGTCAATAAAATATTGACTTCTCTTTCCTGGTCAAGAACAAATCCTCTGTGGATTCCACAGCTCAGTGTAGTTATGAAAAGTTAAATATTTAGTTCAGCTTTTAAAAAAAACAGTGATGCAGAAGAATAAAAACAAAGCAGAAGAGGAGAAGATGAAAATGATAACAAAAAGAATAGTTTTACTAAAATAAATAAATAAATAAAGTACAAATATACTCAAACCTGCAGCACAAAGCAGACGACTGGCGATGAATATTTATATATTTATATAAAACATACACAATAATGAAGAAACACCATCAATGTTCCAAAAAACATTGGGATATGACTGCATTTAATGCTTGCTTTTGAAAAACGAAGGCCTCATTGTTTCCACAATTCTCTTGTTGTCCTCAACGCAGTCTTACACAGTCTAATCATCTTAGAGTGTGAACCACACTTAAAGCATATGGATACAAAGGGTTGTATAAAGCAAGCCTCGAGGCTTTTCCAGTTTACTCAAGAAATCTGGCCACGTAGTATCAAAGGGTCAGCAGGCAGATCCTAAAGCCAGTGTGACGTATTTTCATTGCGCTCGCATTTGTTAAACCACACATACATTCATAAGTAATGTAGACAATATATTGCTATTTAGTTTACCTTCTTTTTTAAGTGTTCCTGTTTCTGATTGGCTGAATGGCGGCAAGAGATCTGTTGTCGCTGGGGAGCGGTGTCATTTTTATGCCTCTGCAGTCCTTTTCCTCCTGCCAAGCCACAGCGGGCTACAAGGTGTCCGGAAGTCCTCTTTCCATCCAGTCCTTTCAAGTGACTACCAAGAATCAAGGTTCTGATGCCTCTGGTGGTCACAGTGAACGACAAATACCCAAAATACTGCTAGACACTCAGTGACGGTAATCTAAACTCAAACTCCACAAGAATCATTGACCTCCTACTATAGACACTGGTAAGTTCTGACATTACGATGCACTCTGATGTGGTAGATGACTAATGCTAGTAGGTCTCTCTAAGAAGATTTAAAAAAAGGCGCCCCCACCCCCTTTTAAACAGCAGTGTCTAACAATCCCCGTAGCATAATACACAAGTTAGGTGGACGAAAGCAAAAGGTCCGCTGCGCTTAGAGGTCAAGTCTCTTTGTCGCTCTCACCCACAGAATAGAGCTCGCCCAGTCTTCTGAAGCGTGGGCCCCACTCCCTAAGGTAGTCATAGTTCTGGTCCGAGTCCGAAGAGGCCGTTTCGAGGGAACTCAGCGAGCCCGCGATGGAGCCCCTGCCCTCGTAACCATAGATTTGGATGGAGTCATACGGTGGTGCCGTGGGGTCGTTGTCTGCTTCGTGAAGCCTTACGTTGATGAATTCATCCACGTCTACTCCGTTCGGACCCGAGTGCTGACCCTGTCTGGGCATGAACTGCAGGTCGGGCTTGATGTCCTTTCTAGGCAGATAACCGTTGATACCATCTGGGTTCTGCAGGGTGGCGATGTCAAAGGCCTCCGTGTCTTCCTCCCCGCCTCCCTCGTCGTCATAACGGATGATGTTCTCCCTCACGTCCTCATCGTCTTTGATGATTAGAGGCTCGTTCTTGTGTCTCCTCAGTGTCACAAACAAGACCACGATAACTGAAAGGCACAAGAACATCCACTTACTGAACTCTACCTTTGATTTTTGGGTCCCACTTACATATTAACTACATGTTTACGTAGAACCACAATGTAAGTATCTACAGCTCTCATGTTTGTGTAACTACACACATGTAACAACCCACTGAATTGTATGTGTAAGTACAAATGTGTAACAGGACTAGTTACATGTTGTTAGGTTGTTACACATGTGTAGTTACAGATGTAGATACTATATACCAACATGTTCTTACATACTATACTTACTGTACATGCACATCTAGTTACTATGTAAGTACACAGGTATTAGGGACACTTTATATAAAGTGGGACCAATTTTAGTTTTTTATTCATTTACCAAGTGCCTTTTCCAATTCGAATTTCGCATGCAAATCAGTTGATTTTAAATTCAAAAATTAGTAAGGACTAAAAGAGGCAGCTGAAATGACCTACCAAGAAGTAGAATTATACAAGCTAGAATTGCAATCAGAGCTCCCATGCTGAGACCAATGGGTAGAACAAAAGCCTCAACGTTGCACGACTGCACAATGCCATCCCTGCTGCAGCCACACACCCGGATAGTTAAAGTGTTGGTGCTGCTCATCGGAGGCTCGCCGTCGTCAGTCACGATGATGGGAAGGAGGTACGTCTCCTGTTTCTGTCGCCGAAAGGAATCGTGCTTGGCAAGAACGCTGATTGAGTTATCTGGGGAGAGATAAAGTTTGGCTGTGATGTATGAAATCAAAGACAATTCATGCAAGTAAATGATAGGGAAACGATGCGCTATTAAATTTACAAGAAGACAATGTCTATTCCGCCGATAAATAAACAGATGGATATAAATAGCTTCATCTCTGCTGTCAATCTTTAGGAAAGTCTACGGGAGTAGCGGAAGTGTCTCAGGGAGGCAGACAAAGAAACTGAGGAAAGTGTTGGTGCTTCCACTGGAGATTCTTTTCAGAAGTTGTAACTTCATTATCTGCCCCCTCATACCCCAAGCATATGTTGAAGCTCTTCAGTGTCTCAAGGAGCTCCTTCAGTTGATGCGCTGCACAATGTGTCCCTTAAAGCCTTCAATTTTTATTTCAAGAAAAAAAAAACATATATAAAATAAAATTAGCTACTGAGTGAAAGGTTTAGATAATACCTCAGACGGATACAACAGAGTAACCAAGTTATGGAAAAGCCTTATCACTTAATAGAGTCTTGGGAGAAACCGCAGCATCGTTAATGCATGTATGTATTTATTTATTGCTTCTCACGAGGGGAACAGTGAGTTCATCATTTAAAACTACGGAATGAAAGGACATCACGAAGCTCACTGAAACAAATAATGGTAAACTAAACCGGGTCGGAATTTAATTTCCGCTCATAAACATGCTAATGAAAAATGTAAATATGGCTTTCTTTTTGTTTCCCTGAGATCACAAAGCAATTATCTGCAAAAGCTGTGAGCTGATTTATCAATGTAATTAAAGTTCCATATTTTATATGTGTCATTATGTGTCCTGAACTAATGTATCTTATTTTAACAAACAATGTTGCTGATATGCAGTTGCTAGGTTTATCTGACTGTATTTCAACAAGTCTAAGCACAGCTAAGATCAAATTAAATGCTCCTATGTTTGCAGTTCCTAGTAGGAAGAGCATTCTAGTCACATTATAGCAAAATAAAGGCTAATATAATCTTCCGGTGGAATATGTGAGTTAGTACATTGCGCTTGAGTACTCAATCTCTCTTTTTTCAGGTCACGATACCCTGAAGCATAACTTTTAGGTCAAGATAGCTGAGGTGGTCCTGGCAGCTCCTAGCTCGCGTAAGCCTCTCTCTATCACCAGCCACCCCAATTACAGCTATCATCACAAACAAACCTTCTCAGCTCAGCTCCAGAGGTCTGGTGTGTGCAGGTGGGAACCATCATAGACTGTGTTTGTGCATATATAGCATTACTCGCACATGATCTTTATAACGAGTCATCAGCATAGATAATCATGCACTTATGTTTGCATGCAATTTTGAAGTTTCACATGTATGGGGAAAACATGATTAATAATGTTATGACTTGAAGAGAATGAGACATAATCCAAGTGTGTGAAATCTACGTTTAAAGTTAAAGGGTATGCAATATACATAGACAGACAATTTAAGTAAAAGTATCTAATCTAATGTGGTTAAAAGGAAATTGCATGTTAAAGAAATTAAAAGCTGTAAATATATACACATAATTAACCCACATCGACTAACATTAGTTAATTGTACACTATAAATACATACACTTGTATATAAATGCATTTTATTTCATCTAGTTTTTCATCTAGGCAGCATTTTTCAACTTGATGTATAAAATAAAATGAAAATAAATGAACTAAAATGATCACACAATTAGAAAATGTAATAAAATATAATTCAAAATACTAACAAAAACTCTAATAGCAGCTCAGTGACACTAAAATAAACACTTAAATAGATTTTAATATATATTAATATATATATTTTTTACAATTTTTGAAACATTGTGTTTCACATAGTTAAGAAAGGCAAACAGGTTTGGAATGACATGAGGGTGAGTAAATGATGACAGCATTTTCAAATTTGAGTGAACTCTCTTTTTAAGAAATTCTAACAATACACTACACTGCGCTTTTTAATCATAAATCACTAGTAACAACACATACTATGATGAAAAGCACTAGGATATAGCACAGCTTTGGACATGCTGTCAAATTGCGGAACAAGTTTTGATGCCCAGTGCGATCAAACATTCACGCACATTCACTCACACACACTCATACACACAGAGCAGAAGAGATGAGAAAGCGGCCTTAGTGCACCAGACGCCTCAGGCTGTGCATCAAAGCCTGGTGTCCTTACAGAGCTTTCTCCTGTCTCTGTGATGGAGTGGCCATCTTTAACCTGAACTCACTCAGGCTGACTCATAATACATGCTGCCTCTCAAGATATCACTGAGATTGTCACTAATGACATTCTGCCTGTCTGCTTCATCTTACAATTCTCAAGGTCTGTCTTTGTCTTAGTACAGTAGTCCATTGTTCAAAACTTTTCCTATCAGTATTATTTCATCTTTCGTTTTTTTTATTTATATTCTCATTGAAACTGCTTTTTTTATTATTATTATTATTTTTTTATACTAATCCTCTTTGTGGGTTTCTTGTTCATTGTATTAACAGATAATCAAAAGTATTGATATTCTAATTAGCTACAACATTACTGAAATGACTAAAAACAATGTGGACATTTAAGACATATTTATGGGCTATTATTTGTAATACATTTTCTTTTACTACTTTCAATTTATTTTATATTTACATAATGAGAAGGGATTTTATTATAAATGATTCAATCCAGTACACTCATGCTAGACACATTTGAAAGCTGTGCACTTTATACAAGACAGGACATGCAATTTACAACAACAACAAAATTAATTTCTCTCTATCATAAATTAAACAGAAATAAACAGAAGACTGAATTTTCAAATATGAACAATAATCTGCTTTATATATTAACATACATTCTTTTTAATCACAAGTTCTTTATAATAATTACTAATATTTTTTTTCCCTCTCTTGAGTCTTTTGAGGCTGTTTTTGTTCAAGTGAAACCTACACTGAAAAAAAAGCTGGTAAAACAGAAATTTGACATGACATTTTTATGTAAAATTAAATAATCTTATTTTTATTTAACTTAATATTTACACAGTGTATGTCACTAACAATAAAGACAATAATTATGTTTATTTAAGCTATTTTTATTTAACTATTTTTTCTATATGGCTTTTCTGTCACTTGACTCTTTACAGAGACTAGGGTGATACACAATTTCTTTCCCCTTCTCACTACTCCTTACTTTCCTATTAACTCAAATCATGACTGTCCCTTCGAAGGCAGAGCTCTTTTGATGTAACGTATGATCCGTCTAGTTCAAAAATATCACGTCTCCTCTTTTTGGTGAGCAGCCAAAACAACAGCTCCTTCAACGGTCAGCCATAAGACCACATGCCAAATGGAACTAGATCAGTACAGTCCTCCCTCAAGTCTTCGAAAGCATAGTGCAATACTAGGTTGTGCAGTGAGAACAGCAGGAGCGCAGTATGAAAAAGAAGGTCGGATAGGTTATACAAAAAAAGAACGAAAGAAATCAGTGTATTTAGCAAACAAATTTAGAACCATCTGCTGCACAGCCTCAGCTTTGAGTAAGTCACCCTACATCGAGTTGCATCGCTAAACCTCGGCTTGGATTCTGTTCATTTGCTTTCTTTCAAAATGCACTGGGGAGTACAAAATAGCTGATGTCCAGACAATTGTGCATCTGCTAACTTTTGGGTACACTAATTCCACCAGATTTCCCCTTCAAATGCATGCCTCCGGACTGCGCTTGACAAACAATGTTTGAGCTTACAGATGCCTTTCTCTTCCTCTCTCGCTGTTCACCTCATTCTTATTTCCCTGCTGTGTTTCATAGTCATATGTCAGTCTTACCTAAATTGTTTTCTTTAATTTTTAATAACAAAACAATGGTACCAGGATCTCAAGGCAGCACACAGCTACTGTAGTGTATATACTAAGGGAACTAGATATAGGAACAAAGCTTAACAGAGAGAAAATAAAATAAAAACCACCAAAATTATTTACAACATAATAATGGTTAACAGTTTTGCATTTTGTAAATTTCTTTTCAAAAATCGGAATGATTTTCTAACCCAAATATGTGTGCAAACATAAAACTGGGAGATATTAGAGCCTGTCCTCCAACAAAAAAAACCCCCTATAGGTCATTTGTGCAAGTACCTTATTACGACATATATTTACATTGTAAAGGTAAGCTCTCTCTTTTGCGTGTTTTGTTTAAATGCAGTGTGTGGACTTTTTACACAGTGATTTTTACTCAAAGTGATTAAAACATATTTTACTAGGTGGAATTCTTGTGAATGGCTACACCTCACCCCACTCCTAAGCCTACCCGTTACAAAAATTGTGCAAAATCATGATTTCTAGGGCATATACCTTTAATGAGATTGTGTATTCTCTGGGTTCAAACCCATAATCACATGATCATGTCTCATCTTATAACGCATTGTTCCGATAGGGGCACAATTGTAGTATATGCTCAGAGGGCTCATATTACAGGGATTTGTACAAACAACCTATACAGGCGTATTGGTTGCAGGACAGGTTGAAATACTGGGGAAAAGAAATGGGTAGATAAACATACCTAAATTATTTTTGATGGTGAAATTAGGATTGTTGAGCGTCTCTAGGCGATAGTGGAAAGTATGTCCCTGGGAAGGATTGTCTTTGTCCACTGCACTGATGGTTTGAATCACCTGTGGACACAAAAAGAGAGGAACCAGCCATCCATTACTCTCCTTTTGACATCATATGAGGTCAGACACTGACAACAGTCAACACGGGATGAAAAATCTGTCCCATTCACTCATAAAAGTAGAGACCCTAAGCTAAGGGGTGCAGGCTTTGGCAGCCCACTTTTCTGTGCCAAGTCCATCTATATATCTGCCACCCCTGTTCAAGACATGTTCTTTTTCTTTATGATTTACAGCTCGCCGAAAAGCAGGACCGTCAGCGTCCTTCTTTCCCCCACATGGATGGAGAATGTTCTTACGGTGACTGTGTTAAAGGACGGAGGATGAGGAAGTACACGCTGATACTGTTAGTCACAGACACTGCATGTCAGCTAGAGAGATGCAGGCTCTGAAGGGGCCTGAATGGATCTGATTGTTTTCATGTTCTGCAGAAGGAGAGAGAGAGTGAGTAGCTAAAAAAGGCCACCCAGGTGTCTCTTACGTCTCTCTCTTAAATCAATAGGCTGTAATTTACCGCGGCTGATCGTTACGGAGAAACTGCGAGAGGGAGATGCTGCTGGCGGGTCTGATTGATGCCCTCTTACCTGTCCAGGCTTGCCGTTTTCACAAAGGAAGGCTTCGTATTCAGTGGCGAACTCAGGGGCGTTGTCGTTTATGTCCAGCACTTTGATTGCCACTATAGCTCTGGAAATCTGGCTGTGGTTTCCTAATATGAAAAGAGACAAGCTATTAAAACACTGAAAACAGAAGTGCAGCGGCCAAATATAGAAGGCAGCTATTGCAAATCCCAGGTAAATACAATGACCCAGTTATTTTCACTCTCTTTTTGCCTCACAACTATGTCTTTAACTCTTTTTCTTTCCTTTTCTTTTTGTCTCCCATCCTCTGGGTTGATGGAGAGACAGATGAGATGCAGCATCAGTCTGAGCTTTAGACATTATCAAGTATGCAAAACAGGATTACGGTGGGGGAAAAAAACACATTCAAAGTGCTTTTGAAATCCCCTGTACAGGTGCATGTTTTATACATGAAGGTTAAAAAAATGAATATTAATAAAACGGTGGCAGCTGAAGTCTAGAAGACAATAAAGGGCAATTTAATTAGATTAACTTTTCATTGGAATTATTCATTGGCAGTAATTCGCAGTCCCTTTTGAGGACCCATGTAAATGATTGTATTTAATTAGGGTTGCAACCACTGACTTTTAAAGCAATTATCTATTCGTTTGGCTTTAGCACATGACATGGTACCTTAACAGCTTACTATTAATTCAGGGCATACTGCTGTAATGTGTGACACTTAGAACAGCAAACAGCATTTGAAATGCATTTGACCTGTCAATTAATTTAGCTCCTTTATCGACCTTACTTAAAAAAAAAAAAAGGGGAAAGAAATAGGTTTATGAGCCTTAACCAGACGTTTCAACATAATGCAGTAACGCGGATTCATATTCATAGCCATGCTGCATAGACATACAGTATCTGTTCAAATTCTGTTTCTCCAGAGGCATTAGCCAAAAAAACCCAGATTTGTTGGTCATCATGTTAAAACACTGAGAAAGATGAACATTTTGCCCGCTTAACTTCACATGCAATGTTGCTATGTGAAGAGCCCTTAAATAATTCAGTTTATTCAGCTCTTTGAGCTCAAAGACATCTTATGTTAATTGTATATGACAACATCAGTATTTTTTCCTCCTCCAGGGAAAGATTTTTGGCTCCAGTATCTGAATAATGTAGCTGTACATGCCAATCAAAATGAATCTCGAGGTTTATGGATGGCTTGTGCAGTGTTTATTTCTGGTCCACAGCTTGTGTTTAATAAGTTCTTTATCCAGTCAACAGATGTTCTTTTATCTGTTATGTACAGCAAACAGCTCTGGCGTGAGTAGAAATTACTCATTAGGTGTCCATGAATTGACTGCTGAGCTGTTTAATTCAGTAAAATCTCTGTCTTCGGTTTCTGAGAGGAAACTTTAGCACCTTAAAATCTGTTGATTGCAAATTAGTACCTGAGGTGTAAGGTAAAGCTTCTATTACATTAGCTGTTATGGTTCATTTATAGCCCAGGTTCTGGGCATTTTTATCTTAGTGTCTTTATATACCTGCATTTGTTTCTCCATTGTAAATCCTGTTGCATAATTAACAAAGATGATAACTGCCATGTGAAATTTTTATTGGTCTGAAGTGCCTCTACACAGATTTTAATGATCTCTTTGCACATTACTGTAACAATCTCTTTGATATTGTTATACAATCATTTTGAAACATAAAACATTTAATGGTTCAGTCGAGAAGATGAAGGAAGGAAAATTCTACTTACGAACTTCGGTGGCTGTCACAGTGATGTTGTGCCACATATCCGTCTCTCTATCCAGAGGTTTAGCTAATGTGATCTTCCCGTCATCTACATTAATGTTAAACTGCCTCTCTAAATCTGTGTGTCTATCGATAAAATACCTGTAGAGGAAACACAAAGAGAGACAGAAAAAAGCATTTTAGTATATGAGGCAAAATGATGCAAAACGTTATCTCTTGCAACTGTAGAAGAAAAAATAAATCCTTCTTTACACAAGTTAGAATACTAT
>JAUMHR010000052.1:15848631-15866507 GCA_032361145.1 Enteromius fasciolatus
TCAGTGCTTTGCTACAATCTGTATTGTTAAAAGCGCTATATAAATAAAAGTGACTTGACTTGACTTGACTTGTGTTTTTCTGTCAATATAGGGTGCTGTGTGTGGAAAAATTTGAAAAAAAAAAAACTTAAATGAGTTTAGGTGCAATATAACAAAGAGTGAAAAGTTTAAGGGGGTCTGAATACTTTCCATACCCACTGTATAGATAAGCCATCCAGCCTTTTTCTCCCTATTTATTGTAGATGTTTTTGCACTCTGCATGGTTTTATTGGCTGTAGATTCCCTGCAATTTAACACTATCCTCTCATCTTTACCCCAGACGTTTCGCCCCAATTCACACTACGACCACGGTTTTTACCATTGTGGAGGTGATTCCCACTACAATTTGCAAGTCTTATGACTCTATGATGTACACCGAGCTTGAACCCTGGGAAATCACCTTCATTCCAATGAAGTCACTTGGTGAAGTGACAAAACATATTCATAAACAGAAAAATATGCTACGCTGAACATTTTTACAATAATCTGGAGGTCTGAGAATCTTCATAGACATGTAATCTTACACAATCAATGAGGATTTCGTATAAAGAATTCGAAAACTATAATAAGAGACAACTACATTAAAGAGATTGGCAAATAATAGAAGTAAAGAACTAAGGAAATAAAGGCATTCTACAGGAAGAAAGGTAAGAGCGTTGTAGGGCCACCTCCGGTTCCATTACACATGAATAATTCACAGCATGCATTTATTGTCTGCTAGACTTATTTTTATGCTGCACTTACATGTCTTTGTTTCTTGTTCTGTCATAGAGACCAACAGACCAGGATAATTTCAGTGAACTTAGGAGGTGCATTTTTAGAGGTGCTCTGATTGTGAATATGAATACGGAAGTGCAGGCCTCCCTGTGTGCTGGATGCAGCTGTGTGTGTGTGTGCCGTATGCGTTGCAATGCTGCAAAACTCTATTGTCATCCTGATTTATCATTATCTATTCAAATGAATTCCTGATGATCACAGAAGCGAGGCAACACAAACATTCATTTCCATAGGTATTTGGAGGTTTACTTTCATTTCATTTATTTATTTATTTCGTTCTTTTCTCTTTGCAAGCCATTAACCAAGTAATGAATTGGTGCATGATGTTTACTTATTTATCAAGTGTGTCTCATTTCCTACGAGGTGTTGGAAGTGTCAAATGGTTTCTAATGGTTGTTTTCCCTTTACCTCTTATTTTTCATTAACATTCATTAAAACATCTGGCTCACTTGAATAAGCCATCTGCATGTGTTCAGTAATCACGCAAACCACGCACGCGGCACCTCAATTTGGGCTTTCGCACCTTCTCTCGACCATTTGCATTCTTACACAAAGCTGACAGTGAATGATTGAAATGCACGGCGTTATGAAGTGCACAAGTCGTTCTCATAAGAAAAAAAAAAGTATTGATATTTAAAATCTGTTCATTTAATATGCACATACAATTTGGACAGATACAGGACTTGTTTATTGTCTGTTGTTTTTCCAAATTACGCGCTGTTCATTTCCATCTCATTGCTTATTAATGTAATTTCACCATTATTTAATCATGTTGCTTACAGACACACTGTTAACAAGTCAGCTGAAAATGCAATTAGGGAAAAAACAAAGTCAAGGTTGAAAAGGAAGCAGAATGCAGATGGAATTCAAAGATAGCCCTGTCATTTAAATCAGAAGCCGCAAATTGCTTTGTGCGCTATTACAGAACGAAATCAGCATCTGCATGTGTCCTTCAGGTAAAATGATCTTGTTTATTTGGTCTTCTCTAATATTTATTTCCTGCCTCCCGTAACGATGATCATAATAACAATGATTACAATAATAAATTATCTAACACCTAAAACTCGTCTTGGCGCATGAAGGGACATTCGTCTTGCACCTATTTCTAAGCATAATAACAAGCTTGTCGAGTCATTTGAATGATTCATGGCCATCTGGACATTGGGGATTGATTAACTTACCAGTGGTTTGGTCGATGGAGAAATAAGGTTGCCCCTCCAGAATGCTGTAGACCAGTTTGGCACTGTTTCCATACACCGGATCATCTGCGTCGGTTGCCGTTACTTTCGTTACTGATGTACCTGCGGAGCAGAAGAGAAAGCAATCTTCTTCAATAAACAAAAAGTGACTTGCAATGAACAAATAAATTAATTATTTCCATTTACCGCACCACTGTGTTCACGTTCTGAACTTGTTTTCTTTGCATATATATATATATATATATTTTTATTTTTTTTCTCTCTCTCCCTACCAATGTTTCAAAAATACCTCTGGCCATGGTGTAAGCACTTCTCTGGAATAAACTCATAAAAGTGTGTTTTGTTGTTCAGATGTGCACAAGCTCACGCTGTGTGACTTCCACAATGAAAAAAACATCACAGCTCCAGGCCTTAACAAGATCAAAACGAAGAAAGTCAGACAAACAAACAATCCATGCTGCTCTCCTAACCTCCTCTTCATTAACCCATGGCTTGGATGAATTGAGAAGAAAGAGGACAAATAAGAAGCACAAAAATGAGAGAGACGCACAAAGAGAGAGTGTGAGCGGGAGAGAAACTGAGACGCTAATGCTAAACAGCTCACTGACAGTGCAGATGGTGTGGTAATTGTTTGTAAAGCATGTTCCACAGCACTCTGACAGCTTGGTAAGCGTCTGACCAGCAAGCGTGCCTGCGCTGCAGCTACAGGTATCTTGAGCTGTCGGAAACAACAAGAAAAACGTTCACTGCGAGGACTGGGATGTGCACGGCTTGATTTAGGCCGAAGTGAAGGTGCATCTCTAACTCTCCCTGAAGCAACACAAAGCGAAGACTTGACTCTAGCGAGGAATATGAGGTACCACAACTGTCCTTGAGGGAAAGCAGCAACAAATAGCAAGTGTTAAAGATACTTACACTGTTTTTTTTTTTTAATCAGCATGATATGACACTACAAATTTTAAGAATGGGACATACCAAATGCTGCAATTAAATGTATACTTATTATACATAACATCTAAATATGAAACAAAGCACGGACAAGTTTTCTTCCATAAAAAGGAAACTTTAAGTACATGACTAAAAAGGGGGGGGGGAAATAGCTTAACCTGTGTTTTTCTTTTAAATCTGTTTGCACTGAGAATATAGAGAATATTTTCTCAGTGAATATGACATGAATATATAAGAGCAGCCCACTGGATATAGCGCGGCACAGTTTGAAATCAAGGACTTAAAGATTGTCAGTCCTGTCCACATCCAATTTGCACAGACGGACTGACACACACACAGAGTACACACACTTTATGCAGGCTACAATGCACACTTTAATAGATCAGAAGAACAGCTGAATTTACAAGGTTTGTGAAATTAAAGGGTTTTTTTCCCCCATGGTTTATTTTTTGTTTCTACATTTCTTTCTAAAAAGGTAATCTAACTAAGATAATTATATGATTCTTTAAGCCAAACTGTAAAAAAACAGTTAAACAAGTTAACAACAAAAATTAAATGTAATTAATGAAAGGCAAACTGTTGGAGCTCTAGCGGTTAACAAACTTACATGCATCTTGCCAATGAACACCAGTACTACTTCTCTCAATTTATAGAAAAGAATGCTGCTGAACTACTCTGCAGCGGATGTTATCTCGACAGGTCTAAAATAGCCCTAATATAAACACTTATGTTACGTGTAGGTTCAGGGAAGACACGTAGAGTCACGTAGTTTGATTCAAACACAAACAGCTTTACTGAAATTCCAAAATCTTAACATTAAGAGATCAAACAAACACGTCTTAGGAACAACAATAATCAACACAGACGGACACACAGGGCTGGCTTAAATGGGGAAGACAATCAACGTAAATGAGGGAGACACACCTGAACAGAATACATAATTAACAGAAAACTGGGTCACAGGGAAAGCACATGGGGAGAAAAATCATACAAAGAACATAAACAAACATGGGGCTGTTACAACTTATACATAACTTCCATAATTCAGGACTGGACAAAAGATGGATTATTATTCTTATTGTATACATTCTGTAAATTAGGAGTTCGTCTGCAAATACAGATAACTCTATTTTTAACCCTTTTTACAAAATATGGTTAACAATATTTTATCATGTTTTTTTATTGTTTATTTAAATGACTCATAATGAAATGTGTTTAAAAGTTTTTTACAGATTTCTAACAAAAAAAGGTTACACTGTGTACATTTACATCATTAATTAAAATATGCCACAATTTGACACAGACACTATTAAAATGATAAAAATATCATTATGGATGATAACTGAAATAAACTCTCAAACTAAAATGATTGGTATATGCGTGACAGTTATGTTGTTTCTGGGTTTTGTATTAGGTTTTTTTTTGTGAACTAAATAATTAGTTACATTACATTATGAAAAAACAAAAGAAAAACATGTGGATAACATATTAAAGCCCTTTGCATTTCTGTTGGCAGGTTTTAAGAGGATAATACAGACTTGCTTAGTAATAGTGCTGATTGATTGAAGTGCTGATACTGTATTTGCTATAGTGAAAAACTAAAACAAATGTTGAGATCTGAAGGTACAACATGATAAATCAGCTTATGAACTACCCATAACATGAACTGCAGTAAATGCAACTTGTGTTTATATACAGCATCCTAAAAGTGATCAGTAAATCAGAAATTAAGTGCATGTTTTAATAATAACAAAGTTTTGGTAGAAACGCTGGACGAATTAATCACGGCTGGCATCGCATCATCTAATCCTCGTTACGAATACCCAATCAAATCCTTCCTACTCACTATAAATAACCCCGTTTCCCCTACATCTGCATCTCGCTTTTGTGCACCCCTTCTCCTCCTTCTTCAGCTCCACGACTTCTTCTGGGGGGGCAGATGGCGATCGAGCCGTACGTCGAACCCTAACCCTCGCCTAGGGTTCAAACCACTAGGGTTCAGAGTCTGCCGCTCTCCGGACCACACGCCAAATTTGCTTTTTATCCATTCTATCAATGAGGAAGCATGAACTTGTGAAATCTGATTTTACTATTTGCCCAAATTTCACATTTGAGTTCTGCGTTAGAGCGAAGATTCATTCACTCTTTGGCAATAAAGATCATACACGCAAAGTTAACGGCAGTTTTTGATGTGTAAAAAAGACTCCCAGGCTCTGTTGAGATTAGCAGTACGAGACTATTACATAGTCAATAAGTAGACAGACTGCTGATGTTTGTCTGAACACAATTAAAGAAACCTCTGAAAAGAAACAAGCCTACACAACACAAGTCATGATAAGACTTCAGACCAGGAACACCACACACACACTGATAGCAGCACAGCAAGTATCATCTTCTGACAACCTCTGCCAGCAGACAGAGACGTATGTGTGTCAGAAAGTTTATGTCAGACACATTAAGCCCCACGTTTGATGAGGTGTCTGAGATTTCCTCAATGACTGATGACTGTTGGTTTACGTCCTTGAGTGCGTATGCATACGGACGATACGTGTGAAACATGACCAAGGAAATATGAGCGATTCACCCTACAGGATATCTGTTACTTGACACACACTACTTCCTTTCACACAGCAGGATCTTGACATACTGCACTGTGCTATCAAACGCTTTAATTACATTACCCATGAACATCAGTGTTTGTGTTCTCAGAATGCATGTGTATGCAGATGGCACAATAGTCTCCTTATCTCAATCCCAAACGCTGCTAACAGTATATGATCTCTTTTTCCGTATGGCCCTGGGGAGGTACTCTATGGCTCCCTTTGCGTAAGACAGCTGATTCATGTTTAGATAAAAGCAATCCCTTTATCTTTATCTAGGACTGGAAATATTTCTCTTTATTTACTCAGTGTTTCCTCTCAAAGCTGCCTTAGAGGGAAAAAGATTAATAAAGACGTTACTGTTGACTTGTGGAGCTCTAAAAGCTGCTTGATATCGCAGTTGTCTCTTCCTCTTGCTACTATGTACCGGACAGCTGTTAAAAAACTCAAAGTAGGAACATCAAGCGCACCTTCCAAACAGACGCGTGCAGTCTTTAATCTTTTTTTTACCACTGTGGAGCTCTGTTTTGCTGCGAGTATAAGACCAGCTGAAAACAATGTAATGGAATTTCGTAATGAATGCTTTTACTTTGCAATACATATAAATGGATGAATGCTGCATTAATATGTTAATGACTTCCTTTTCCAGGAAAGAGCAATGGTGTTAACACAGGACAACTAAGGGCCAATGTGCTAATTGGAAAAGGGGTCTTTACAGTATTTCCCCACCTTTAAAAGCAAAAAAAAATATACACATGCAGCAAGTTTTTCACAGAATGCAGCTATGCAGCATATAAAATAAGGGCTAAAAAAAGAGAAGACAACCATTCTAAAAAACAGTGGAGTCAGTGAGGCATGAAATAGCTCCTTTCCCTCTCTTGTGCAGAAGTGAAATTTGCCTCTCCTCCTCTGATAAAAAGAATGAGGGATTAGAGGAGGCTTCCACTCGCTGAGCCCCAAATCAGTGCAGATTAGCCTGTCCTTGCAATGTATTGCACCGCAAAGTCCGAGACTTGTTGGTAAGTGTTGGTGACACCCATTGGCGGTGGACATTGCTAAAACTTTATTTCAAAATGTCAATTGTGCTATAAAAGATAGTACATACAGCATACTATAAAAGTAGTATGAAACTTCATAAGGACTGGTGATCATGCTGACCCAGTCGGAGATGATACCTGACTAGCTTGATGCAATTCCGCAGCACATTAATCTAAATATTATGACATTTCTTCCATCGCATTTGGGAAATCAAGAGTGCTTCATTGCCGTTACAGGCATGGGAGTTGTTCAGGGATCTCAAACAGAACAGCCATAAAAATCGTATTTGTGTCTGGAGAAATGTCAACTGCATGCTTGAAACACTGCACCAGGGCATTGGACCTAATGAAAAAATAAAGGGAAACTGCTCTTTGTACTTACTGCATACATGGATGCAGTGAAAGAAAATCAATACCAAACCTCCTTATGAACTGAGTTTTGGGTGGGTGGTGGATAAACACTGAAGTGCAGTATTGTCAGCTGCATTATTGCAGAGATTTAGGAGGCCAGGATTGTCTTTGTTAGATAGGTGTCCGTGCATCATGAACTCAGAGACGAGCCACCCTCCTCTGTGTGACTGGGATTTCATGTATATTAATGAATCCACTAAGGAATATGGGGGAAAGCATCACCCTGAGCAGGCCACTGCATGTCCCGGGGCCAGGCCACTTCCAAGCTGTTTACATCTCAGTGCTTTTGCTCCTATAGCCCTGGGCCATGCTGTGCTTCTCTGTGGTTCTGTCTGCAGTGGCATCATTATCCGCTGGCATATCCACTGTATCTTTAGCACGATCACACTCTGTGCCAGCAGTTACCGAATGGTGTGAATCAATTTGAAGCAGGAAAATTGTATTTTACTTGTCAGGTCATTTCATTCTGTTGAGTGAAGGTCTTTAAATGTTGTGGTCTCTACTTGATATACAGTAGCTCAAAGCATGCATATATCATTATCTGGGCTTTAGCTGTGACTAAATATTCTGAATATTAAATGGGAAGAAGTTTACTGCAGCTAAATGATGATGACACTGTTGTAGCTGTAACATTCAATATTCAGTAGGTGTTTGAATGTTAAAATCAGAATATAAAAATGCTTCAAATCACTGTTTAAGTAAGGAGCCTTCTTGCCATTTTAAATCTGTATGACTTTTAGGACATTTTGGAAAACAGTATTTTGGCTATTTTGGAAAAATGTTTGGAACCAAACAGTGTAGCTTCATTGATAGTATGAACACACACACACACACAGATATATACATAATAGCTATCCATCTGATGCAACACAGCAAGACCCATCGGCACAGCCTTTTCTCCTTTGTTTATTTAGACAGGATGAAATTGCTTGACCAATATGTAAGGCAGACAATTTAGTGAGAGATTTGTCTCAAATGGATGATGCCACTATAATAGACAGGAACAAACTATTATACAGAAAGCACAGGCAAAATTACTTACATCAAGTAGATGTATTTTATAGCCGACCTTGTCTTTTAAAATACAGACTATGTAACAATGACGTAACAAAGAATAGAATAGAACAGTTTGCTCTTGGATAACCAGTTAACTAAACAAAACCTGTCAACCTGGTCGATGCAGTGATAACTTCATCCTCAAACACCCATCATATCACACTGGTATCTTGTAAACATTATTTTTTTTTTCCAGGTGGAAACAAACAAACAAACACCTGTTTGTCCCTACTCCAGAGAATTTAGCCAATCAGATTAGAGCTTGCCAGTTTTGTGTGCATCAGACAGTCAGTGAATGACTGCTGGAGCTCCATCGGTGTGCTGTCTGAGACTGATACTATCAGTGCAGGAACTGAATGTGATGAAGCTGGCAAGAGCCCATGTCGGTCTTCAGAGGTTTCTTGTCTTTGACTTGAGGACTTGGAATGCGGTCACACATACCAACATAGGGACCTCTGCCCAACATCTGCCTGATCAATAAACACAGAGTCCTCACAGACCCTTAAAAATTAAAATAGCATATTTTTCATGCCACACATTTTCCATATCCTCAGAAATTCTTCATGCTTTCTATCATTTCAAAGCAATGTCAGGCAACGAGGTCTGGAATAATCAGTGGTTCTATGGCTTAAATGGGCTTGTTTTGGGTGTGCAGCTGAGCTAGGCAGGAACCGTGGCTGGAAAATGGGTATCCCATCATGGTACCACTCAGCTTCCTGCTGAAAGCTATTTACTCATGTCATCTGCCGAATCCATGGCATCTGGAATAGCAACACAATTGAAACTTTCTGAACAAAAATGGCTTCAGAGTTTGGCACGAAAAACAAAAAAAAAACCCTCATATAAACTCAAAAAGGCTGCAACTTTAAAATAGGGACAAGAATGGCATTACCTCTTGACCAGACTAGACCAGTCAGTCTGCAGATTCTGAGCAGGTCTGTTTTGACGTCACACTTACACACTTCTTAGAAATGTTTACTACTAACATTATGAGGCTAGATGAGGCTTGTGCATCACAGAGAGCGGCTGACAGAACTGCATACACTCACATGTACATTCAGCAGATGTTCTCCAAAACTGCACTACAGTGTCATTACAGTACAATAGTTTAATAAAGTTGTTAATTTTGTTTATAAAGTAAGCATTCTTGTTGCTTTATAACGTTATAGTTGAACCACTGATGGCGGACTGACCTTGACAGTGACAGTGTATGGCAGTTCATGGGACAGTCAGAAACCTTACGGTTTTCATCCTGTAGCTGCATGTTGTGGAAGAACATTATAGCAGGATGTAATTCTCTCAGTTTATGTCTATGATGAATCACGCAGGTCAATTTTGAACACAAAAAAGTTCTGTAGCTTTAAAGTGTCATTTTTTCACTAATTGTATGATTTTTTTCAACTTTCACATCGAATTCTTACATTCTATCGGCAGGTCACACTCAGGACTCCATTGACTTACAGTATTCATTTATTTCCCATACTAGTAAACAATGGCGCACAGGTCAAATATGCTACTAATGCTGCTAAAATGTTGCACTGACCAATCTGTATCCAGTACTGCACTATAATTATAAACTATGTATTTACGCTATCTTTGTTAACTGCACTTGCAACACAATTACAGTGCGACTATTATTACTGGCTTCTTTTCATTTTTCATTTTAATGGCCCCCCTGCCAGTGCGACCATCTGTAGAACATGGGGCATCAGTGCTAGTCAGGAGCCCTGTTGATTATTATTCAATTATTTCGATTTGAATATAACATTTTAAAAGGACACAGTTCTGGGAAAAGTTTATAAAGAACAAAAGTCAGTTTGACCCAAAATGGAATGTGAGCGTTACAATAACACGTCCATTCTAGCAGCTGGGAAGATAGGAGTCAAGTTGACCCTGGTGATTGAAATGCATTGGTCAGACATGTATTACCAGCCTTGAAGGCTCTCATCAAACAGCCATCATTCTCCTCCAATTGCAGCCTAAACCAACCGGCAGGGATAATAGGCTATGCTTGGAACAGTGAATCACAGTACAGCAGGCGAGTCAAAATGTCCACTAGAGTCCGCTGAAACATGCTGGATTGAGGCCAATTTACGCTCATAACAGCAATGCTTGTCTCGTTGTCGATACAGGTGGACGTTTACGACAAATGCTAAAAGCTATCAGCAGGAGAAGGATATCAAGGTGTGTGCTCCCCCGCCTGTCATATGGAAGGGTGTAATTTTCAGGCCGCCACTCATTCCTGCATGATTTACAGCTGGAGGTATAATTGAAAAGGGTGTTTCCTCTGTGTTGTTTATCAAGGGACATGAATGTTGCTGAGAGGCTTAGTGAGGGAGACTATAAATAATAAAACAGTCTCATCTAGCACTCCGTCCACCTGATCTGTCCTCATAACGGCTGTTCTTTCACATTCACACTCAAAACATTGGATTTTGTGAAGGTGAAAGGACTGGTTGAATCAGATCGAGCACTTTGTTCATCATATGACAACTAAAGGAATGACCGGTGAGGATGACAGAAGAGGCTGTCAATGTTTTGAAACCTGCTCCCACAGGCCTCAGGGTGATGTAGTATAAGTGACCATCGTTTTGGTGCCACAATTAATGGCCTTTGATGAGACAGCAAGACAACCAACACTTAACGCAACATGCTACCAGCCTGGGGTGAGTTAATGTGGCAGCGGGGCGGCAAGGGTTGTAAAGTATGTGTTTGTGAAAGGCATTCGAGGCAGAGAAGAGAGAAAAAAGCACTTGTGTAACATGGATGCTTGAGTGCAGTCCTTGACAAGCTGTTTACAAGAACCACAGGAACAAAACAATTAAGAGTGTCCTTTGCTGGCTGCTGATGGCTTTGACATATGCCGCCATTTTGAAGTGGCATGTCATTGATTCATTTTAATTAGTTCTTAGGAAATGTGTGCGGGATTTGTGGAGAATGCTGTCAAGTAAATTCTAGACAAAATGCTACACTTCACGTATTTAATTGTTCCCTAGATATTCAGAACTACATGAAACAAGTTATAAGTTACACTGAGAGGAACAATAAGTCAAGAGGACATTGTGAGGGAGGATATTTTTTTCTATGTTCCAAGCACTGTTTGTAATAAACAAGTCAAATAAAAATAAAGTTTATCTAGCTGCAATGAAAATATATAACAGGTGAGACATGAGGCCTGTCAGAATTGTGGCATGTGCTGTCAAACCATAAAAACACCGCCACAGAAGAGTTCTGCTCTCTTCTGTTTCATTCTCCCTTAGAAAAAAAGTCAGAACGACAGAAAAGAAAGCAAACAATTTACAGCATGAAAAGTAAATATACAACATATTTCTAATTGCCATATGTCTGTGGTTGCCCCTTCCACCACATTTATGATATTGCTGCGCTATGCAGTAATACTTTTATTCAACAAGGATGCATTTTTTTACTATATCAAATAAACAAAATGCTGTTCTTTTACAGTAATTTATCAAAAAATCAACTTTTACGTCACAAAAATACATTATATTTCCAAGTACATTAAAATAGAAAAGTTGCATTTTTAAAATTTATAATCATTTTATTCATTCACTTACTTTTTGGAAAGTAAAAATACCATAAACCATGTCATAAATGTGGTCAAAAGGGAATATGTCTGGCCTTCTAGTTGGCTTGACGCACTGGGTGTATTCCAGCTCCATATTTGGCTGTGTCTGGAGTGAGATAAGTATTGAAGCACTCAGGAGAATAAATGACACATCGAAGTGATTGTGATCATCACAAAGCACGCCGGCCAAGTCTGCTCCCCCTCACCAGAAAAAGTGAAAAGAGGAAAGGATAGGCGATAAACGGCAGCACTGAGCAGGTGAGAATGTGTACGTGTCTGTGTGTGTGTGGTGTGAAGGTGAGGCAATGAGCTAACGCTGTGCCTGACTTCCTGTAAGCATGATGGGACCATCAAAGTTGACATATAACTATCAACGTGTGCTCAGAACAGTCAGACAGCGATGAAAAGCATCACGGTCAAAGGAGTTGGGAGGACGTGGGAGTGGACGGAGGCATTGATCTCCCTGCCACGGTAACGGCGCCACCTCTGACATGACAATTGCACACAATATGGACGCAATGATGGCTTCGGCTACACCCTGACTGGTAGTATGAGCCAAAAGGGAATCACACAAACCAAACCTTTGGCCTCAGACAAAATGGCCTGGGTGAGAAGGGTTAACACATTTGCTGAGAGCTTCTGAAAGGTAAGACCAAACCCAGCGAACGTGACTGGTGAGTAAATGTTTCAGTCAGCCATAGGAAGCGCTCCTGGTGCCTTCTGACAAGCAATCCATCAAAAGGAACACACATACTCTTACATACACCAGTATACACACCTGCACACGCATATACCTAGAGGGATTTGTTAAAATAAATGATGGATAAAAAGAAAAGAAAAGCAGAAAGAAAATAAATGAGGTTTCTTAAGTATTTGATCAAGTGTGGCATTTAAAAAAGGTTTCTCTTCACCATAGGTGCTTCCAATTAGCCAGAAGACCCAATGTGACACTGCGGCTCTTGTAAGAGCCAAACATACTGTATGTGATGTCAAAGATTACAATAGACCTGTAAAAAAAAAGTTCTTTAACACACCTGAGTGATGCAAACCAAAACGTGTTTGTCAATATTTGAGTGTAGCTATTCGGGACAGTGGTGGGGAGATGATAGCGCTTCTCATACGTGGAGGAGATGTTCACTGGAGCAGAGGCCTGCTTTAATGGGCCGGTCCCCTGTGAGAACCACAAAGACTCTGTGCAACAGAGATTTACCGTTTGATCTCTCCATCTTATCTGTTTCTTTTTCAAATGACCTTGCGGTGCAGACTTTTATGCTCAGCCTTTTATTCTGAGCCATGATTGGATGCTCCTCTAAGCTTAGATCTGCGCAGTGTGATGGATGCGTTTCCCTCACATTTATGTCCCCCCACCAACCCAGACAGCCACCAATGAATCTTCTGTGGTGCGACCCCTGCGAGAAGACCTTTCATGAAGACCTTTCCTCAAACGCCTTTTTTCTGCACACGTCATCCCGTTAGCTTGAGCAAAACAAAGGTGTTTGGGCTCCTGGTGTCCTTCGCTTGAAAAGGCCTATGTGTAACGGGCACAATACGCGGGCTTGATTGCATGCTTCTCTGCGGTTGTGCATTTACTCTGCTCATTAGAATATAGACTAATAAAAGGACTATAAAGAGCAAATAAAAACACATTGCCCACAGGATGTAATCAGCGCTTTTAATTTGGGAGGGCAATGCTGAATGCCTATGGGAAGTGCATACTGCTGCTATGCTGCTGCCTAATAATATGCATAGAGAGGGAGACAGACAGAGGATACAGTGGATTCATTGTCGTGCTAGGAGGATGATGGAAATTAAGAGTAAAACACAGAGAAAAGTAGAAATAGAAGCACAGTGAAATGAGGTCCTAGGGTGAGGAGCGAAAGAGAAAGCCTTGACGCAACATTAAATATCCACACTGTGTCTCTTGCATAATTAATAGATGAAGGAGATTTTGAACAGAGGGCCGTCTGTGAGAAAGCGGCCAGGCGTCATATCAGATATAAATAAGCAGTGCCAAAGGCAAGAGTGTAGATTAGAACACTCAAGCATTCACCGAAATCTCAGCTGTCCTCTACAGAATGCTGCTCGTGTAAGACAGTCTCCTGCACTTGTGCTGAAAACCCATCTATGGAGGTACAGCAGTTCACAGACAAGTTTGAATTCGAATGAATAAGAAATATTTGTACTGTATTAACTAATTATAATTTAATAAATATAATTTAACATACTCTAAATAAGACATGATTTATTAGTATGGAGAGATAACGCATTTTATATCCAAGCAAATGTAAAAAATCGAATTTTTTCTATCCCGTGTTTATCGATAGTTTTTACTTTTCTTTTGCAAATAACATTTATATAAGAAATCGGAAAAGTGTTTATATAATTCTAAAGTAATAAAGAAATATTTTTATGGAAACAAATATGCATTATTTAAATCGTTCTGTAATCGTTCCAACTTTGCTTAAATAATGGTGGAGAAACAATTGACAACGAGTATTGTATTTTAAAGGGTCACTCCACCCATAATTCACATTTTGTCATTAATCACTAACTGTAGCTTCATGTATTTCAAACCCGCAAAAGCTTTGTTTGTTTTCGGAACGCAATTCAAGATATTTTGGATGTGACTGTCCCACTGCTAAGTAATGAACACTGTCACTGGTTCAACCTGTATATTATGAATTGATGAGAATACTTTTTGTAAGCAAAGAAAATAAAAATAATGACATTTATTAACAATTTTTCTCTCCACATCACCGTAGTGTCATTTTAGAGAATATACACGCAACACAATGATACGTTTTCTACATGCATTTACACTTTCATTTGAATGAAAAATCCTGTTTGAGTGCAGTGGATAGTCTCCAAAATGGCGCTCTGGACAATTGTTGAATAAATGTCTTGATTTTTAGTTTATTTGTATTCTCTTAGCTTCATAACGTTACAGTAGAAACACTGATGACAGATAAACTATTTCATACAGTTTTTTTTGGACCTTGACAGTGTTCATAACTTGTGTCGAACACAATTTAAGATATTACGGGTTTTCAACAACATGGGGCAAGTGATTAATGACAAAATGTTAATTTTGTTTAACCCTTTAAAGCAGAAAAAATAACATACTACATGCAAGGTCAAGAGAATAACTTTACTGCGTGTGCAATGTTACAATACACAGCTATTTCTATGCGCAGGCCACTACTTTCCCAATACAATCATTTTACAATAATAATAATGACAAAGTCAAACAATGGAGCCTCACACATTTGGATCTCACATACTGTTTAAGAAATATGTTTGTACCACTAGTCCAAAATCATCGTATAGCCTAAGTGATTCAACGACTGAATAAAAACTACTGTGAATATGTTAAGCTTCAACAGTTTTTGAAGGTTCTTGGCTGCATTTCATGGCTTTTGTTCAGATCTAATTTCCAATCTGCAGTAAATCAGCTCAATTAGGCCTTCTGAAACTGCAACGACTGCGCCATCTCATATTGAAGCACTGAATAATAGCGTGTATCTAGCATTCAGCTCACGTTTGGGATGAGGGAGATAGGTCTGAGTGATGTGAGGTTAGCTTCACCTCCATGCTTTCCCTTATCATGAGAGACAGATAATGTCAGTGTCCACCTCAGCGCTGATTACCCTGTCATATGGCATCAGTGTCACTCTCTAAGCCAACACAATACCCCCCTGGGCCCATTAGTGCTGGCCTGGGCTATTTATGGGCTCTCCTCATCACCCAACTGCAAAAACACTCTCTCCTCTTTCTCTCATCGCTTGTTGTCTATTTCCATCCCTACTCCTTTCTGCTGTTCTCCTCTATGAAAGGAATAACTTTTGAAAAGCACACTGTATTAAAAAAATAAATAAATAAAATCTTGTCCATGGAGCTCCAAAAGAATCATTCGATTTGCTATTGCTGAACACAATAAGTGGCATCAATTTCTGTGCATGTGTGGTCTTTGTTTCTGTCCTCAAAAACACATTCTGAGGTATTAGACTAAAACCAGTGCAATACTCCTGCACTATAGTGAAGCATAAGCATATCCCTAAGTTACAAGATAAAAGCTGAATTCACTTTAAACCTTGAAAGAAAAAAAAATATGCACCATTTTGTCTCAGGGTTAAAATGTAATTGTAATTACTATATGTTTGCTTAAAAAACGGAAGGGCATTAGAGTTAAGTAGACCTGATATTCATCAAAATAACCAAGAATAAAAATGGGATAAAAAAAAAATATATATATAGAAAGAAAAAAGAAGAAGAAAAAGATTCAACTATACAAAAGGAGAGCTGATGGAAATGGATTAAACTGTCTATTGTAGTTCCATCTCTTTTCATGAGCAGTTGAACATGACTGCGGTAGGATAAGGGGCAGAGGCAGTGGAGTAGGATCATTTTGTAAGCTCTTTCTTCGTGATTCACATTTTATGTATGGCACTGATGTCCAGGCAGCGAGAGAGGTGGTTTCAAAGAAAACATGCTGAAACCAGTACTACAGTAGCACATTCACCGCAAGAATTGCTTACATCTCATTCACTAAGGCCATTCCAACGGCAAATCCATTTCACCACCTGTTGCTAAACCTCTGTGGATTTAAAAGTCAGTAATATAAATCTAAAAGTAAGTGGAAAGAGACAGTCAGGCTTTACATGCAAAAAGGATGCTTGTTGTAACTGTAATGGCTAGTTTCTCGAGATAACAAGAGAAAAGAAAGAGATCATTTTACTGAACTATTGTTCGTTTTTATGAACAATATATTTACCTACACACACGTGCACTTGTTACGATAAATAGTTATTTCTACTTCATTGACCTGACCCACACCTAGGACAGTCCATATAAGCTGTGAATGCTCTGATTCATTCCATTTAAAAGAACAAGTTCAGGGACTGGCTTATTAATATTAACATTACTATAAATGTCCTTGTCATTTGAGATCAAGCATAAGAGTTGCATAATGAAATGTTGGGAATATTTATGCAACTGTGTCTAAATTATTTATTTGCTAAACAACAGAAGTCATCTGAGAGATTCAGGTGAGAGGATCAACAATAGCTTCAGGGCCTATGCTCTATTGTCATACAGAGCCATTATTGTTCATGCCTCTTATTGGTTTGGCAGAATGCGAGAGAAGGAAAGATGTCTGAAAATTGCTCACCCAAATGGAAAAAATATTGCTGCCACATATTGATTACTGAAAATCACATTGTGTTTAATGCAAACTAACTTAAGTCACATTCTGTGTGTTTAGCCCCTGGAATGCGAATTTAAGAGGGTAACCCTGCCAAAAAATGTCTATTTTACCCTACTGGAACACGGCTTTTAATGGGGGACTCCGGACCCCTTGAAACGCAATTGGTTTTCGGCTAAGTTTGAGAAGCAATGGGGTGCATTTTGTAGTGCAACCCTGCACAGCATGAACATGATTTTTATGTACCATTTCAGACAGGACTAACACCTCCTTGTTTATTACAGGTTAGAGGGTCTGTTTTGTACATCTGGGCGTCTCAGAGATCACAAGCTCTGTATGCGTGCATTGCTTTAGTCATTCAGATTGATTACAATTAGTATAATCACAAATACCATGGTGAAGCTAGTACAGCAAAACCATGTTAATGTTACATGTAGTTCAACTATTATGATTTTTATTTGTAGTAAACACGTTTAATTTTGATAATTAAAACATATGTAACCGAGTGCAGAAATGAACGTGAGTAATCTTACCTGATACTTCTTTTATCAAAATATATTAAACGTGTGTGCGGTAAGAGGATCTATGGCATATCGCGTTGTGAAAAATAATATCACAGACATCGCATTCAGACTCTAGAATTATCACAGAGGTTGTGAGAGAAAAACACTGACATGGCAGATTCGGATGGGATTAAAATCACGTCTGTAAAACATAACATTCTCTACCGACCCCCTGTAAAACTAGTCCCGTCCGAATAGGGCTTTACTTTAGTCATTGTTTAGGTAGCACACATATTCTGAATGCCTTTGGCAGAATTCAGATGAACCATTTTAATCTAAATTAATCTATGCCCACCCCTAATATATATATATATATATATACATATATATATAAATCGATAAAACATTTCTAAGAAATGTCTCCTTTGATTAATGATTGCTAATACACTTACCCCCAGTTTCACAGACAAGGCTTAAGCTAGTCCCAGACTAAATTGCATGTTTGAGCTGTCTCAGATGA
>JAUMHR010000052.1:15891903-15908205 GCA_032361145.1 Enteromius fasciolatus
ATCTATCTATCTATCTATCTATCTATCTATCTATCTATCTATCTATCATCTATCTATCTATCTATCTATCTATCTAAATGCTGTTACTTTAACATTTCTGTCAAAGAATCCTGATAAAGAGAATGTATTACCATTTAAAAAAAAAAAATTAAGCAACTTCACAGAATTAACATGTTCATGAGAAATACATTCTGTATTTTTTTCTTTTGCAGACTTTTGAAATTTCTTTCAGAAAAAAAAAAAAAAAATTCTGACAGCAGTATTTCATATGTCTATGCAGAAACTGACTTTCAAACAGAAACTTCCCTTTAGAAATACTCACCAGGGTAAAAAGTGTGACAACTAGCCCTAGCCCCCCCTATAACTCCACAGTCACCTAATACAAGCTCAGTCATGTTAAAGAAGCGTGAGCCGTGGCGTGTTTGACGCACCTTTCAGAACCAGGTGATGGTGAGCTGAGCTGCCAGCCCAGTGAGTCAGACCACTGAGACCACTGAGACCACAAAGCCACGTGAAACAGTGAGACGCCTGCTGTCATGTACCGTAGCTAACTCTTCCTCTCCCTTCCTCTGTGGTTCTCTCTCTCTGCTGTCTCTCTTAGCCCTGCCATGCCCACTTCTACACGTATGCTAATCGTCTCCTCCAACTGGCAGCTGGTGCTCAAGGGGAGTTCGGGCACTGACAAGACAGGAGCCGGGTGTATAATTAAACATCAGACCGGCACGTAATAAAAGCTAAAGGATGAAATGAGTGTAATCTCGGCCTGAGGTTCCTCGATAATCAGCCCACAACCACATGCCTGGCAGAGATGGCAGGAAAACGGGAAAGAAAAAAAAAAACATGCTGATTTGAATGACCCATTTGAATCACACACCTCCCACTCTTTATTTGATTCATTTTTTAATTAGAGAGACAGAGTGAGGGAGGACTGCAGATCTTAGGTGATGGAGTGAGGCAGTGAAAAAGAGAGTGTGAGAGGGAGAGAGGGAGAAAAGCGGTGTTCAATCTCTTCCAACAGCAAGGCTTCCTATCTCGCTGCAACATAGAACTTATCTGAGCTCTGCAAGCCATGCTCATGAGCACTTAACCTTGCGGTTTGTTAAGAAAAAAAAACCCTGAAAATTGAAGCCCAATCAATGCTGGCCCGCCGAGCACAATCCGTACCCCATACGTCCACCCATTCACCTCCACTCTCCATGCATTGTCCTCCTACAGACAATCATTCTGCTCCCCGGCACAAATACTTCATGACGTTAAATAAAGCACAACACATTAGAGAGGAGCAGAATGGCACATCACCGACAGAGCTCTCCCAGCTGTCTCCATCAAGCACAGAAAGCCCTATAGCATTGTGAATGTGTCAGCCTGAAAGCCTCATACTCATTTGCCCTTCTACCTTGGAGATCATCACGGGGAGCCCATTTGTTGTGTTTGTTTATGCATTTCTGCTGATCAAAAGCTACGGCAGAATCCAACAAAGGCTGTTTAATTGCAGCTCTTGAAAAATTGATGCCGCTCTTAAGGACTTTTTTGTGTCACGCAGATATTGGGAAAACACAGGTGTAAAGGCCACATGAGAGCGCATGTTTTATTCACATGCCCAAGTGACAGGAGGAGGCAAGCAGAAACAGTGGAGAATTCAACTGAGAGGCCTTAATTAGCCAAGACCCTGCCAAATTTTGGACACACAAAGGATGGCATTTTCCACCTCACTGATAGTGAGGATAGTGTTCAGTCAGTGCAGTGAAGCTTAAGTGACTTTACAGTACAAAACGTCTGAAATTTTTTTGTAAAAAAAAATAACATAATATAATAAAAATGGTTCATACTTTATATCAAGTGGCTTTAACTACTATGTACTTAGCCTACATTTAAATGAATAATTTGGTGCAATGCATTTATTGTGTACATACATGTTTTTACATTGTATCTTTATTTACCCTAAAAATTACTACATCTGTAATCAATGTCTGTACTTACTTTCTGTACTAACCAAACCTGCACCTAACCTTATCACACCTCAATGGCATCAAAAATATTTTACATTACAATATGAACACAATATATATATATATATATATATATATATATATATATGTATATGTATATGTACTTTTTTCTTTACTTTTCACAGTGTATACATATGTATAGCAGTTAAGGCCACCTGATATAAAGCTACAAAAAATGCCACTAATTAAAATAAAAAAATAAAAAAACAATGAAAGGGTCAAATTAACCTAATAAAAATGAGTTGTTTAGGACAGGTTGCAATACTGATTCAAAACAAGTAACCATCAAAAAAAAAAGACAATGAAGAACGAGCATGTCTTGTTGGCCATGGTAAAGTGTTAGTGGTTGGACAAGCATGGTGCCAGGTTGGGCTCCCGAGGTTCACGCTTGCAGTGATCTGTTAACAAGCTGCTTTGGCCTGCTCATACTATAGTCCTCTCAGGACGCAGAGCTCTCTGCACAGGTCCGGTGCCAGGTCACTCCCCTACCCTGTAATTATCTCCATATCACCTCAGCTCTCTACATAAACACATGGGGCAAATTGCACACTACACCTGTAAAATTCATTCTGAGTTTCCCTTCATTCTGTATTCATTGCAGAACATTCCCAGAGTCTATGAAATACAACACCATGCATAAATTAGCATCCAGAGCTGTATTTTTCCTCTGCCTAATTGAACTGTTAAAGATGGAAACTGTGCGAGAGTCAGCGATGCCAACCTTGCCCTCTTCTTCACGGCAATTATTGCTCCTTCACAAAATGTCAAACGAAAAGGCATTGAGGCAGCAGAATTAATGTTTCCACATGATAAGTAAGCTTAATATTCAGCCGACAATTAGACTACTCACCCTGCCAACCAGAATTGGATCGGGTCCAGAGAACTCCTCCAACACAAACATTTGATTCCAAACCCATCCTCTCTTGGCACGACTTAGGATTCTTTGTCCTTCGCTTGGCCGGTTTCGCGGGATCATGGCTGATGCTGTTTGTAAACTTTGTGACTGATTGTTTAACGGAGCCATGGAAGAGTACGGCACACAAGTAATCCATACTAGCAGGAGAGAAGTCCATAGATCTCGCTGCATCTCCTCTCCACGTTTTAGCATCTTTGTAATTTTTTGTCTCTGCTTTGTTTTTGCTTCCCCTCCAAAAGTCAGGGGTCGACCAGCTGACGGACAGCTGAATGGTTACTCTTTTGTTCTACGTATCTCCCAGCTTGAGTTCATGTTGCGAAGAGGGTCACGGATGCACTCTGATCTGTGTCCAGAACACAGAGGAGAGAGTCGCGCGGAGAGATGCAACATCCATTAGTTGTTTCATCAACATAAGAGATCTAGAGGGGAGAGACAAATGCAGACTTACTGGAAGTGCATGTAAATAAAACTGAGAAGCTTGAGGAGTGAAGTCTCAAGGTCAGTTGGGTATGACATCTGAAATCAAGTCGGAGGACATCGGTCTTTTGTAAAATTATATAGTACGGCACAGATCTCTCTCTCTAATCTATTGGAAAACATTTAGGAATTATACAGTCAAACCAATTACAGTTTCAGATTACAGTGTTTGTGGTGCCCACATTCTTAGCGCACACCAATATTTCTCTGCATCAATATTTAACCACAATAAAACACACACACTCACGCAAAAGTTTACATAATTAAAAAAAAAAGATAAATAAATGTATAAATAAAATAAAAATACTATATAGAAACTTTTATATTACAATTAAAATCTAAGGATACGATTATGAATGATAACCTGCAGCAATTTAGAGGACCAAAAAAGAGAACATAACATATTTTCAACATATGACTGCAGCATAGACTATAAATGAAGTAAACTTGAAAATCACAGAGAATAGAGAAACAGCAGTATCTTTTCATGCTCATGAGCAGATTTCATTTTCCTGAACCAACTGCTTTCAATGCCCCTGACATATTACAACATTACAGTGTAATTTAGAGTTTAGTTTGCAGAATGGCTAAAAATATATACATTTTTTATATTTAAGAAAATATAAGCCAGACATTTTTATGATTCTGTACTTACACTATATGCTTTGTAATTTGTCCATACACTTTTTTTAATTCAGATACCGGCAGCAAGTCTCTTTTTTTTCCCCTCTTTCTTTCTATCTGGTTGACCATACAACAAATAATAAGCTGTATTTCACTAAACCAGATTATTTAGCTGAATGGTTTGAAGCAGCTTCCTCTGGAGAACTCTGTTATCTATTATTTCATATGTTTCAGGCATCAATAGGCAGCAGAAAGGTGGCTAAGAGGAATTCTTACTTTTAATCTTTTAATGCAGTACACAACGGTCAAGTATGTGTTTGTTTTCTAAAAAAAAAAAAAAAAAGTTGTGCATAAAATTAATTCAATTGACCTATAAACTAGTAAGCAATCCTCACAACGGAAACATTCACGGCTTAGTCTTCCTTCTACAGTGTAACTTCAACGAGCAATAAAAGCTTTATTGCACTCTAACACCATATACAGACTCGGCGAGCAAAGGCGACGCTTGAATTACTGGCGAATTTCAGCACCAGAATAAGTGGACAGCTCCTCGCCAAGAAAAGTCGTTTACCGTTTACGCTCGCTTTCTGGCTCCTTAGAGCGAGTAAGAACTGCAGGATTTCGATACTTAAAAGCAGGAAAGGATACTCCAGAAGCAGTATAGTGCACTGCATAAAGCACACGGCACAGGGAGTTGACTAAGTTGATTAACCAAAACGTTCCCAGACCACGTTCTGGTGTAAAGTGAACACCAATTTTCGATGCACGACATTCCTGAACGATATACAAAACAAATAATGCACGATGCGTATTTACGGCTCGGTCTGCAGTCTGTCAATCTATCTCGCTCTCTGATCAATCACTGTAGCGCAAGCAGCATCAAACGAAACATCCAGTATTTCACTCGAGCAAAAATGAACGCGCCTCCCGCCAAACCACAAATCTGCGTCTGTTAATGAGTCCTCAGTACTTACTGTATCTCATCCGGACGTCCGTTCCATGTCATTCACAGAAGATAAAAACATATCAGAGAAGAGGGGAAAAGACGTGACTTGTTTCGCAATGTTGCTGGCACTTGTCTTTCTGTCAATTTTCTGTCAATTGAACAAAATAAGAAAATAAGTTAACACACGCGGTTGGGAATAATTATGATCCGCACAGTTAAGTGGCTTGGCGTTGACAGGGTGTCGGGGAGCTCCGGCAAAGCCCGCTCGCTGAGTGAAGGAGTGAGGAGAGATGGACGAGAGGTGTTTGGTGGGAAGAGCCTCCCCTCTGCCGCGCTCATTGGGCTGATAAAGAGGCAGGTCCTCAGCCCTGGCAATGAATGCATGCGCCCTGCCCTGTGAATACTGAACTTTTATGTCAGTGCGTTGGTGTTTTCACTACCTTTTTTTCTTGCTTTTTTAAAAAAAAATTTATAACGCGTTTTGCTAACAAAGCATCCGTACGTGTGTCACGTCTTGACACTTCTTCGACGGTCCCCTGGCTTTCCGTCTCATTTTGCCTCGTGATTGGAATGCAAGGAGATTTTAAATACACGATCAGGACGCAAAGTCTATACGTTGCGATGTTTAGGCATCTCAGCAGCTTACTTGCTTTTAGGCCAAGTGTGAGTGTGAATACATGTAAATTGGGACACTTTTGCCTTGAGATGACTAGGGAAAATGTCACAATAAACACACACACACACACACACACACCTTACATATATATAATGATTAACAAGCTACAATGTCTTGATTGATCGACATCCCGCCAGAAAAGCACGTGATTGCTGTTGTTATGGTTACCTCAAGCCAGCTCAACATCGACCATTAGCTGCTCTGATAATTACTTGTAATCTAACTTTTTTTTCATTTGATTAATAAAACGTTTGAAAAAGACGCTGATACATATCGACATACACAATCTTATTATGATTTCACTATTAGACTTTAATTTGAGACTATGCGAGGGTCATGTGGCGGCTAGGGATGAAATTTAAAGGGTTCTGGCACAGCTCATGCATCTAAACCTATACAAAAACGAGTAGACACATCTCCAGTAACGCTTAATTATTTTTAAACCAAAACTGTACTGTTAAATGTTCCTGTCACGCTGGAGAAAGAAACAAATTTAGTATCTTCACACGACCCTGAACTGATGCTGTGAGCAGCTTCACTCTTCAATATCAACCCCTAACTAAACTAAATGCATCATTTGCAAACAATTAGCCCATTTGCTCTACTTTGAGAAAGTGCACTGAAATAAACCCACCAGCTTTTCAACACTCATTAGTGCACCTGAGATGTATCTTGACATGTTTTTTGTCCACATGCATTGAAGACTCAACGGTATAGAGACACATATGAAGCTCCGATTCAGCTGGCTCCCTCTAGCGGCCAAACATCAAGCAGTCATCAGGCGTGTTCTGGACTGCGGTCAGTCAACCCTTTGGGCTTAAATCTTGCATATACGGATGTTTAATAAATGATCAGCCTCGCTGCAAGATACTGAGACCTCTGTATTAAAAAAAAAAAAAAAAAAAGAAAAATTAATAAAAAATGAATTGTGGCCTATACCTGCTACACAGAAGCCTTGATATGTACAGTAGTTAAAATATTAATCAATATATTGGGTGAATTGCCCTAAAGCGGAAAACATTTTTTTTTGCCATGCAGACTTTAGTGAAATATTGTCCTACTTTGGGGCAATTTACCCTTGATCAATAAATCAAATGTTAATTTCTTTATAGGTTAAAGATTGAAGATGAGAATCTGACATGAAGCAGAAGTTATCTCAAAAATGCGTAACTAACTAAGCTATCTTTATTAATCTTTATTAAAGCTTGAAGAGAGCTGCTTTGCTACAAATGGTCAGTCCTTTATAACCTCTTCCTCACCCACATGAATTATCAAGTCACATGCCACAAAATTAGAATTTTGAATCACAATTCTATTGTCATGATCATGGATATAAACCTGCTCACATTTTGCATCTTGCTCAACATCCTCTTTAACTCTATTTCGGTTGTGCTCTGCAGTTTGTCAAGCTGCTCTCCAGTGGTTCTTTCTCTCTGTCATTGATTAATTCCACTGACACAGCCTTTACCGGTGATCAAAATATCAGACGTCTTCTGAAAAAGGCAAAGTAAGTGAAGGGGAAACGGTCTTTACAGCCCAAGCTTCCTCAATCGATCATTGGTTACTACATTGTCAGTGGAATTAATCACAGGCCTGGTGCGCCGTGAACTGCTGGCACCCTTCTCCACACACCTCAGCCCTGTCATTTGCAAATGGCGACAACAGCCTCGGCAAACAAACAGGAAACAAGCCGTGATTTATTCATTTGTCTCTGCATTTACATCAAATCATTTAGAGAGGCAATTACTTGGGGATTTTCCCAGCTGTTTCGCATAGATGTGAGGCTATGTCTTAAACAATTGTCTTTCTTATTGTAGACTTGTACCTACTATGAATTCTAATCTCTTGTGATTCATTAATCATACTGTTGGCATGTCTTAATACTATCGTACACTGTACGTATCTCCTACTTCTTCTCAAATTGCAGAACACTGTTCCGCAATCATAGCATTCCTTAGAGATGCTAAAAATGTATTTCGATATATGCGTTTGTGGATACATTAATATACACGTTGTGCTAAAAATCCTTGATCTAATTTTGTGATCCTGGTCAGAAATGTCCAGTCTTGGACTTAATCTTTTTATCATCTTGTTTTATTTCAATTAGAACAGGTTTTGCATTTCTTTTTGGAACTGATTCGTCATAGGAATCATTGATCTGGGTGTATGCACCCCCGTTTTTTGAGAATAACTGAATAATCTTATCAGTGTTTCCTCAAAAAAAAAGAGGTGAATAAGCTTAGATGAATCAATGAGGCCCATGATCAATCAATGCCAAAAATAAACATGAAAGCTGTGCTATTTCATAGAAAACAACCAAATAAAAAGATTGGATTTATAGTAATAATCTACATAGCATAAGGAGAAAACTATAAGGAACTTTTGTTTGGCCAGTCATTTTTGACACCAAAAAAGTGTAAGATACTTTTTTTATTAAACTTGTTTAATTATAACAATAATACATAAATATTAATAAATATAATAATATAATATAATTAAAATATAACAACAATTATTTTTTTCTTTTTCTTCTTCTGATTCTTCTTCTTATTATTATTTTGGCAAGCTGTTATTCCTTTTTCCATGTTGCAGCTTATTCCAAGTTTCAGTCTAATGCAATGTAATTGACTACATTTTTTTTAGAGAAAATAACTAACTGAACACGTGGGATGCACATAGGGTGTATAAATACATATTCAATATGCCTGTTATGATATCTGATGCCCATGCTTAAGTATGTGCAACATTTAATGTCAGAGCATCAGCATGTACAGTTGTCCAGCTTAAAACAGTCATGCTTTAGCAGCAGCTCTAGAGGAGAACGCACATCAGTGTTGGACTCTCCATTCAAAACACAATCCAACAAGACAAGAAGATAATGGACTGTGTTTATCGATTTCACCTCAACCAAAGCAAGAAAGAGACACTATTCTTTAAAGAGCAGCCTCAACTCTATAATAACAGTTTCAGGTGGATGACTCTCCATTCCTGCAAAGTGAGTGTTCATTCAGCATAATAGAATCTCTGTGACACAAATAACAAATAAAGTTATGCCAGCTGATGCAAGAACGAACCTACAGCAACCTTTTTCTTTCTCCATCTTAACCTCTGCAGGGGGATGAGTAAAACTAGATTTGCATTTCCTGAAGGAAATGCAAGAGCTTGCAAAGCAGCGCAAGATTAGTGTTCAAGTTTTAGGTAAGATTAGATTTCATTGGCTTTGGTTCTGTGTAAATGAAATGCTGCATCAGAGCTGCTTTGTTGTTGTCATGATACTAAGAAACTGTGTCGTTTTCAGTCGGCTGTTCACAGAACCAACAGCTCAAAGGCGGGTTTGAATAGTTCATATACTGTAAGCATGGAAGACAAGACAAATCATAATCCAATATGCAAATATTAGAGTGATGTTATGGCTGTCAGTTTAGGTGCAGTCTCATTAGGATTAGAACGTGCTAAATTAGTCTATACTGTACATCAATCTGTGATGTTTAGATCCACTTTTGGTTAAACAAAACTTTTTCATATGTGCTTGTTTGTCAAATGCGGAAATCCACAGAATGAAATGTCAAGTAGGAACACACCACACATTTTTTTTTAAATGCTGAATAAGCTATAAATTTAATAAAACGTACCCATTCATCTTTCCTTACCTTTTTCTAGAGTTTATAAAAACAAAAATATAGATAGCGCAGTAGGCTGAAATTATCAACAAAACACAGCAAGTATTAAGAGGTTGGACTGAAACGTAAGAGAAATATGGCATTGCAAGTGCATTGCAACGCATTGCAAGCACTGTAATCACCTCTTTTTTTGTCATAAGTCTCGCAATATGTTGACTGTTCACGTCTCTGTGTTATTTTGGAAAATCTGGTCATACAGCCATCTCCAGCCTCTCACAACAGCTGCTCGACAGAAATCCAAAGGTCGCCCGCTAATGTAGCAAAAGAATTAAATAGTCAAAGTTCACTCCAAATGCATGAATAATGATTTACAAATTTATGACGAGACTTTCCACCATCATACCCCCATCTTTCTGCGCGGGCACACGCAAACACACACAAGCACGCTTCCATTCATGGCCTCGGGGGTTTCCGATGTGTAAACAGTTACCAGCATAGGTTTAGTGCCATGATTAGCATATTAACACTCCTAAAAGTCAAATTTTAATTGGTAGCAAATTAAAGTTAATTGGTTTTTACGTTGATGATTTTAAAGCTCTGCGGATAATTAAGTGCAGTGTTCAGAATTTTGATATGCTGACATTTTGAGAATGAACAACCTGGATCCTAAATGAACAACACAACTAAGATCTTAATCATGCAAATTGAAAAACACAGCAGATTTGATTATCATGGATTTCATATTGGGCCCCTATTAATTACACTTAACTTATTTATTTATTTACATCCACTTACATGTAATGAGTGTATTTCCCAATTGCAGTAATTATTGTTCTCTGATAAATCCTAGACTCAAAAGCCCATAAATGGAGTCATGTCAAATAGGTTGCCGGTGAATATTTGGTACAAACATACATTTTACACACGCTAATATCCTGGCAGTGAGCTTTTGCACTGAGAAGGTATGATCTGACTGGAATTAGTGAGAACATCTGGTGGGCCACAAGCTTCACTCACATTTAGCTGAGCGCCAAGAGCTCATTCTTTGGCACCGAGATTCATAAACTGTCATGTGGCTGAATGAAGCGATCCTCGGGGGCAAAGCGGCTCTGTCTACCTGTCTTAATAAGTTGTACAAGTTGATTAGAATAGGATACAGTAGCAGACCTCCCATCATGAGAGGAAGCAACTGGACATGAAAAACCGTTTAGCGGAATCCATTTTGAGCTGGGCTTCTAAAAGTAGACGCTGATGGTTGCCATAAATAACAGAGGTGGCGTGATAATGGTGCAAGTTACCTTTAATAGCGCTCATTAAGACTGACACCTTCTCCATTTGGGGGGAGATGAGAGGCGGCTCATTATGAACGCTCCGCATGCTCAGAGTAAAGAACGTGTGTGTGTGTGTGTGTATGTTTGTAAGTGTATAAGCAGGCATAGAAGACATCATTTTAGATGTTTGCAGTGGCATTTGTTGAGGAATAAACTTACAATTGTGACTCAGGTTTATGAAATGCAATAGGCATTAGCAGAGACTATTATTAGATCTGACATTCATTCATTCATGTCATTAAAAATGGTATGGTTTAAGAAATACCCACTTCCCTTTCAATGGTTTAAATAACTAAGTCAATTAATACATTTTATCATTATTAATAATCACACAATTTTAGCAACAATAACCTTTTAGCTGATTCACCAACAAACAAAATAGCATTGTGGACCTTTCTAATATTAAAACAGGCCCAGTTTCATTGACAGGGCTTAACCTAAACAACTGACGTGTTTTAGGTCAGTCAGCACAGTTTTTTTCAGTTGAAACAGCTCAGATTGACATTTTAGTCTCGAACTAGACTTACTGTAAGCCTTGTCTGTGAAACTGAGGGGTACTGTTACATATATTTCTTTGTAATTACAGTGCCCTCCACTTATATTGGCACCCTTGGTAAATCTGGGCATAGGTGGCTGTAAAAATAAATCTGCCTTGTTTATCCTTTTGATCTTTCATGCAAAAAATGCACAAAATTTTAACATTGATAGTAAAAAATTGAACATGGGGAGAAATTCTTGTGATGAAGTAAATGTTTTTCTCCAAGTTCCGAAGGTCCGTTGGTGTCAGTGACACCGCTGGGGCTGCTCCATATGAGATCACTTCAACACTGGCTTCATGACCGAGTCCCGAGGTGGGCGTGGTATCACGGTACTTTCCGGGTTCAAATAACACCAGCCTGCCGTCAAACCATGTTCTCCCCGTGGTCAGACCTCTCTTTTCTCCAGGCAGGAGTGCCCCTAGAGCAGGTCTGCAGGCATGCTGTTGTGTTCACAGATGCCTCTACAATGGGCTGGGGGGCCACGTACAACGGCCATGCAGTGTCGGGGGTTTGGAAGGAACCCATCTGCATTGGCACATCAATTGCCTCGAGCTGCTAGCAGTACGTCTAGCTCTGGGTCGCCTCAAAGAGCATCAGATAGACAGACAGACAGATAGACTGTACTTCCTGGAGAATGGAGACTCCATCCTCGGATGGTCCGTCTGATTTGGAAGAAGTTCGGAGTCGCTCAGGTAGACCTGTTTGCCTCTCCAGAGACATCTCATTGCCAGCTGTTTTATGCTCTGTCCGAAGAAACACTAGGCAGGGATGCACTGGCACACAGCTGGCCCCGGGGCCTCCGCGAATATGCGTTTCCCCCAGTGAGCCTTCTAGCACAGTTTCTGTGCAAGTTCAGGGATGACAAGGAACATGTCTTGCTAGTAGCCCCTTTTTGGCCCACCAGGACCTGGTTCCCTGAACTCATGCTCCTTGCGACAGCCCCTCCTTGGCCAATTCCTCTGAGAAAGATTCTACTGACTCAGAGATGGGGCACCCTGTGGCACCCACGTCCAGACCTCTGGAAACTCCATGTCTAGTCCCTGGATGGGACGCGGAGGTTCCAGATGACATTATTTCTTCTGAGAGAGCGTCTTCTGCAAGAGCTGCCTACGCGTTGAAATGGAACCTATTCGTCGAGTGGTGTTCCTCTCAATGAGAGGACCCCCGGAGATGCCGTGCTTCTGTTCCTGCAGCAAGGGTTGGAGCGAAGGCTGTCTCCCTCCACCCTTAAAGTCCACCCTTGCTATTGTTGCAAACCTCGACCACATTTATGGAAGGTCCGTTGGTAAGCACGACCTGGTCATTTGGTCCCTCAGGGAGGCCAGAAGGTTAAATCCTCCACGGCCCCCTACAGTACCATCTTGGGACCTGTTTCTCGTGCTACAAGCCCTACGACAGGTCCCATTTGAGCCTTTGCAGACTGTTGCGATAAAGTTATTGTCAATGAAGACATTGCTCCTGCATTGGCCTCCATCAGGACCTCAGACCAGCTCTTTGTCTGTCATGGGGGACGGCAGAAAGGGACTGCCGTCTCCAAGCAGAGGATGGCCCTCTGGATAGTGGATGCTATCACCCTGGCTTATCAGGCACAGTGTGTGCCCTGCCCCTTCAGTGTACGGGCTCACTAAACAAGAAGTGTAGCTTCGTCCTGGGCGTTCGCATACGGCACCTCGCATGCAGATATTTGCAGAGCTTCGGGTTGGACAACCTCTAATACGTTCACTAGGTTCTATAGCTTACTTGTGGACCTGGTTGACTCCCGTCTTCTCACCTCGAATAGGTAGTGACACAGAGTTGTCTGAGTTTGGTCGGCTTGGCAAAACTTAAGTCTCCAGAGTGTCCAAAAATTGCAGACCCTGTTGAGTTCCTCCGTTTCCCGTTGGCATCCAGATGTTCCCTGAAGAAGGTGTAAGGTTTAAAGAAATTTAATCCTTCCGAGAAAGCTGAACTCACAAAAGTCTTTGCACGAATGCAGATGGCATGCAATAAACGCTAATCTGAGACCTTCAAAGACAATAAACTTTGACGCTCAGGATCGAAAACAAACACCATGTGACACAGTCACCCACTTTACGGTCTTCTGAGTCACCCACACTGGGCAGTGAAGCCGTTTGCGCACTTTCTGAGACCTTTGATTCCTGCTTGTCACTAGTGCTTGACAAATTAGGTAAGATTAGGTTATATAAAACAATCTCTTTGCAACTCAGCATGCAGTGAGCAGCTGGCAAACGAGAGAGATTAACCATCCCTGATCTCTGAGCAAGTTATTAGAACTAATTGCATTATTATTTTAAGACGGGACGCATAATGGGTCTTCAATGAACAGACTGATGATAATTCATATCTAGAATAATCAAGTCTCTAAATTAAGAAAACTAAAAACACCTAAGTTCAGTATTGTAATCTAAATTTAATAAGAACATAAAATTGGAGTCAGATTAAAACAATGTAAAAAACATAAAGGTAAAACTTAAGACCTAAAGTAAACTTAGAAACCTCAAATAAAAAAAAAACAGGAGTATTTTCTCTTTGAGCTGGGAAGCGAGGCATGACATCCTAGAACAAGTAGGCGGGACCTTACAAAGGAAACGGAGACGTCATGTCCCGTCACCATGAATCTGTACCACTGCTAGGGGGCCGTCTCACCGGCTTGGCTCCTCAGTGAAAAACTAATGGTCAATGAACATGGTAACTCAGACTGTGATGAAAAAAAAAAACCTATTTTTACATATTTTTTGTAAAAGAAAATGTTATATATGATCTATTGGGCATATTACCCATCAAATTAATTTTTTTCAGACAAATCTGAGAGGGTCAGGTGGGGACCATTTGATGATTCCTGCTGGGATGACTCATAAGGTAAAAACTAAAGTTTTGGATTAAATGGATTAAAATGGCAAAATTTAGGAGGTGCCATATTGCAAAATGTAAAAGGCCTTTAATAAAAATGAGCTAAATCATTAATGCAATTGTTGAACATGCTTCAACTTGATACAACCTTCCTCAGCATACACTATGTCCGCATATATATATTGTCTGCAAACCTTTTAATAAACAATAGAAAAACAAACCAGCTGGTTAAAAAGAGGGAGTAGCTATAAACAACCCACTCACATATCAGTAAACACAGACAATTACAAATATGTCACATATTTAAAAGTGTCCACATTCACATTCCAGCTTATAAAAAAAACTCACATGTCTGATTTACACTTAATAAAACAAGCCATTACATTAAATTATACCAGAAAAAGTTTGATTTTACCATATTGTCATAATAATTAGATCCTTGAAGCAGGGCTCTGAAGTCTCACGCATTCACCGTGAGACACACACATTTTAGCCAGTTCACACGCTCTCACACCACACCTTGTGTTTCTCACGTCTACCTACCTATAGGGTTCCTGAATTTCTGAAATGTAGGCTACAATATTTTTAAATATCCTATTGCTACACTTAATAGCAATATTGCACTGGTCTGTTGGACTTGGCTGAACAAAACTAAACAATATTATGTTGCTTAAGCTTATGTATTCAGTCATTATTCAATGGTATACTAAAAATCCATATGAAAAAAAAACTTACTTCTCACTGTTCTCAGGTCAAATATTTATATGCGATTAAAATGCGATTAATTTTGATTAATTAATTACAAAGCCTCTAATTAATTAGATTCATTTTTTTAATCGAGTCCTGTCCCTAATATATATATATACACGTAAGGGAACTAGGTTTCTAGGTTAATTGTTTGACTGTGATTGAATGTTTATTGGTGTGTGAGCAGGTTGTTTATCACAACTCCTACTTGTTAACCCACTGTTTTTCTACTACTGATTGCAAATAATTTAAATAAAGCTTTCGTAGACAACAGATGTACATCCTGAACAAGGCTGTGTCAAGCCTAATTGTGCTCATCAGCAATTTTAGCCTGGAACACATGAGTGAATATTTAGTTTGTTATATTTGTTTTTATTTGTTATTTACCTCTCTCACATATCCAATGAGTACCAGTGACGAAATAGTTGTTTATACCCCTGTAGAACACCCAGACATTTTTTGAAGCTTGTTCAAAGGTAATTTTTTGGTGTGTGCATGTGTTTGTATGTGATGATACTTAATTATAGACGGACTAGCATTTTAATTACTACCGCAAAAAGTGGAATTATTTCAGCACAAGCATATTTTTATCAAATGTCATTTTTTGGCTGAAGCCATAAACACGTCAAGCAGACACGCTAAAAGACAGGTATTCATCTGACCTGCTTGTGTCTCTTTGGTGTTTTTATTTTTTTGGAAGAAGTTTTATTTTTTGACAGTCACATTGACTGTGATCCGTTGTTTTGTAACAGAAACTGAAGTGGATCTATTAGTCTCTCTCTGCTGAATATTAACATATTTGGATCAACTGCTGGACAGCTAAGGCATAAGCATTTCAGCTAAAGAAACTAAAAAAAAAAAAAAAAAAAAAAAACATGGGGCATGCTCTGTGGGACTGCAGATTTGCAGAGAACAAACGTCTACCTCAGAAACACTGCAGTGGCACCATTTTGAAGATCTAATCCTCTATGACAGTCACCCTGAGAATATTACCCTGTGAACCCCCCACACTGAGGATTCAGCCATGTGCGGAGATCACTTGCTGTGCTTACACAAAGCTTTAAGCGGGACATTCCCTTGCAGATGGGGATTGAGGCTCCTCTCATGTTCGCTGAGAAAAGTCCACAGTGGGATTCCTATCTTCTAATTAATAAGTGGTTTATGTGGTCTACACCCAATAAGATTGGTACAAAAGACGTTAGAACAGCCCTTCTAACATCGAAACCAAGGATCTCGAAACGCCTCAGGGAATGCACCACTGCACCAAAAGCGTTTTGTTCTAGAAATTTAATTGCACATTCTACAGACTTGTTCCTATGAGTATTACAACATAATGACTCAGTTCGAACACGAAATTAAAAGGAAAGGACTTTTCTATGAGCTGAGATAATCTTAATGGAACAATATTATTGTCAAGCAAGGAGTCCTGCTCAGCTTTCAAGTTCATTGCAATTGTTTGGTGATTAAAACTCCCTTTGGTATACATTGTCAGACATACACTATATTACCAAAAGTTTTCGCTCACCCATTCAAATGATCAGAATCAGGTGTGCTAATCACTTGGCCT
>JAUMHR010000052.1:15908305-15920210 GCA_032361145.1 Enteromius fasciolatus
GTTAGGAATGGGATGGCACTTCAGTTCATAGAATGAGTAAAGGCAGGTGAGCGAATACTTTTGGTAATATAGTGTAGTTCAACACCTCCAGATACTAGATTTATTTAGCAACACCATCCATAGGGGATTCTGTAAACCTATTCTCTGAAGGGCAGTGTAGGCCGTTTTGCAGAGACAACCAATTTCCTTTATACACTATGTGGGATGAGCATCGAAAAGTGTGATGTATTTCTATTTTTGATGTGCAATTTCTCACTGTTTACATGCATAGATTTTTCTTCCATCTGAATAAATGCAATCCATTTGCAGATTTCAAAAGCACAATTTATGTTCGCCCTAAATTCCGAAATCAGACAAAAAGAGTTTATGTGCGTCATATACATTCCAAACACAATTTCAGCGCATGAAATGAACAGCATTAATGTTACCATAACAACTGTCCTGTCAAAGAAAGCGGCATATGAGTTAGTCAACAGATAAGAAAAAAAACGACAAATAAAAAAAAAAAAAAAAAAGAAGAAATAGGAGCAGCATGAATGAGAGTGCAATATATATAAGAAAACAGTACAGTATGAAGGAAAACCAAAATAAGAAAAAACAAATACACCAATAACCACTCGTTCTAATAGATTTGGCATTGGTTTAAAATGCATTTATTCTGCAAAGAAAACAAACCACAATATGCAAGGTATTTTTGAACCTGATTATGAAAGTAATCAGAAAATCAGTTTATATTATTAGGCTGCATGAAAACAGTTATTGTGTTAATTCAAAAAACATTGTAATATCAAGCCAAAACCCCTCATTTGATAAGGATAAGGAAGAGGCAATAATTAGCACTTGCTAACCATTGAAACTTTACTTGTACTTGACAGCCTCAATTACGTAAAATGGTAAGTATATATGCTGTGAATTATCACAAAGAGACAAAGTGGGAGAGTAAAAGAACGGGGGAGGAAGAGGTGAGAGAAAGACCGATAAGCAGAAAGAGAGTGAGAGAGGAATATAAAGCACTGGGACAAACAAATGTGAGTTATTGATTTATTGGGGGGAATAGTCTATGTGACAGGTGCAAGATTGATCAAATAGAAGGTTATCCTTACTCACAAAAGCAAGCTGTTTGCCAATATCCATCAGTGCAGATTCAAAATGCCTGCAACAACCCTTGACATTCAAACACAGTGCAACAATTTGTGTGAAAGGCCACATAACAAGATGAGAGGCTTATGTTAAAAGGAGGGAAAGTTTGATTTATTTTGGAGGGCATGAGAAACACTACTAGTCAAGTGAGGTTGTCATAGTTATTAGTTATATAACATGGCAATTTGTCACAGCTTATACATTTTCTCCTTTATTTCAGTAATACTGAGGGGGAATTTATGTTACTGAAAAGCATTTTTTTTTTTAAATATTTAACCCTCATAGAGTAAACCTTTAAATGTATTATTTTAGCAGATGCCTTTATCTGAAGTGACTTATGAAAGTGGGACATAACAACACAAGCACTTCTTTCTAAAAAGACAAGAAAAAAAAAACCCAAAGTAGATAAAATACTGTGCGACAAAGGGTAAGAAGTGTGTTAACTTGCTGCAGATCAAGTGCATGCAGAACTGTTTTCAGTTGTGTCTTGTAAACTTTTTAAGATTTTAAAGAAAAGTTCCTGAATAAAAATGAAGAGAACAAGGAACGAGAGAAACATCCCTTCCCACGTGCATCAGTAAGTGTAGAGTTCAATCAACACAGTCTCACTCGTCACACTGACGCTTGGTCAGGACCCTTTTGCTGTGTTTTTCGATCCTCAAGGTACCAGGCATATTTCGACGTGAGGGGTCCTCCGTTGTTTTCAGTTGTTTGGCTTAATGTCATGGTTTGCATGCATATATAAATTTATTATATAATTTTTTAGGTTTATTGGAGCACCAAACCCCACTCCTACCTCAAACCTACCCACCTCTGAACAGTATAAACACACACGCAGGCAAATGCAGTTACTGTGCAGGTATTTATTGCACAAACTAATCATAAACAAGCAGAATAAATACATTACAAACAAGTCGTTTAACAAGTCTTCTGAAGCCATACAAAGTCTTTATGTGAAGAAATATATGTGTATATTTCACAACAGCACGACGCAATGACAGCCAACAGTGACGTAAGGAAGCGCAGTTTTTGAAATCGCTCACAGACAGAAAGTACACAAAAGACGTAGACAGCGACCGCGTCTATTCCTTTCAGAAATCAGTCGGTTTGAATCAAAAGACTTGTAATATTAATGTCTTTCAAATAAATGATGATGGTGGTTGTATCTGCCTGCTATATCTTGTGTTTTATTCACAGATGGTAGGTTTAGTAGATGCTTTGGGTTACGTGCTCATAAATGTGTAAATAATATCATTTAAAATAACAATAACAAATAAAAATAACAGTTTTGACTGTTTACATTGAAAAATCACACCCCTACATATATCCAATAATGCTAGTGTTTTTAACCAAATATATATAATTATGGCGATAATATATATATATATATATATATTACGCTGGCATATTGACGCTAAGGGTTTCCTATTGAAAACAACGTTGAAATGTGCCTGAAAAGGGGTACCTTAAGGATCGAAAAACAACGCAAAAGGGTCCTCACTTGGAGTGAGACTGTGTTGGTTCAGTGGCTGTAGACATCCACCAATTCTTTAAAACTGATGCAGCTACTGATCTTGAGTGGAGCAAGACAAAGAGATGTGTGACTTGGGTCCTCTTAAGATTGCACAGACCGTAAGTGGTTGCCACACTAAAATGATGCCATCAGCCAAGTTGGTGGGGACAAATGTCTACAAAAAAAATGTGCCTAAATGTTTGGACCGAGTGAGGTTGAACACATTGATTGAAGGAGGTCATACGCTAACCCCTGAAGTACTCCAGTGGTAGCAGATGTGGCTTAGACTCTCGCTCATTCAAGTTACCTTTGAAGAACCAACCTGTGAGGTAGGACTCAAACCAGCAAGTGCAGTTCCTGCGATGTTCAGTGCAGAGAGGGCAGACAGGGTCATGTTGACACACTGCACAGGTGGCAGACAGGTCTGGTTGAATGTACACAGGTGATAGGAGAGCAAATCACCCCACTTGAAGAGTTTCAGCAAACGAGAGCTAGGCAGTTGCCACAAAATGCTCAGTTCTGAGGCCCGATTGTTCGTCATCCAGCAGGTTGTTCTAAGAAAGAAAAGGAGAGACCAGACTAACAAAAACTTGTTCAAGGGTTTTTGCCAGGAACAGGAGGATTCTGGTCAGTAATCTTCCACAAGTGGAGAGTTAAGTGTGTTTTGAGCAGCGAGGTTGGTTCAGCCTGCTTAAATGTGCTGGGAAGGATGCCAAGGACAAGTGATGTGCTGATGATTTGTGCGAATGCAGGGAGGACTGTTGCCTTTTACAAGATGGGAGTGTATTTGGGTTGAAGTGAAGGAGCTTGAAGACATATATAACTTTGGTGGATGTGTGAAAAGTGACTGCTGTTTTTTACCACCTTATCACCTTAAAAGTCCTCAGCAGTCTGTGAAGTGGTGGTGGTGGAGGGCAGAGGAGAGAAGTGAATGTCTTGAACAGGTAGTGGGAGTTCAAAGTCATGTTGATCTTGTCATAGTGCGACGTTGGCAGCAGCAAAGTTGGCAGAGACAAAGCACAGAGACTGATATATACTCAAGTCAACAGCACCTTTAGATTTGCCCTATTTCCTATTAGCTGCCCTGAGGCTTGGCAGATTTTTCACTGTGATTGTACGTGTGTATAGGTATGCTATGCAAGTATATTTTTATATATTTGCATAGACATAGATACAGTGTATTTAATCAATAACTTTAAAACAAAACTATTTTTGGTCCCACTTCATATTAGGTGGCCATAAGCACTATGCAATTAGTAATGTAAGTACATAGTAGTTAAGGCCACCTAATATAAACGTGGCCTTAGCACAATACACAATGTCTTAAGCTTTAAACAGCAACACTAGGGACTAACTGCTTTAGTCAGTGAGAGACTTCTGTCATGCTATAAAATTTAAAACAAGTGGAAACAAAGAGGTGTGAATGAGGTGTGATAAAATATCTCAAGTCAGCTAGTTGCTCTACCCTCTTACAGCTACACCACAAACGGTGGCAGGATCCCATAGGAATCTGACTAAATGGTCTATTAATTTCTCAGTGTTCTTGTTGACAAAAATCACCACTAGCTTTACTTTGGGGTGGGAAATGATAGGATAGAGCTGTAAAAAAAAGTGGGGGATGCAATTAATCTCTGTGATCTGAAATCCCTTTCTCCCATTAATCTTTAATTGTAAATTAGAAGAGTATGCGAGGCTGTCAGAAGTGGGGGAGAGTGCCTGGGGGGATGTGCTCCAGAGGCCATGTTCTCTGATTGAACATAAAATATCTAAGAGCCACAACTTATGCCTCATTATGACCTCCTACCTTTTTAAAATCTTTGTTGGGACCCGGTCAGCATGACTTGCATTTCTTAACTCAACACATCTGTTTGAGGAAATGTCAAAAGGAGTCCACTGTGGTATTTTCAACCAGGGCTCTTTGGAAAAACATGCCCGTAGCGACACTCACTAGATTTTTCCTTTTGAAAGAGCAGTAAAGTTTACTGCTCTTTCAAAAGGAAAAATCTAGTGAGTGACACCTCATGATTGGAAAATTTTATCCGAAACAGATGTGAATCTATAATGTTTCATTGCGTTGCTTGTTGTACATATCATGAAATGTGGTGAATGACGCTAAAAGTCTCTATTACGTTTCACAATAATTGTTGTTAATAATTGCAATTGTTCAAAATAACAGTGTTAACAAAAGCAAATGTGTGATAAGAAATCAATTTATGATGCATACATTCCATTTTAGTTGCTTCTAGTCTGTCGGCTTGTCTCATGTTTTCAGGACTACAGTACTCAAACACATAAATACATAGCTATTTTTTGGAAATGTGTAGTTTACAAATGATGCACTGTGGTAAATATTTTTGAGGTCATAACATAGCTATGCAGAAGGCCACCAATGATGTTTAATTCTATGCCGCGTTATGTTTAGGGGTGTGAAAATATCCCCAGAATAACAGACTGTTGTGTAAAACTGGACATATTTTACAGTTTCTGTAACCTTTACATAACCCAGGACTGAGTGTGGTGACCCCTGATTTAATTAATCCTATAAGCATTCATTATCACAGTTGTAAACATAATGTCTCTCTTTTTCTGAGGGGGTTTGACTCCATGTCATGTCCAGTGTGAAATGTTAAAGAATACCTACAGCCAATGGTCTGTGGGTGTGATGTCTGAGACTGAGATGTAATTTGCTGCAGTCATCATAATATTCATGAAAAAGTTTCTTCAAATTGAGCTGGCACCTGCTGTTAATTGTATGTATAGTATGCAAAAATGTAGATAGAGGCCTTTTTTTCCATTGAGTTCATATGATGCTAATTTTAGTTTGTACCAGCTTCATACAATCCTGAAGATTTGATTCACAACGACGCAAGCAGCAAGCTTGTGGACAGAGAGTTCTTTATTGAGCCCTTGCTCCCTTTCAGTAGACTAAAAAATAGGGGTACTTTGGGAATGAGGTTATTAATTTTGCCTGGACAGTTGTTACTGTGCCAGTCTTTCTTTTTTTTCTCGGCCATTCTCTGCCCCTCTGACACCAGTTCTCAGGACAAATCTGCAATATTTTTAACATGGCAGATAATGAATTCTGGCAGCTAAAGCAGAAACACACGCTGGATTCAACTGCAACAAACTGAGACAGAGGGCATGGTGTGTCCAAACATTACTGACTTGCAAATGATTTCAGGGGATGTTTATGAAACAGCGGCACCACCAGACTGTGTAACACGCTTAAAATGAGCCCGGACCAAACAGTAAAACTGACACCTTATATTATCCTACAGCTAAGTCGAGCGCATAATGTCTCCAACCATCCGTCATAAAATGAAAGCACGGTCGTAAAGCATTATTTCAGATGTTTTATTTTCTTCTCTTGTTTTGAAATCAGAAAAGCTTTACAACATCGTCCCCACTAGTATTTGACAGGAATGGCACTGGCCCATTGGAAGACTAGTCAAACATGTTTATTGGTCAGTTTTATGGCTGTTTATTAAGTATTCCCTAAGGGTTTCCTACAACCCATAAAACATCCATCTGACATAAGCTCTTGGGAATCTCATGACACTGTCATAGACAAAGATTGACTGCAAGTATAGGGTATTTCTTATGACTTATGTTTATTGTTTCATATTATGACCGCAGATCCTTAATGGAGGCAGACGAGCACTCTATACGAGAGAGGTATACCATGCTATTAGTTCAGGATCTACTTCGACCAGAAGCCACATCAAATTAATAACGTGACAAACGTGAAACACAACTAAAATGTACATTGCATTCAGTGCTATAATATTGAGACTTGACCAAATCCAGCTCCAGATATTAATGCCCTGATGAAAAGAGCTGTGCATCACAGCTTCATGGCCTGACTGGACTGGTGATATATGCCCGCAGTGATGGAGTGATATTAAACACAAGGGAGGTAGACAAACAGAGGAAGGAACAGAAGGCGCTGCCTGAACTCTTCTTGACTTCATAATGGAGTTGGCTTTTAAAATAAATGCATTGCAGGATCAGTTGTTTCAGTTCTATAAACACATTCCTCCAAGCGTAAATGTTTAAATGTTAAAGGTGATGTATTTCTTATTTATTTATTTTTTTCCAGTATTAAAATAATCTTCTTTCCCTGCTTAATGTGGATAACTATAAGTAAGCCATTTGTGGGTTAATTTAGGTAGGTTAAGTCACCTCCAGGTAATAAAAAAAAGTGTATAAATAATACAGCACGATTTCTAATTATTGGTTATTGTGATTTTTTATTGTTTTAGACTGTTTTATTGTATTAGACTTTAGGTATAGTTTATACATTTACAGAATCTAAATTTGCAGTTTCCTTCTTCCTTTTGTTCTTATTATTTATTACTTGTAGAAACTTAATTTGTAGCAAATAAATGGATGCAAGTTATATAAACTGAGAAAAATTGTGTGTGTGTGTGTTTGCGCTAAGTTTCAGACTTTAAAAAAAAAAGTGTTACAACCATCCAGTCTCCCCTATTTTATGATCATGAGCACTGCTCAAATATTTCTGCAGATGAGCTCAGGCATTTATGGCCTACATAAACACTGCAAACACAAGATTCATAATGCAATAGCAATAGAATCTTGAAATGCATTACCCTAGAGAAGTAGTTATGGAAAACACATGCTTTTATACAGCAAAGCATTAATGTAGAGATGTACCACTGCTCATGTCAAAATCAAATGAACTATGAGTAATTTATTCTAGCCCATTTTCCTCACCAAATACTCCAGGTTTTGTCCACATTAATACAACATGTTTCAGGATACATACAGGATATTTATTAGCAAATGCAAGAGAAGCAGACTATAAACAAAGCTTTAATGTATATTTCAATAGCCTGCTGGAAGGTTTTCTAACGTATTAGGATGGGATCTGACAGGCATCACTGATTACAGCATGGAATCCCATTGCCCACAAGCCGTAATATGGGGAGACGGAGTGCTGTAATTGGCTGGTAATACAGATTTTTAATACCCAGTGCCCCAGTTTATCTGTTTTTGTATTCACTTTGGGCTCAGTCTTAAAAAGCACCACTAATAACTCTATAGAAAAAATAAATTTGTGTTTCCCACGTAGGTCACTTTTACCAGCATATAAGATCCTGCTCCGTCCTATACATAAATAAAGGTGGAAACTTGGTGGAAGTCTAATAGTCTATATTAGAAATTAAATAAAACAGGATATGTAATTGATAATATAATGTGCATGAAGCACACATCACAAGATCATAAAACAAATCCTGTTTTTTAGATGGCAAATTATCAGTGAACAAATTCCTTTTACCAAGTTTACCAAGACAGTAAACATGATGAGCTTTGAACGAATGAGATGAAAAGATATAATATTTATCAGTTAACATAAAACATGAGCAATACAGAGTATTTTTCTTCAAGGCATGCTTTTTATCATGAGTGATTACTGGACTTCTTTGAAGGCCAGCAAGAAACAGCAAGACAAAACAACCAGAAGAAGCGGAACAGATTGTGACTTTGAGGGAATAAATAAACAAAGCTAATTTAAATGAATCGAAAATGCAAGCAGAACAGAGTAAGACAAGTAAAAATGTAAGACAAGTAATCTATAGCCATTCGATAGCACTACTTACAGGCAAATGAGCAGACCGGACATGTCACATTAGTTAGTTACGTCCCACAAAAAGTAAGAGTTAAATCATTATAAAAGTAACTAATTACCAGGGAAAGTGACTTTTTAAATATTTCAGATAACTTGAATGTCGCCAATGTAAATATGTTAAATGAATGAAAACGATATTGAATAGAATACATTATTATTATAAAATATTGTGCACTATTTTACAAGTTTCTGTGGTACAATGTGAGAGACACCAATGAAATTTCATTTATTATTGTAAATATTATTAACTTTCTATGGACACTTTGGGAACATCAGTTTTTTTTTGTTTTGTTTTTTTATATAGCATTATAATATGATATTGTGCTAATTTTGAATTTAGGCACTTCCTTCCTGTAACGTAAGGGTTCATTTAAATTAACATTTAAATACACATAAGCTTTAGTGAAACAATGGTTGCGCCCTTGTCATGTTACAGATCACGATCATGTAGGTACACAACCCAGTCTCACAGCAGTTTGTGATTTAGTCACGTAATTTAATTTATTTATTCATGCCAGTGACACATTTATTTTGTTATTTTCTTAAGTCTAGCATGTTTTGACTAATGCATTTCAATTTGATGCATCTTAGTTTTAAAAACATGCTAGACTTACGAAAATAATGAAATAAACGTGTCCCTGCCCAACACCGTCTCACAACCAATTTGTACATAGGCCTATTAGTACGAGTTGCCAAATTTGTGCTAATTTTGTACGGTTTGTCTAAAACCCCATCACAGGAACTGTAGGGGCGGGGTTAGGTGTAGGTACAAATTCATACTCATTAGCCACCTTGTAAAATGTACGAATTGCCGTGAGATCAGGTTGCCCTGCCACAAATAAATACCGTAACACTGGGTTGAGGTACAACATATGTATCATTTATCTACCAATGAAGTACACATACTGTAAAATAAAGTGTTTCTGCACATTCATTAAGCATCAACCTAAGTTAAAAGGAACTGAACACTATAGAAAGTTAAAATGAATTACAGAATTGAAGTTCCATTACTAATGTCCTTGTATTCTCCAGTATTTCATATATGGCAGTATCAGCACGAGGAGCACGTTGCCGAAGCAAGCAATGAGATCAGTGTGTCCTTCATAATATTGTTCAAGCTCACCCTGTCCTCCCCAGCTCTGTCACTCATTCAATATTCCTCCTTTCTCTAAGCCTCATCCCGTCATGTCGCCTCTCCCAGCACCCGTTTTGCACATTCGCTCAGTGTTAACAGGAATCAGCAGTGGAGTGTGGTGGGGTGATGATGCCCTAATGAAGATGAATATTCAGCTGCTTGAGAAAGGTTCCTGGAATGATTCCCAGCTTGTGCCTGCTGCCCCTCTCAAACTGGCACCACAGAAAGAGAGAAGAAAAAAACCAAGACATAGAGAAAATTGTACAGCTCTACACAATGTCTCCATTTTGGATTGAATGTAGTCAAAATGATGACGTTTTTGAGAAAAAAAAAAAAAAGAAAGAAAGAAATCAAATAAAATAATAAAGTCAAATTAAAAATATTGATATGTTGTTCTCACAAAATAAATCTGACAACTGTGGTTGGAAAAAAATGTGTTTTTGAATTACCTGGTTAACTCAGTTTTGCTTATTTAATTTAGGTTATAAAGAGATATGATTCACATAATTAATCAAAATTCATTGCAAGTAGCTTTTTTTTCACAAACTGAGGTAAATACACAGAAGGTACACAGTGTCACACACAAATATAAAACACTATTATGGTAACAGACTAAAATAATGAAAGAAAAATATATATAATGATGTAAGATGTAACATGAAAATGTAATGTACAGTTAAAGAATCAACAGCTTTTTACAGTACCATTTTTACAGTCTTTTGCCAATATAATCATTTTTATATATATAGCGCATGTCTCTCAAGGTCAAATATTAACATTGTATGTGTGTGTGTGCATGTATAGCCTACATAATCTATACATTTTCAAGAGTATGTGTGTATACTTCCAGTATCTAATGTATGAAAAAGTACATTATATAGAATTTTTAAACAAAAATAAAACTCACATAAACCTTAAATAAGACATTAATTTTTTTCATTATTTGGTAGAATGAAGTAACTCAGATGTACCTTTGTTCACCCCCTTGTCATTGCTTCTGGCAAGAACGGCTTTCGGTATAAATGTGGCTTGTGAACATCTGCTTCCTGTGACTCCTTCTCCTTCCTGTGTTTTTAACATTTGTGCATGATAAAAGAAAGAGGAAGAAAAAGTATTATCTACAGTAATTCTACACACTGGTTCTAAATGAATTTAAAAAACGGCTAATTAAAACACAGATAGTATTATGGAGAGAGCTGCGGTTTTACTCATCCCTATTACTCGTGTAGGGATATTCAACTTTCTCTCTGACCTGACAACAGACTGGCATGTAACAAGCATTAAAGCTGTCATCAGCTGTAGATGGTATGTACATTTCCCCAAACAACCTCCCATGTACTTCATGTCATCATTCCAATCATCCAGTGTGGGTGGAAGAGCTCAAATGTCAAATATGTAACCTAAACCTGCCAAATAATCTCCCGAGAAAGTTGTGACAGCTATAATACATCCAGATAGTATGAAAACCTTGCCCCAACCTATATATGTCCACTCATCATCTTCTTACTTTGAAACCTCTCATTTTCTCTTCCTGGGATTTAATGCTTCTTTATAGTGCTGAGCAAGCTCTCTGGGATGAGAGGGCCAGGGACTTAGCCTCTGTTGCCGTTGCAGTCCGGTGAAGGGAATTGGCAGATTATTTGGTCAGCTGCGATCAGTTCCACCACAGATTAAAAGTCTCAGAGTTCCCCAGGACGTGCCCTGAGTTTATACTTTTTCGTAAGTCCAAAGTCAGATGAACAGTCTGTGGTGAAACTGGTCTAATATCAAGAAACGGAAAACCGTGAAGCTGTTGTGTGTTTTAAAGAGCTTCTATTGTTTTTGAATTCTCTGAGTGAACACTAACCACCTTAGTGCATGAGCTACTGACTTTCAACTCCACTTTAGAATGTTATAATGCAGTCCAATTTTATCCCTAATTTTAAGACCAAATATAAGAAGGTAGATACATGAAGAAAGGAAGTGAAATAGAGAGCTGAAATACTTAAAACACACTGTTTTTTTTTCCTTTTCATTATTCCTAATGTAAAACCCTGATTTGTGACATTTCATATAAAAGACTATCTTGTGAGGATTATTCTACTTTGTAGTTCTTCTACGCCACACAAATGCACAAAATATTAACACAAATGAGTAATAAGAAAATGTCATCCTAAAATTCTGAAAGAACAGAAGACAAATGTGAGGAATATGTATCAACTTCCGATTAGCAGGTAATGCCTGATTTAGGATTTTTTAATACAATTTGTAATCAGTCTTGCATGTAAAGTAATTCTAGTGATGGTCAGGCTGCTCACAAGAGTTTGTGAAAACACAAAAAGATTTTACTAACTGTACATTCTTAAATAGATTAACAAGAATTAATGTGGTAAAATGTCTCGGTTACATATTGTAACCCTCGTTCCCTGAAGAAGGGAACGGAGACGTCACGTCGGTGACCAACGAATAGGAATCTCGCTTCGAGATG
>JAUMHR010000052.1:15943707-15954581 GCA_032361145.1 Enteromius fasciolatus
CTTGCCCTTCTGGATTACGTTTGCTCCTCGTTCGACCCTTGCTTCGTCTACTGGACTATTCTACTGTGTTCGCCTCTAATATGCCTGTTTGCCGTTGCCCCAACCCTGCCATTGTTTACGTTGTGTATGAATAAACTGTCTGTGTGTGAATCCGCATGTCTCTCGCCTCATCTGTCACAGTAAGCGATTAAGTAATGACACAATTATAATTTTTCTGTGAACTATCCCTTTCATGACAAGCGCCGGCATGCTTAGTTCTGTCCCTTTAAGAGCTGCACACATCTAATATACTGGCACCTTTTCATTTGAGTGTTTTCTTTCACTTTAGACACAGGCAACTGTGTTTAACGCTATGTTTTTGACAGTATTACCACAATCATATGTGATAAATACAGTATCTTAGTTCAGTAATTAGGCGCTATTTGACAGGCTTGTAGTGGAAAAGCGCATCCGGACAGCACACATACGAAATGTTTAATGTTTGGTGAATAAGTGTTGTGTCCGATGAGTGTAATTCTATCACTGAGAGTTAAAAACAACAACAACAACTACTTGATTAAAACCGATCTGATTTTGCCAGGCTAAATATGTTTTTTTGCACTAACACTGAGAAATATTTAGCAAAGTTTGTTATAGACTTATCATACCATACCCCAGTGACCCCTTCAATACAAGAATTTCCCTTTGGCTTGGATTGTATGATCTTTGAATAATATAGTTTAGTACATCAAAAGTACAACTACAGGAAATTGTTATTAAGCAAATACATATGTAAATTAAATTTATATTACTTTTTATAATTTGATTGTTCGCTGCTCGCCCTGATCTCTGCGCGTGTACCTCGACCCTGATTCTGTTTTGCCTCTGTGGTTCTGTTAGCCGGTGATTTAACCCTGTCTGTGTATCTTGAAATAAAGCTTGCACTTGGATCCGCACAACTTATTACAGTCAGTATAATGGAACACTCATTGGCTCTTGCCTGCATTTGTCACAGATTGCAACATGCCGTGTTTCTGGTGAAGTATATCGGAATGATGCACGTGTCTTCACGATTTCACTGAGAGAGGATCGGAAAAATAATCTGGGTAATATTTTCAGCGATTAACAACATAATTCTGCTTGGGACCTTACACAAACCTGCTGTATTCCGCCAGAGAGAACTGTGGCTGCAAAACATCGTCATTTAGGTTACTTTTGGTAATGCTTTAGACATTTGTGCAATAAATAAATAATTGCAATTAGAAGTATATGTCTGTCATGGTTTTCTTTTACTGTACAGAGAGGAAAAAAAATATTTTCTTGCATATTTTGGTCAGATGCATTTTATTTCCTTATATATTAGCTAAAAAAAAAAAGTTTTAGGTTTAAGGGTAGGTTAAAAATCTCTAAAAATCTCAATCATTTATTGATAAAATGATAGACATGCATATTTTCTATAAAATGGGAAGGTTTAGGTTTGACGGTGGTTAAGGTTCTAAAAATCTAAATTGCTTATTGACAAAATACAAAAACATTGACACAAATATCTTAATTATATAAATGCAACTACTTTACATATTTTAACGAAAAGCCACTTGTACGTTTTAAATTTTAAAATATGTCAATTTTTTTTATGTTTTAGCAAGAGTAAAAACTTGTTTTATGCTTGTAAATGTAACATACTAATACCTATGTTTAAACATGAGATCAGGCTGCATAATCAAAAAGAAGAAAAAAATGGCACTAAAATATATTATATGACAAGATAAACTATGCCTGTTGGGTTGCCACACCCTGCCATGACCTTATGCCCGTGCTCAGTCAAGCTGTGCGCCCTGCACAGCGGGTCACTAAACATTTGATTATTTCAACAGGATAAAGATGGCAAATAAAAAAAGGTAGGCTATGAGCAATATTTCAGAGATAGCTGTTTGAGATCCTGCAATTAGACTGGCTCCAACCCTTAATGAGAAATATGACAAGCTTTCTGTAAATACCACAAAATTGCAGCTAACAGATTTTCAAATTTAAAAAAACAAGCAACTCTGCAGACATCTATATGTCACTTTCTGTGCCGGTCAGTAAAAATTATTTGCATGAGATAACGTATTATAATGAATGCTATTATAATAAATATTATAAAAAATGCACACTTTTGGCAGCTTAACTGCAAATCCATGTATTAATATTTACTTTGTGTTCCAGGACTGAAGATACTATATCTTCTTGATGTAGCAGCAATGTATCAGATGTATCTTAATAAAGATAATAAATCCATCTTTAGTTGATGTCCTGAAAGCAAAAAGTGAAGAAAAACGTATTGTTCAAACATTTGGTAAATGCTGTTTGGAAGATTTGCATATCCAACACTGTATAATATATGACTCCTTACAACTTCATGTTTCTTCCAGCAATGCTACCAGGTGGAATATTTTCATCAGTCGAAAGGCTCCAGAGGATAATCAAAGACAAGGGAGAGACAGCCGTCGGATTTCACTGTACAGCCATCAAAGTGCATATGTAAGTAAAAAATACACAGGCCTCCATGTTTCTTTTTTTTTAGTTCAAACTTACAGCAGTTTTGTCTGACAAGCAAGCAGATCCATTAGATGTTTTGTTGCACACTGGAGCTCTGTTGTATATATTGTCTATATAGCTCCTATCTTTTATAGGATATAAGTCCAGCTGAATTTGCACTTTCTCGTGTATGCTACTACATGGAGCACAGCAACTGAAACCATTACCATCCTTCAGGCTGAAACTAGTTTACTGATTGGCTAGTTCTTTCCAATCATAGAACTACTAAATCTTGAAGCATTCTTTATACCAAACAGTTTTATTGACCATTTGACTCCTGCTGTAATATATGGTCGATTTTGCAAAAAGTATAATCAAATTTAATGTAAACTTTTGTTGTAAGCTTATTTCTCATTGGTTTCACACTTTTTTGGGAACAGAAATGCTCTAAAAGCTTTGCCAGACTGGAAGTACACAGGAAGTATGGGCGGCCCAGGTTAGTCTTCACTTAATCTGTAATTAATTTGCTGTTTTGCTGGCAGCAGAAAGTGCTGGTAGGAAAGCTTGACCAACATAGCAACAGTAACTAAGGGGGGTGGGAAATAGAGAATGGACAGTTGAAATGGCAGAATTTATATCTGTCACGCCGTCACACTCAGCTGATCCCGAGTCGGCCATCTGCAGCCACTCTAATCAAAGACACTGGTTAAAAGAGGCGCTCACCATTCAATTGACGGCTGAGCTTGAGGTAACTAGGCTCTCACTATCTTATGCTTTGTTGACTTACCTGCCTTTCAGAGACTGAGAACTACGAGCTGACTGCACTGAGATTCACGAGCACCGAGCACCTTGATCTTTGAATTCACTAGATGTAAGCAATCTGCCTAATGCCTACCTCAAGTACTTGTCTTGTGTCCTTACCTAAGTCCACAGCGCCGAATGGAGTTTAATAGCGATCAGGAGATTGCCCACGAATCTCTATCCTGGAATAACCTAATGTAAGCTTGTAGCCTTGTACTCACTTGAATTACTTATCTCTTGTGTTCACTAGAATCCTGAGCATCACGTGGCATGATAGCGATCTGGAGATCGCCTGACTTTGAAACTTGGAAATACTTACCTGAGTTAATGATCCACTGAAGGGGAAGCGATCAGGAGATCGCTCACTAAGGCAGCCCGCTTGTATAGTGATCAGGAGATTGCTACCCAAAAGACGAAAAGCCCTCCAGGGCTGAACAGGCAGAGAGGAAGCCCTACAGGGCGGAGCCGATGGTGGCGAGGCCCACCTGGGCCAAGCAGACATCAAATTAGCCTGCCCGGATGAAGAAGGAGCCGGGACTGAGAACAAGGGCACAGACAGATTAATAATGACCATTATGGTTGGTATGAGTTCAGGTTGAGTGCCCATCAGTGAAACCCCCTAGAGGATTTACGACAGATGTCAACTTCTCCGGGAACGGTGCAGTCTTTAAAGGATCCTCCCTGGTCAGCGGCATACTGAACTGAGGAAAATAAACAGATTCAGGAGGTTCAGGCCATGGCAGATCTAAATCCATTATGATTTCAGGTAGATCGGGCCATGGCAGATCGATATTGACAGTTTGATCACAGGGGATAAAAGTTTCTAAGGGCTCTGGAACCGACAAAACTTGGAATGATGCAACGGGGCAGTGTGCAGCCCACACACACAAAATGGCTACTGCCATGACAGAGAGCATAACATGTTGTTCAATTGTTGTAACAATGTCAATGTTGACCTTATTGGGGATGTTACTAAATTCAGCCTCTCTCACACACATTAAGAATCCATTATATGTAAAATCAGTCCATAATGCTTATGAATACTCCTGTTCTCTCCATTAGTCAAACTCACAACCCTGGAGCACATTTTCTGAAGGAACGAGGTTGAACGGATGGCCATGCGGGGACCGAACCCTGGGTTCAGTCTGACGCCTTGTGTTACGGCGATTCCTCTGTCCATATCCGCTAACATGAATGTCCTCCTGTACCTCCTCAACAGTAAAACTAGAGCCACACCAAAATAACACAAAGTCAATAAGTTCAGACAGGTTCCAATTTGGATCCTCATCAGGGAGATCACGGAGTATAATTAAATCCAAACCAGACAGAAAATATTGTTTAATCTCCTCTTTGCTGACTTTAACCCGATGGGAAATCAAAATAAAGTCTCTGGCATAATCATAAATGTGTCGGCCGTGCTGGAAGAGCGTACACACATATGACTGGGTATCAGGCTTAAATCCTGCCCGCGAGGCAACGCAAAGTCTCTGTACTCACATGAGGAGAAACAATCGCTGCATCCTGACGGACGGATCATTCTGTCACACCTCAGGAATGAGCAGACATTCGGATCCATTTGCATATTGTTTAATAAGAATCAACAGAGTCAGACAGGCAGGTTCAATCATCAACAATCGGGTGTAAACATTAGAATCGTTGGAATACCAGGCATGGGTCATAACATCAGCAAATGGAATCCACAGGGCAAGTCTGAGGCGGTAATCCAGAGAGAGAGAGCATGGTCGGCAACAACGAATCCAGGAAACAGGGAATAAGTTACACGATTGACTAGAGTAACTGACTATAAACGTATCTCAAAACTAACGTAATGATCCGTCACTAGACCAACACATTCAGGGTATAAATACACCAGCTAATGAAAGACTGGGCGTGGACAAGAATGAGCAGTCATAGTAACAAACTAGGTAGGCAGATCTGAGTTCATTGAAAAAGAGTCCGGGCATGACAACCATGAAACACACACACACACAGAATTCCCTGGAATCTGGAGTGCCCTCCAGTGGCATCTCCAACTGATCGTCACACTTATGTGTCTGTCTTTTTATTGATCAAGTGGTAGAGGTTGATATAAGCTTTAGAATGTAAGCAGTACTAAAAATAGTTTTTAGAACGAGTAATAATCCCATTATTACTTACAATATGTAATTACTTATGTCTCTGTTAAAGGTCAGTGAACTGAAGCTAATTATTTGAAGCTAATATTAATATTATTTTTTGCAGGAACATCAAAGGTAAAACTTAAAACTATGTTATTGAATCTACAGTAATTGTAATTGTCATGTAGGTGCAATCCTGCAGTTATTAAAAGAACATGGCAGCAGGCAGCAGCTGAAAATGAAATTTAAAAATATAATTCAATCAGGTAAGATTTGAGCATGTCAAGTTTTTTTTTTTTTACATACAGTGCATACAGTGGCCTTACTTACTCCGCATCCCAGATACAGAAAGCTTCTATTAGCAAAGAAATGTATGAGCACAGCAACGATTGGCGATGTTAGTGATGTAAGAACGGATTTGATTTTGTATACACGTAAATTAATTCCATTGGATACGGGAAGCGAACCCCAGTCATCCCGTGTGCTGATGCTGTATCCGAACTGCTAGACCATGTTTCAGTGTAAATGTCAGCTCTTCAACTTTACTTGACTTAAAAAATGGAAACCCCAAAAAAGAAAAAAAAACAACAACAATTGGTTACTAATGTTCGGGCGCCAGACAAGTATCTCCCGAATAGCTCAACCACACAATACCACCGTTACAAGGGAAAAGACAAAAAGATCCACTCTGGGTCTCAAAATCCTTGCCTGACGTAAATGTAATTCTCTTTGAATGAATACACCCTCTGCATCTATGGGATACTCCAAAAAAGGACAAGCCATTCTCGTAACTTTCTTCTCCATTTGTGTCCAAAATGTGGGCATTGAATAATTAAGACTAAGGGGAGAAATACCGCTTTGTCTTTTAAAAAAGGGCAGGCTACCGACAGAAACTCAGAGTTTAGAGAATAAAACCTACTCCCGACCAGGTTAGATTCACAGAGTAAATTACCCTGGTTACCCCTGGTGTGGTATCTGAGCGTTACAATATCCACTTACGTGCATCATAAACTGCAGTGATATCTGAGGTCAGCCTACTAGAAGAGTGGAAGGGATGACATTCAAAGTATCTGGTATCTTGGAAAAAAACATCCAGGTTGTTCCTCAAACTATACATGTTGCTTAGCATAAAACTGGGCAAGAGAAACCCCAAGTGTTAATCTCTGCCTCAAAACTTATTTTGCATTGTTTGTGCTACAGGCACAACACCTAAAGGGTAGGTTTACCCAAAAAATTTGAATTCTGTTGTTTACTCAAGCTCATACTTTTCCAAACAGGTATGCATTTCTTCCCTCTGCATAATACAAAATAAGATGACGTATTTTGAAAAATACATTGGTGACTTTCTCTGTTTGAAAATAAACAACAAATAATATGATCTTTTGTGATTCTTCAAAGGAAAGAAAGTCATACATGTATTGGCCAAGAGGTAGGTGAGAAAAAGGAGAACATTTTCATTTTGGGGTGAACTATTGAGCTTATGGAGGAGTGGTGTATTAGTTTTCTGTGAGGATGTTTATCAGGAGGACCATAAAATGCATTCTTGAACACCACATAAAATATAGGGAAAAAAAATAAAACTTGGTTAAAGTAATTGAGAAATACATTGTATAACAGCTCAAATACCAGGGGTAATAAAACTTTAAATTTTGTCTCTGAGGTGATGTGATAACAGATTGATGTTCAATTAACACATAACATCCCTCTCAAGTAGCTGGCTAAATCTCAAAGGAACATTTATGTAATCTGCAGGCACATTAGTTGATTATTATGGTATATAATTTATCTCAAAACTATGTCTTCATTGCCAGCCATCTCATTGTGTCTTACTTTTTCTTTCTTCTTTATTTCTGTATATTTTTGTTTAATTAATTGACTGTGTCCACCTTACAAAAAAAAAAAAAAATCATTGTTTAAAGAAAGACCATGGACACGTTGTTTGTGGGTTTTTTTTGCCCTGGGTCCATGCAGACCAAAAAAGGGACACTGACAGCAGGTGCTCCTCACAGCTCCTCAATGTGGTATCAAACTAAATCCTATGCATCATAATATGCTTCTGGTAAATGGAAAACAAAAGCAACAAATGTGAAAATGAGACATAAAAAAAAGTTGAATGTAATTAAATAAAAATAAATTAATTACTAGAGATAAATGTGAGGAAAAAGAAACTAGTGCATCAAAAAGAAATGACTGGAAAAAAGGAAAGGATTAGTAACATATTAACAAATCAATATTCTAATTAAGTAAAATTATCGAAGGGTCTTCTCAACTTTACAATGAAAAAAAAGGATAATTTGCATAATTACCAAACATTTTTACAATTAAAATTGAATATCATTGAAGACAATACACAAAGACAAGTAGTTTTAGAGCATATCCATATTTTTAGATTGTCATAAAGTATTGATGACCTGAATTTGCCCTAGGTTTTGTAAATGGGGGGGGAAATAACAGAAAGATAACAGTTGTACTTACAGAGCATACAGAAACAGCAAACACATTGCCAGTATTCATCTGTATTTAATATCATTTTTACATGGGAAGTACATCCCACCCAGCCCTCCACAGAGAGAATTGTCTCTGTGATTTAAGGCACTGCCACACAGAAGGTGAGTATGTGTGCGTACACGTGTGTTTTGACAGCATGGCAGCGAGAGTTAAAGGCTTGGTGAGTAATAGGTAATGGTGCTTTGCCAGACTTACTCTAACGGTCATAAATTATAAAGCGAGCAATTATGGCTTTTTCCAGAAATTAGCCTGAGGAAGCTGAGTGTGTGTATATATAATAAATACTATACATACCGTTCCACACCTGGGCTTCCAGTAAGCACCCGGTGTCAATAATTTATGTTTCCCATTCTACGCAGTTTGCATAAGCACATTATCATAGTGCTGGTGGTGATAATGGCAATGATGCTGATTAGTGGAATGTTTCTCTGGCTTATTAGTTCATCCCTGCAAAACAGACAACAGTTCAGACATCCATCATTTTGAGAATGACCATTACTTTTTCATATTCAAGTTATGTAAATGCCTGCATGAGAATACATGTGAAACTTTCAGCAAAACCTTCAGGATTGTTATAATTTAGGCTATTAATATACAATTCTGAAAGCAGGGGGCAATGAATATTGTAATTAATAAAGGACCAGACAAATTTCCAGTAAACTGATGCATAGGCGATATCTTTGTTTCATAAACCAAAAAAATAAATAAATGAAACAAGAGAGAAGTCTTTTATCATTTTAGTGCAATGATTAAAAATTTATGGAAATTTTTTTAATGTCTTTAGAGGCCATTCTGAAAGTATGAATTTGATTTAGAATTAGTGGCTGGAGATCAAAAAATGTCATTTTAGCTAATAACATGGATTTTGCAAAAAGCTGGGGGACTAGCACAGCTGAAACTGTAAGAACTGTCACCACCACCCATTAATAATGAAAATATGTTCCTAAATAAGTCGTCACAGAGTATGGATGTTGATCAGTGGAAAGTCATCACTAGTGTATTAAAGTAAATTATACTTTATTATTTAATACTTACTATTTTCTTTCAAAATATAAATATGTGTTTTATCTCTATCCGCTTTTATCGCTGCTGGCCTCCGTTTAATTTAAGAATGCAAAACTAAAAGATTTATTGTTGAGATGAAGTTTGTTGCAACCAAGTCAAGTAACATGTTGACAAGGTCTTGATTCAGACCTTTGACACATTCATTATAACTGCAATAGTTCAGGAAAACAGCAACTATGTTATTGTGTTCTGCATCCTACAAGCAGAGACATGCTTGTCAATGAGAGATCAGGATGCCGTAATTGGCTGGCAAGTTTGACCAAGTGGCCTTGCTGGCTATCAGCTCAGCACAGTGTCTTGAGAGGGCACATTCAACACACTGACATCCCTGCTCGAGCCTACAGGGGAGAATGAAGCCTAAGTGCTGTCTGACAAGCTGATTATCTTCTCTCCCCCTCATAGCAAAAAATACGCAAGAGAAGCATAGTGGCAGCACCGCCAAGGACATGATTTTCTCACCACGGGGGTCTTTGGAAGTGAACTAATGAGTAGAGGAAAAGGTGAATGAGAAGCACTCTGTGAAATACTGAGATACTGTATGAATACAATTCTGCGTGTCACATGCTTTATTAGCCAGCATCAAAGACATCGGCGTCTGAAGTGTGGGTGGAATAAAACCTTGGACATGCAGTTAAAGTGTTCTGTAGCTTTCACGATCACAACACTAAAATCTCTTTTCCATCTATGGGATTTGCTTAGAACTCTCAACCTTGTCCCTTGCTGACTATCTGGCACCATGTTTTATCATGCCACTGAGTATATAGAGAGATCTATTGAGAGTATCTGAAAGCTTTTTGAAGTATACTGAATAAAAGGAATACTTTCTTAGTGGGGAAGTGAGTTAAGAACGGGTCATTTCTATTAATTCTAATTCCAATTTAATTTAATATATGGCTGAAAAAGAACTCAAAAATCGTCTAGGTTATGAACGTAAGCCACGTTCCCTGAAAGAGGGAACGGAGACGATACATATGGGAACTTGCCAGAAAGACCAATTGTCATCGAGTTTTATACAAAAGGCCAATGAATACTGCCGTGCACTTGATTGCGCTCAGGTGAACCTCATCACTACGTGAGTATAAGAGGGCACGGTTTTTGCTGAAGAGTTGAGTTGGCGCCAGCGCGACCTCAGAGTTGTGGCAACAAAAGTGTAACTTCTCCAGTCCTTCCTTTAGGGAACGTGGGTTACGTTCGTAACCTACCCGTTACCCTATCAGTCGAATCACTTCGACATTACATATGGGAAGACCCTCCATTACGCGGAGACCCCCCACCGACAGGCGAAATACTTTTTCAAGTTTATCAGCAGAGAGTCTGCACGTAACCTTCCCCAACACCCTGGGGGGCAGATTGGGGCCCCACAGGGCTGCCAGTAGTACTGAAGCAAGTAGTTGGGGGAGTGGAGCACATGACTTAACACACAGTTCTTACATGTGGAATTTCGGAAAATTCAATAAATCGATACGATTATGGATATAATTGAAGGGAAACACAGCCTTCTGGCAGACTGTGGAATATTGAGTTTTGTAGCCACACCTACTGGGCGAAGGAGACCCAGAGGAAGCACAGCCAGAGCTACTCCGCTCTAGGTCCGACTGCGGGGCAGGGAGGACTCAAGTTCATTTAGTTAAGGAACCACTGAGATCCCGTGGGAATGGTGCAGCAAGCTGGCACCATTCGGTCTCCTGCTCACCTGCTGTCTTCAGTGAAGACGCGGGAGGACAAAGCCTCTACGCAGAGGTCAAAAAACCTGGCGAAGGTGTTGGGTGTCGCCCAGCCAGCAGCCCTACAGATATCTGCTAGAGAGGCACTGTAGCGTTTGGTCCAATCAGGTACAAACTATTTGTTAGTTTTAACAAGTGTTAACAATTTTTGGTTCCGCTTTCA
>JAUMHR010000052.1:15962501-15979837 GCA_032361145.1 Enteromius fasciolatus
AAACACTTCATATTTGTGATAATATGACAAACGCTCAGCGCGTCCGATCTGCCTCTGCGCCAGCAAAAGCGCGAGAGCAGATTTGAATTCAGCAGTTGATGACGTCATGCACAGAACGTTCTAATCACACCGGTGTGATCATACACTCCAGGGACCAGCCAAGCCTGATCACACCGGTGTGATCGTACGTGTGAAAGGGTTAACAACTAAAGTCATACCAGACCTTATTGTTTATTTGCTGATCCGTGCATTTCTTTATTAAGACCTTTCTTCGCCATTTTTTTCTAAACAAAACAATATCAATCATGCTGAAGTTGTAAAAAGAGGATTTAAACAAGCTGACTAGACAAGTCAATTGATGTGTGTGACATTTACATTTCTTACATGTGGCAGATACTGTATGTGTTTTTGTCTTGTACACATAGCAACTTACAGTAGAAGGTGAACTCCCATAGCGCAGAGTGATTGAGGTGCACTGTGGGGGGTGTCATAGTGGCTTCCTGCTGCGCACAGGCAGGTGTGCTGACACCTGAGGGGGCATTTGGAGGACATTAGAGACGTGGCTGTCAAACTGATGTGCAGATCCTCGCATCTGGCCACTGCTTAACAATACGTCAGCCACGGGTCACGGGATGTGTCAGCGTTTAACTTGACGTGCATGTGTAAAGATTTGATCTTTTTGGAGCGATGTTAAATCCTCTCCCGAGATCCTCTCTGGGAAAATTCACACAGGCCTACAGGGAAACAGTCAACGTCTGGAAGTGCCATAGTCAGTCCATTATAAACAGTATTTACAACACACCTTACTTCCAGAGTTATATCACTGCATATTCAGAACCAGCCAAGATAAAAGGAGCAGCAAACAAAGGTGGCTATTTCAGGGAATAAATAACACCTTTCAGTTTGACAGACATTCATCACCGCTTGATGACACTTTATCAATGGCAATATGAGCGGAAATAATTTCCCACTCATTTACACTCCTTTCAAAGGTGACTTCATCACCGGTGTCTGAAAGACACGGTGCCCCTTAGTAACAAATGATTACCACTAAATGAATCCCAGAGGTTCCGTCACTAATGCAGAACAAAAGGGAGCGCGAACAAGGAGGCAGAGCGGCTTCAAGATCTATTTTTCAGCTCTGCATCATTTCTTGCTTCACTGATCTATCACTAAACAACAGCTGCTGTGCCGCAGCCAGTGCAGCGTTTGCTAGGGATGGTGATCAAGAAATAAACAGGGAGGGAAGAGGAAAAAAAAAAGAGGAGGAAAGGAGACGTTTAAGTGGTGAGGTCACGTGTGATAGCCTGAAGCTCTCCAAAGTGTGGCAAGTGAGAGAGAAGAAAGATTGGGAACTCTTGGCAGGTCTGTGTCACATGTGATGGATAACATGCCACCTGTAATGGCTGACTGGGTAGCTGCATTAGACAGGCATTTTGCAATCATTCCCATTTATTTTCTCTCCTTTTCCCACTTTTCATCATTCGCTGTGCCTCTCTCTCTTTTGTAACCAGAACTCTACGCACTATGTGTTTGAGTGCCAGATTCATATGGCGAGCATGTCTCTACAGTTTCAATGTAAATTTGTAATGTAAAAAGCCTATAAAATATCTTAATTTGCTCCCGTTAGCACCTGCTTTACAGCGGCAGTTTTGTATGACCAATAAAATTCAACAGTCACGCGTTTAAAGTTAAGTAAGGAATAATTGACTGCAGGTACGTATTATTTCTTTTAATAATTTACCACACTGAGGTAAATAATTCCATGTATTCTGTGCAGCTGCCACACCTCAAGACATGGTTCAGAGGATGTATTTCAAGACATTTGTCTAGTTTTGTTTCTTAAAAGGCTCTTGTGAGGATTAATTTCGTAGGCATCCCATTCCATGCCTCAGTTTAGACCAAGTAAGGAACTCCTGAGGCATTGATAGCAGACTATTGCTGTTATTAATGCAGTTATTAAAGAGAAAGAGATATATACTGACTACTGTATATTTTACTTAACATAATCAAATGCTTGTTACCAATTTGTTGTTGTTTGCTTTAAGCTTTTTTATTTTGTTTGTTTGTTTTTCTCCCCCTATAGTCTAGACTGCAGATTAGTTGGTAATAATAAAAAGTTTGATTGCTGGAGAGAGATGAAATACATTTATTGAATTGCATGTAGTTTTGGTCAAAGCTGTCTACTATATGAAAACTTGTAAATGTACCTTAGTATTCCACCCCCTAAAAATGTCAGAAAGCACATTTATGTATGCAGTTATTTATTTTACTCTCTTATCTAAAAGTGTTTTGTAACAAAATACCAGTGTAATTAATTATAAGGCTTGTGGTTTGTAGAAGTGTGGTATTTGTTTAAAAATACAAATACAAACAAATAGTAATATAATAAAACTACTATAGGCCTACTGTAACAGTTCAGCTGGAGTTGTCATTGAGCTCCACTAGATGACGCTCCAGCCCCATCTATATGTTGTTCTATGTTTTCCCCGTTTTCATCCCCAGGACTCTTATTATGAACTTGTGTCTCCATGGTTTCTCATCAGTTCCTCCTCCCCCGTCTCATCATCATGTGTACTTAAAGACCCACCTGTGTTTGTTATGTCGCCGATCATTGTGGTTAATCCCCCTTGTAAAGCCTTCCGTGTTTCCCTGTGTTCCTTGTGTTTTTCCTGTTCACTGTTCCCGACGAAGCCTGCCCCGGACTCTCTTTCTCGCCTCGCCCCTTGGATACTGTTCGCTGATAGTTCGACAACTGCTACGCCCTTGGATTATTCTCTCGTCTGTGCCTTTGATATCTCTGTTTGCTGGTAATCGACTCTGCTTGTTTTAACCCTGCCTTTGTTAATAAATATTCTGCACATGGATCCGCCTCTCCTCGTATTTCCTTCGCATCATGACACCTACTACTCAGTGCAAATAAGTCAGCTTTTTTTATTCCTCATTTTTTGTCATCATTATCATCTTCATCATCATCATGTACTTTTTCTTCTTCTTTCTTACTAAACAACGTTTTATTATTAGTCCATTTTAGTTTTGTATTATTTTCCATTGGTTATTTATGTCAACAAATGTACTTTAAATGAAACTTTAGTTTGAGGTTTTACTGCTACTACTATGTGTAATGTTTGAATAATTCTGAACTGAATTACCTGTTGTTTTGTTTGTTCCACTGCATTTGGATTAGTATCACAAATTATAGCGACACAATAAGATATGTTATGACAGCTGTAAATCTACCTACTGTAGTTGTGAATGCAATAGATTTTGCCCTTGTGCTTCACCAGTCACAGTTTTAAGGGAGAAGAAAGGCACTGTTAAAAATGTTATATGACATCTCGGCTACAGTTTGCCTCAAGGCATGTCGGGAACTCTATAGCCAGCTGGTGGAAGAGTTTATGGTCTGATGAGACCACAATTGAGCTTTTTGGCCGTCAGACTAAACGGCATGTTTGGCATAAGCTACACTGCACATCATCAGAAACTCACTAACCCCACTGTGAAGCATGATAGTGGCAGCATCACGCTGTGGAGATACTTCTCTGCAGCAGGTCCTGGAAGACTTGTGAGGTAGACGGTAAAGCAAATCCAACAAAATACAGGTAAATCCTGCAGGAAATCCTGGTGGGTCTGCACAGCACTGCCAACCTGAGAGATTTATTTTCCAGCAAAACAATGACCTTAAGCATAAAGGCAAAGCTACACAGCAATAGTATAAATGTCCTGTATAACCAATTTGTAAAGTTTATCTCAAATGTATGTTTATATGCAAACTTTTTTTTTTTTTTTTTTGTGCATGTCTCACATAAAGCCATACATTTTATAGATGTGTAGATGTTTTTATTTTGACATGAAATAATGTCTTTTATTGATCAGTGAAAAAATTATATGCTAGTTCAGTCTTGTAAAATAATATAACATGAATTAAACATTGGGTGTCAGTCCTTTATATCAAAACATAAGAAAATAGTTGCAAAATGGTCGGAAAACTGATGGGTGATCTGTCTTGAAATGCATCCGCCTTTTTTCACAGATATGTCTGCTTCCTTTCACTCTATGTCATAGTAAGCATTCAGACTTTCAGCTTTGACAGGTGCCTCATATTGATCTATATATCAATAATGTGTGTGTGGACACATGTCTATGTGTGACCTTGAGAGATCTACCACATGTTTTGTTTTTGTTTTGTTTTTCTTGTGGTCGCTATAACATAAAAAAGCAAGAAAGCAGATCTTTTGAAAACATTCAGGCTGCAGTCCAATAGTCAAGAACTTTTTATGCCCTTGTTCCTTATTTTTTTGTGTGTGTGTCAGGTGTTTTTGTATGTGTATAATACAACTATAATACATAGTCAACTGAAGAAAACAAAATAAATAGAACATACTGTATAAAACATTCCTACAGTAGTTCACAAGATTAAAGTAGCACAGTTTGTAGGTATATTGACATAGTAGAGTAACAGCAGCTTCCTCTGTCTGTGATGATGTTTGCTCATTTAACTAATATATCATAGTTAAAAGTGGAATATATCAAGGTAAATGTAAAAAAAACATCCACACAAGATTGACAACCATATTGAACTGCTCTTATAACAACTTTACAGGCAGCTTGAATATTGTCTGTATGAACTAGTCTCTCTGGCAAAAGTCTCTCTTACATAAAGGATTAGTAACCACAGAGATCAAACTAAATTTTGATCCAAAGACTAGAAAGTCTTTTCACACACACACACACACACGGGACCAGTGTGCATGCAGTGCAGAGTGACTTATTACACTGTTTGGCGTGGCAAACAACTAGTTATCAAGTGTCTGCCACTAGTTCTCATTAACACTAAAACTCAATATGCTGTTGTGAGTTCTGAAAATGTAATTGTATGAATGTAATTATCACTCACGTTAATAATCAAAATGTACTTTAAACTTAACTAATTTCGTATTTAACACTCCAAAACAGGATTGACAACTGTATTGTACTGCTGTGTGAATATCCTGCTCAGCTCAGTGTTAGAGTTTTCCTCAGGTCATTGCATAGCTCATTGAAGATGAGATAGGCCTCTGTTCAGGATGTGAGAAAAAAAAAAAAAAACATCAGACAGATTTATTAATGGAGTCTAGCTTGCAGCACTTTTTTAATGGCAGTATGTTAATAAAGCAATAGGCCACAAGAGGCTATTGTTAGGGATTGTTCTTACTCATGACACAACACTTTTTAGAAAGCTGTAATATAGAAATAAACGTTACTTGTGGAGTTATTTGTTAATGGGGGTTGTACTTCTGCACTGCTCCTTGGCACAGTGATCATCACATCACAGCGGGTCATTGCACATTAATACACTTTTTACAATATGTTTCAAAGCAGTTGTGACAATTTCAAATTCTGCTGTGAAGAATGGTTGAAGCAATCCATTGAAGCAATATCATTAGCTCAAGTCAGTGTTGATTTGGTTTAGCTAAAGAGAACTTTCAGAAATTGTAAGTAATTAAAAATAAAACAAAAACAAATGTGTGTGAACTGTGCAACATTATATTTCTGTTGTCTAAAATGGGTCATGCTGAGCCTAGTCTAGTCACATTGATGATAATGTGCACAACAAACTCACACTCACCCCTTCAAATAAAAGCAGGACAGCTATCTCAAAAACAAAATGAGCAACATTTCAAGGAAGGCCTTTTTATATTTTCTACCTTTTGTGTTTCCTTGTCGCTTTTCTACTTTAAAATGTATTAGTCTATTATACGCATATTTTCTCTTTTATGTCTGTAGCATTTGTCCAGCAGTATATAGCTGCTTAGTAATAAAGAATAGTGGCTGAAAGCCATGATTTTAGTCATTAGCATGGTCCAGAAAATCTCACATGTATTAAGATGTAATGCTGATCTTGTACTAGATTATACATATATACAAATAATGTAAATATAATAAATAAATGTCTTTCTTAATGATTCACTTTGTTATGTATTTACCTTTTTTGATTGAAGTGTATATGTGTGCTGTTAAATGTTTATTGGTCATACACAGTTTGGTGCAGAACTCAACAACACTAAAAGTAAAAGGTCAGACAGGTACTTTAGCCACTGTCGAAATGTCAGTGAATGAGGTATTGGGTGACCTGTTCAACTGATAAATGCAACCTGGGCTTTTTCATTTATGTGGGATGTCAGGGATGTTTATTGCTGCCCCACCATAATATGCAATAGATCTTCTGTTGGAAAACTATATGTTGTCAACAGAGTGTATCAGAGTAAAGTAAAGAAAAATAACAATGTAACCCTGTGTCTGCTGATACAAATATTTGCGTCTTACAAACATCCTCAAATATTTGAGGATGCATGAAGATCATAACATTATAATAATTATGTCTGATGCAAATTAGGAAGAACAGTGCAGAACAAAATCCTATCTAAATACAATATGGCATCTGAATGTGGTGAGATTATTCTCTAATAATGGACAAATCTACACATATCTTGCTGAGATAACTAGACAAGTTTTGTCAGTGGAATACTTTAAAATATTAACATTTATCTTTACAATTTTGTTTCCTGATGTTTGTTTGTGTTTATGCAAGGCTGTTTCGTGTAGAACATCTGGAACATTTACTTCTTAACATCATCTTTAGTTTCCATGGTTTTACAATCCAGTGCAGATGAAACAAACATCTCTTTTTAGAGTGATGATAACAGTACATTATGATTGTGAAAAATCTGCGGTTAAAACATTCACTAATGGTGCTGTGATAGACTCTGTGGTCAGAGGAGTACTATATCACTGGGTCTGCCAGTTCCAGACAGAAGGAGAGGTTTGTCTTTATTCTTAAGCAACTGGCAATAGCTGAGTGTCACCGTCTTGTATTTGGCCTGCTCAACTGCACCACATAATGCTTTAGAATCCACCTTAATTAGAGTTGACTGTGCATTCTAATGCAGTTTTGCTTGGCAGTATTTAGGAACATTTCCCCATGGTCTAATCCCTTGTGATACAGACTGTTGGATCTCTCCTTGAAAGGGAGAGAGCGGTATTACTGCAAGCCTCATTGACCAAAACCCTCACAGCTTTTTCTCAGCCAAAAGCCTAGTAAGACTAAAGAGTTGATGTCAGACATGAAATGTGATTGTTCTTGAAAGAACATACACAATTCCCCAAAACAACCTTTTTTTTAATGTTCAGCACATTAAATCACTTACATTTGAGCTCTTTCAAAACTTATCCCACCTTTAATGGTCTGTCATACAACTGTGCAGTTGGCAACTCTTGCAATATACTGTAGCTTTTATAGTTAATATTAAGTATCTTACACTGTAGACACAATGTTGAATCACTGTGTATATCAAATGCAAATGCAAAGTTTATGAACAAATCAGTTGAACAAATTTTGGAGATATAAAGCCAGATTTACTAAAATGGGGCAAATTAGCAATTGTTGTCACAAGGGAGAGGCGAGGGGGCGTTCAGATTTATGTGCAAGTTGTTTTATTAAAGAACAAGGTCTCACAAGCAGGGTCGATCGGTAGCAGACAGGAATAGTGGATATACAGCAAGAGAATGGTCAGAGTTCAGGCGTAGGTCGGTACACAAGAAAACACAATCAAAAGGGCAAAACAAAGGTGGTGGTCAAAAACAGGTGAGGTCGGTAAACAACAGAACAAAATACAGAGGAAAATATGGAGCGGCAGAATGACAGTTTGACAGTGCTAATGGACCATGACAGACAAACAAACAGACTGGTATATATACGTACAAGGGGTACTGATTGAATCATTGAAGCTAATTCAGAACAGCTGTGAAGGAGAAGTGCATTCTGGGGAATGAAGTCCAGGAATGAAAACAGACACAAAACACATTACATAGAAAAGCTGGAGTGCCAAACCCAGGCTTTAGCTGGCAGCTCCAGCTGGGCGTGACAATTGTGGAGTGGCCAATTCTGCAGGTGATTTACTAACCATGTACATGTTAAAGAAAACAGACGTGGCCAGATAATTTCTATAATGTCCAGCGCAACCAAGAGCAGTACTGCTTACTTTAAGACATGTTTTTTGGGGGGGCGTTAAACAATATTGTAAATCCCAGTAATTTGATGAGTGCAAAAGTTAATAAATCATATTGCGTATATTGTGTCTGAAAGGGTCACTACTACAAATGCATATTGAAAAAGGTCAGGCGCAAAAATAACTATTTTCCACACCTTTTCAACAATATGTTGAATATGATGACCAAGACTACCTCTAACTCTGTAATATCAGGACGTGCATTTTCCATGTATTCCACTCTATTTTATTTTTGTATATATATACTGTATATATATATATGTGCTTTGCAGCCGTTATGGTCTTAATGTAAGTCTAGGGTAGACTGCAACAGAAATAAATGTTTGGTGGTGAGACGGTTTGTGGTGGCAGAGAAAAACTCCAGAATTTGACTCCAGGATGGGTTAAAATGAACCAAACAACCAATTGCAACAACAAAAAAAGAAGCTTTTATTTACATGAGTATTAAACAATTAAAAAAACAAAAGAAAAGGGGTAATAACTTCAGGAGGGGGCAAGGCCAAAATAACAAACATAAGGCAACTAACTGGTAGCTCAACTGCCTAAACTCCAAAGAAACAAAAATACAAAAAGATTTAACTCCCTAAGCTAACATAAACAGGAGAAAAGTATTTTGAAAACAGAAATGGCACCCACCTCCCTACTTAACCCAAAAGCAAAAGATTAGAAAGTAAAGACTATGATAAACAACTGAAATTAACACTCACTTGTCTTTCAATAGAGTCTCCAGGTTGGAGGAAGTCAAAGAGACAAAAAGGGCACAAACACTACTTGACCAGTCTCAACACATCTGAAAGAAAATATGTTACAGTCCATAACCATAAAGCCTCGCTTAAACTAAGAAAGAAACAAAATCAACTAAAAGATACAGGCCGGACATAAAAGAGTCACAACAGCTGATGCTTTTTCAAGATGCCTCCATTTATTACTAAATTAAATTAAAATCAACTGGTATGCACACATACACATAAAAATGAATGATGAAATGAATACACAAACGAATAGAAATGAAAAAAAAAAAAAAAAACGAGATAAAAAGGTTAAAGAAATAAATATCAGTTCACGGGAGAGCTAAGAAAACAGACCCCTTTCTGCGCCTGTTCTTGGATTAGGGTTCTTACCTGCCTAACGACAAAACGTCTTCCGATCAGCTGCTTCCCTCGCTCAATTCTTATTAACTAATCAAAATGTGAACTAATAAATAAATCCTCTACCCTGAGCTGAAATCAAGGATCAAAAACAAACAAAAATCGCATAAAGGAATATCTATAAATTGGTGACCTTGATGGCACGCAAAACAGGGATTCCCCCGTCGACACCACCTATGGGCGTCAGACAAGACACACATAACAGAAAGATACACCAAAATACCAAACTCAGTCAATGAGGATGAGTTCTCAGCTGCCACGCACCGTCTAGCCACCACCAACAGTTGATCTGGGGGTAGCTGCAGTTTAAATGCAAGCTCCCCTCTCATATCATCCAATCACAGCAGAACTTGAATTATCAGCATCAGGTGGAGACACTGGTTCAGCAGGGAAACACAAGGAGAGAGAGAGAAAGAGAGAGAGAGAAGCAACGACGACAACAACAAAATCTTACAGCTCTGGACGTAACAGTAGAAAATAATGAAAATATATATCTTTTTTGTCCTGTGTCTGATTGTCTTGTGTGAGCAAACCTTAATATGAATAACCATAAGATAGTCACGAAATGCCGGCTCCGTACTGTTGTCTTTGGAGAACTTCATTGATAGCTGCAGGATACAGTTATTACTTGTGTTGTGAGGCTGTTTCTCTTCACCAGAGCTCGGCACTTCATCCAACATATCTTTTACTCATACTGTACACATGTCTATTTGACCTTAAATACTTTGTTAAATGTCTGATAAAATATTTCCATTGTCCTGCACCCCAGCTCGATATGCTGCTCAAGGCAAGTCTGCTCAGCAGTTATTTGCTATGTACGAGAGTGGAAGAAGGAGGAGACGAGAAGAGAGAGAGAAGAGAGAGAAAAGGTAGAGATGGAGCTGCCTGATCTCAAGCGGCAAATTAGAGCTCCCTCCGATCGATAGCTGGAGGAGCTTTGCACAGATTTCATTAGCTAGCAGAGGCGCACAGTTAAAGCAATGCTAAGGGGTATTGATGCTGCCGATTGATTGTTCAGTCTTATTTAAAAAAAAGAAGAAAAAAAAAGGTATACATTAAGATGAAGGTGCTGGGTCTGGATTTGTACCTTAACCATCGATAGTCAGCTGTAATTACTGTTGATTCAGCATATCAGGGAATCTTAGAGGTCACACGTTCAAAGATTCGATGATCTCCGACATTAATATTGAGATCCCACTGTTTGTTGTATTTTCCAAAGTGGAATTCGACTTTCCCCCGTTCACTAGAGCTTGCAGTTTCTTAGATTGAGAAATGTGTGTGTCTTATCTGTTCTCTTAAGTACTTATTTATTAATCAGGGTAACTCCTCAGATGGTGGTCTGTGTCTGCAAATGTTTTATTCTGTTTGGGCCAAAAGCCACAAAGTAAAAATCACTTTGAGGTCCTCTGTTAACTTAAACAAGGGAACCCAATTTACCTCTGTCAGTCTTGTATTCACTGTGCGCTATCGATCTCATCGCGGCTGAAGCCCTCAATCAGACCCAAATGAATGAATAGAAAAGATAGCATTTGTTTAAAGGAGCCTGAACAACACATCAGGGGAGACACCGTCGGCAGGCTTTATGAAACCTTTTATATTATTATTTTTGTAATAATGCAAGTGCTAATCAGAGGGAATTGTACCTCTCCAAAAATCAGCAATATTATTCTGAAATCTATCGAAAATAATCTTTGACATTTTAACTTTTAAGGTAAGTGAGATACAGGGCTCAATTGATCATACTTCATTGAGATTGATTCCTGCACTTTGAGCGATCAATCTACAGTAGGGCCAAAAAAGACCAGAGGAATGATATGCACATATGTAAATTATTCATTATTGTTATGATTTATGACTCAGCTGTGTAATGTTGGTCTTGCGACTTTAATATTTCATAACTTCTTTGATTTTCGCAGTCATCTGATAAATGTGTTATTAAGGTGGCGTTAAATGATTAATAGATAGAGAATGTATGTACCTCGCTCTCGCCGTCTCTCTCTCTCTTCTCTTTTTCATTACAGTGTGTCACATTTCATCAGGGTAGTGCTTAATCTTATTCCATATGCATTTTAATAGTTACAATGCTACCTGTATCGTGGAGCGGCCTGATGTGATGTAAATGTCTGCGCCTGTTCTGCCTGACTGCTTTGAGCTCAGTAATGTACGACACGTTAGCATCTCCAAACAAAAGAGAGACTTTCTGGTTAATTATTCCAAGCTTTGTTCTTTTCTGATTTTTGGACTTTAAAAAAAGGTTGTTGTGGGACGGAGTGACAGTGAGGAAAAATACGAAGAAGCGTAAAGCTTTATTCTATGAGCAGAAGAACAGGTTTGGTATAATAAATGCTGCAGATTCATATAGCATATCTGTCCAATATATATATATATATATATATATCAAGTATCTCCAAGGAGGATCAGGAATATCTCTCTAGGAATATATCTCATTCATTATGAGCTGATTATAGATAAACACCTGGAGTCTGATAGAGACTTACTTTTACCTCAGAGAGCTCATGAGCTCAACCGAACAAAACCATATCCACCATCAGGCATATTGAACATGCGAAAGGAAGCTGATGTTAATCAGAAATCTTTATGCAGGTCATTGTGGCAGGTTCATTTCCATTTTCCAAAGAAGCAGTTGCACGGTAGAATGTAGAATGATAGATGACTGCTCTGGCAGACGGAGGTTGGATGAATGTGTGCATTCCATCCCAGGGGAAACCCCATCGGGGAGAGACTTTTCTCTGTGGGACGTCAATCTATTTCTCCTGTGTCTCCTGCAGAGAGCAAGTCTATTACAACTCTATTACGCCAAAACGCAGATCATTTTTATTCTGTCCCTATTACCTTACTGAGGCAGGAATCACATGGCCAGTCTTTCCCATTTCTCTCTGCTTCTCTTAAAGGTGAAAAAATACTAATCCTCGTCCTCTCCCGAGATCAAAGACTAACCTTTAGCCACACGAACAGGGATTTATTTGACACTTTGAAGCATCAGCAACATTTTCTGGTGTACTATTTGCTGCTAAGAGTGCCAGATAATGTGTGTTAGCCTTCAAAAAAAAAAAGTTAACTTATTTAAACAGCATTATGATTATTAGCTAATAATACAAAAAGTACTGTGCTCAAGAACCATATTCAAAACTGTATTTTTTTGTATGTTTTTACATTTTTTGTTCTTGGCTCAAATTTACATATTGAACATTTTTGACCCTGTGCACTTCTTGCAAGTAGGCTATTTATACATTTTAAAATTAATGTTAAGGACATTTTTGTTTGTCTTTGTGCGGTAAACAGCTTTGGCACTGTGTTGCCACTTGATCTGCTGTAAAATATGGGTCTTGAAGCAAAACCAGTTGAGAGCCACTGCAGCAGTGCAACTGAAATCAAAAGAGCTCTGCTGTCTCATTTCTGCTGGGGGATTCTGTTCCCACGCTATACAAGTACACTCTACATGAGTGTCGAGATAATGCCTGCAGTAGATAAACGTGTACCTGTGTTTTTTTTTGTTTTTTTTTTACCTCTCTTCTCTCTTTATAATCCCTCAGTTCTATCTTTAGAGTGCATCCGTAATGGAAACAAAGCACCTTTATCTCTCCTCAACATTCTAAGAGTTTTCCTGCCTTCTGGTTTTCTCCTCATTGGCGTTGCCCTACCCCTGTGTACAGTGTGTGTGTGTGTGTGTGTGTGTTTTAGTGAAAGAGATGATGAGAGCGAACGAGAGCTGGGAGTTGCCCTTGGTCTGCCTTAAGTCTGTGCTATAGGATCGATACACAAGAGTGGGGCCTCTCCCCTTCCTTCACTCAGGCATTGGGGATTTCTCCCCCATTACACAGTTACAAGGAACAAAGTCTAGAAGTCTATTGATTCCTCTTGCGCTGCTGGGAAAAAAAAGTGAAGCAGTAAAGATACCAACCTGGCCAAAAAAAAATTAATTACTTTGCCAATCCTCTTTCTCTCTCACACACATACAAATATGTGCTGAGACATATCTTTTATACTAGCCAAATTTATTACAAATGTTTTGAAAGTTTTAAAATTGTATTTATTTCAGTGATGCTGTTTCTGGTGCTCAGTTTTCAATTATAATTGGTGTTCAATTAATAATGATTCTTACTATTAGCAGTTGTTATTATAATTATTTAATGTGTGATATTATTTGTAATTGCTTGTACAAATATGTTTGTAATCATTTAAAACTGTAATATTGTTTATCTGTTTTTTACTGTATTATTTATTTATTTATAAAAAAAATAATAATACAAATACTCCACACATGAAATAATCGGAATGGTCTATTTCTAAAATATACTTTCTGATCATATCTAGTCCATATCTATATAGCGCAAGTCTGCAGTGTATCAGCTGATTAAACAGTCAATAATTACATTCTATTCCAATAATGCTTAAAGTAGAACAGTGAGACAGAGCAAAATGTGATTAATTCTAGTATTAATGCATTAAAGCAGTGGAGCTGAAATGGTAACATTCATTTAGGGACTGTTTGATTGCCAAGCTGTTTGATTATGGGAATCAGCTTCTATAAACCGACCATCGGAAATGCTATTCTGTTGGTAATGAGATGCAATGACAATGCTGATTAACAAAAAGACATCCAAGCTCAGAAGTCGGATCGTGTTCATGCAATGCGTAATGCAAAATATGTACGTGGAGTGTGACCACAATCAAAAATTTCCCTTGTAATTGTTTTCAGCCAAGGATATCACGACAGATACGAATGGGATACTGGTTTAATTAAAAGAACAATGGAAAAAGCAAGCCCCTTGTTGGCTGCATCCCTCTGCCATTGGGCTGTCCTTGCCCATTATGAGGTTTAACTAGTCGACTCCAGATGTTGTATGTGTATGCGTTCACGAGAGCGTGTGCATTTCCGATGCCCGGCGTGAGAATAGATGAACGGACAGTTTGAAAGGAAAATATGCTTTCCCTGCAATGTTAATCTCGTCCTCTCCAGCATCCAGCCTGTCACCCTAATGAAGCCCCCACAGACAGATACTTAAAAAGAGTTAAGAGTAAATTAACCTTCAGGACTTAGCACTTTGCTTTTAATACACTTTATGCATCCATGTCCCGTACACATCTCTGCCAAGGACAACCTATCTTTTAACAGAAGGAGGTCAGAACAAAAACGTCCCTTACTGGTGGCAACCTTGTGCGGCACCAATATGTTAAAGAGTAAAGTAGAGAGATTGAGAATGAACATCCCCTAATTAACCAACTCGTATTCCACCGATTGATTTGTTTATTTGCACAATCTAATTATGTTTTAATGACAAGTTGATCTTCATTATTGCTTTATTGATTTTAAATGCTTTATTGATTTGAAAATCTGTGAAATCCCAATTGATAATTCTGATAAATTCATGGAATGTTGCAGTGTTTACTAATGATTTATCCGCGAACGTAACCATGTCCTGCCCTTCATTTTTTTCTTTATATAGACCTTAATCAAGTTGTGCACCATTTTGAATTGAATGTGGATGAAAGCAAGGCTGTGAAGAATAGACTTGCCAGTCTTTACACTGTATAAAGTGAAAACAACTTTATTACACTGATTTACAGATTTTTTCTGTAAAAGTGTTTTCAGAAAGACATCTAGTTAGCTCAACAGGATGTTGTCTATTGAACACACTTTTATATTTTATCCCTCACAGCCGTATTCTCATTTCTTTCAAAAATTAAATATGATGCTACCCAGAATAGGGTATATAGCCATTTTACTCTGATATATATCACAATAGGGTAGAAAAGGTGTAAAAATTTGTTTCATGCCAACTTTAAATTTGTACTTATCACTGGCAGACATGCAATTCATCATCTAAGCATGACAGATCAATGGAAAAGACTGTAATATTCAAACCAAATGCAGGTGAATAATTCATCCGAAGTGAATGGATGCCTGACAGGTGCTGTACAGTATATTGAATGAAACGTTCCAAACTCAGACTTCAGGAACTGTGTGTTCAAGATAAACTAGTGACAAAACTAGAATTTAGAGCTGGGTTCTGTCATATCACTTTCTCGCACCCTTTCTTGTATGACATGAGCTAATTCTGGCTTAGCTTGAATGAATCCTTGCCTTTTTACCTCTGCACCTTAGTCAGCTGCTATTTAACACTGCTGATTCCATTGTGTATACATCCTTTTCAGCAGGCTAAAACTGAACTGTGTTCATTTTTTTCTTTTATTTTTCTTTTCTTTTTCTTCCGGGTGACTTTAGGGATGGAAAGGCACACCAGGACTTTTAATACACCTAGTATTTAAATAATCCTTGCTTCTCTCAGTCCTTTTGATGCCTTTGTTCACTTTGAGAAAGTTATCATTATGCAGGCCACACTGTTGGTGGAGAGTGAAATGTAGAATCACTCTGCCTACCTTTTCTTCCGCATCCTTTCCCAGCAAAGAACATCTACATATCCCTTTCTTCCTCTTATCTCTGACTGCAGTCGCTGAAGCGAATTCCCTGCGCCACCATGCACCCAAAGCTCTGCAAACTCAAAAAGAATCAGCCACGCTTATCTGTGACTGCTTCGGAGGGAACTATAACGACAGTCGGTTATCCCCAGAGAAGGGCTTAATAATTCAATGGCGCATGCATGTAGGTGAAGTCATTTCACATTACCACCACTGGTTTATGCTGTGTGCCTTGGCTTTTGGAAAAATTCTGTAAATGTTGCAATAATAAACATAATAAATTATATATGTAAACTGAACACAATGAATAATTAGGACAATACGTTCAGTTTTGGAATGCCATAATGGTGAATAACTCATGACATAATTTTCATTTTTGAGTTAACTATCCATTTAACTAGCAAAAAGCAATATATTTTTACAACAACATTTATTTAAATAAATAAATATACTAAATACTAAATAACTAAATAAAAAACGTCTAGGTCACGAAGGTAACCCTCGTTCCCTGAAGGAGGGAACAAGAGACGTTACATGTGGGAACTCGCATGAGAGAACAATCGACTTTAAAGGAGTCATACAAAGACAATTTTCCACAAGCTAATATGATTCTTTAGGGTCTTAATGGAAAGTTTGTAATATAGTTGGTTTTAAAATTTCTCAAAGATAGTTTAAAAAACGCTTATTTTACCCTGTCATAAACAGCTCTTTTGAAATCACTCTGTTCTGTGTACTTCCCTTTTAAATCTTCACCAGCTCTACTGACCCCGCCCCTATTTTCCGAGGCACTCTCGGAGGATCTTTTTTTTAGCTGTATTTATAGTGAAACTTGTTAATTAGCACATTATTAGGAAAGGTGATTTGCAAAGATTAATGGAAAGACATTATACTCACTGCTTCTGTAGGTGAGGCTGGATCATGAATGATTTGTTTGAACCATACTTTAACGTCAGAACGTAATGTTAATCCTCCACATCTTCAGTCACTCAGATGTCAGGGGCAAATGACTACTGCTATGTTCATTAATACATACAACAACAAAACACCTCAATCTCTTAGGAGTCTTGCTTGTCTCTGCATCTCAGTCTGATGATGGCTCACTCAGGGCGGGTCTGAGGTAAGACACCAGTTCTGTGTGAAACGCTGCTGTCAATCAACTATTGTGGGAGTGGCCTCTATCTGTGTGACGCCACACCGACATGCATTTGTGAATGGCTTGATTAAAAGAAAACTACTGGTGGATCTTTATCATTGTAGGATGGTTTTGTACACACACTCCCAACACACATTTCAGTCCAAACAGCTTGTAAAAGTGCATGTGGCACCGAATGACCCCTTTAAGAAAGGCCAATGAATATATGCGTACACTGATTGCATCCAGGTGCACCTCGTCACTATGTGAGTATAAGAGATTTAGTCCCAGTCTTGTGCCAAATGTCCTTGTTAGTTTTAGTCATATTTAGTCATTCACATATCTTTTCTTTTTAGTCAAGTTTTAGTCGACTAAAAGTCTCGTCATTGTAGTCTAGTTTTAGTCAAAAGAAAACTCAAGGTATCTTAGTCAAGTTTTAGTCAACTAAAAGTCTTTTAATTTTAGTCTAGTTTTAGTCAAAAAAGAACTCAATGGCCCGGTTTCACAAACAGGGCTTAGCTTAAGCCAGGACTAGGCATTAGTTAAATTAAGATATTTAAGCAACTT
>JAUMHR010000052.1:16011081-16022181 GCA_032361145.1 Enteromius fasciolatus
CTGAGACAACCCCCTCGGGGGAAGTGCACATCCCAGCCTGTCTGGGACGCATGCCAGAGCAGGCTGAAGAGTGCAAAAGGAAAGGTGAGGAGGAGCTGTAGGTGCATCTCGTTGCAATCGCAGCACCCCCTGGTGGCCTATGGATGAATGTCCTACCTGTCCCAGATCAGGACGACTTTGTGTTTTGGGACTTCTTAGCCGTCAAAAATTCCCTCAGGTCTTTCTTTGGCTTTGCTGACATCGCAGGGCTGGTGTAGCGTCTGTCTCTCGCATCCCGGTCTCGCGGGGGCGCTCGAGAGGCTACGCTCTGTTTCTGACTCCCTCTGTATGCAGAAGACAAAGTCTGATAGGGCCGCTGTTTGCTCCCCTCCGCACCCTGCGCTGGAGAACAGCGAGGGAGAAATGAATGCAGCACAGCTGACTGCTTCTTTGCCTCTTGATGTCTTTCCACCACCACATCAACCATGCCGCCGAATAGCCCCGAAGGAGAGAGAGGGGCATCCATTAAACACACTCTGTCCTGGGCTTTAACCTCAGTTAATGTGAGCCACAAGTGTCTTTCCGCCGCTACCAAAGCAGACATAGAGCGCCCCAGGGCTCTAGCGGTCTCTTTTGTAGCCCTAAGTGCGAGATCGGCTGTCTTCCCCAGCTCCAAGATATCTTCAGTATCAATCTGATCTCGCTCACTCAGCTCCATCAGGAGATCAGCTTGATACGCCTGCAACACAGCGAGCGTGTGCAGGCATCCTCCAGAATGGCCCGCTGCTGCATAGCTCTTCCCCACCAGCGCTGATGTCGCTCTCAACGGCTTGGAAGGTAAGGCTTGCTCTCTCTTTAATGATGATGTTCCCGCCGGCGAGAGATGATACGCGAGCGTCTGCTCGACCGGGGGCATTCTTTTATAGCCTTTTTCTGCTAAACCAGACACATTACCGTAGTAATCGGAAGCCGGCACGTAGGTTCGCGCAGAGAAGGGTCTAGCCCAAGACCTACACACCTCGGTGTGAAGGTCCGGAAAAAAAGGCAAACTACGGCGGGAAGGTGGGTGCAGAAACCGTTCGTCCAGTCTGCTTGAGCCTCTCCACAGCGCAAGTTACAACTTCTATTAGTTCCTCATATCGCGGTGACTGGGGTGGTGGTTGATTATCCACACTGATCACATCGACCTCCTCGGAGGACGATGAATGTTGCGCAGACTGGCTTTCTGCCCGAGAAGAAGTAGCTGCTCGCGGCGCTTCTTGCTCTGGGTTACTGGTGTCTCTGATGGGCTGAAATGGAGATAGAGGATCACTCGTCTCCATTCCTTCCACCAGATCCACTTGCAAACCCCATGACTGCAAGCGCCGGTTTGCCTCAGCGACAGCGGGACCTGAGCTACGGGGAGCACTCACAAAAACCTCCTCCGCAAAGAGGGCTCTGCGAGACCGGAGAGTAGCCAGAGAAAACTGCATGCACGCCACACAGTCTCCGCTCTCGAGTGCAGCAGCTGCGTGTTCCTCTCCAAGACAAGCCACACACAGAGAATTTGTGTCCTGTGGCGTGAGAAAACGACCACAGGGCGCAGCACATTTCTTAAAAGTTTGACTCATTTTGACTTATCTTCTTTCTTTCTTAGTAGCAAGTTTTCCTTTCTTTCTTAGAGATCGCTGCGACAGACTCACAGAGAGCGCGCTGAATGAATGAAGGCTGCAGTCTGATTCACCACAGGTGTTCTTAAGCACCCAGTCAGTGGCGTCATCCGAGGGTGCCGCACCTGACTTTAATCTAGACAGATTTCACAGCAGATTCAGAGCGTGGTCTCGCCGAAGGCGTTCCCCTTAGTGTTTCGACGCAGTGTTGAGTTCCTGAAAAGGAACATCATATGACTTCAAAACAATATATATATGCTGGGAGATTTGAAAACCGATGCTTCTGAATGTTAGCATCATAGAGCCAGCTGCATATCTGTTTTCACAGACAGTGGGTTTGTTCGGTAGCTCACGGAAAACAGAGACGTACTTTAGGGGCGAGGAGGTCTGGTTTGAATCCTTTTGTAACTACATTTTCACAAAACAGCTCAAATCGGTGTATCAGATCACTGACAAGCTACTCAGTATTGGGTTCAGTTTCATAAATGAATCAACTGCGAAACTAAATGCGATATTGCATAACTTGTCAATGATTTACAGCTTTGTGTATTAACTGCCGCTCCATTTGAAAACAGCTGATGGAGATTTACCGCTAATCAAAGAACCGGCTTTACTGACGAGATGCGCATGAATATAAAGTGCGATATATTGCTCGGCCCAAATTTAACGCAATTTTAACAAAGCAATATGCACCTATATAAACATACTGAAAAATGTGACAGCGTTCGTGTGTTGACATAAAACCTGTATTTTGGTGACACTCAGTGGACATTTATTTAACTACATTTGTACATTTATATAACTGTGGCAAAACGTACAGTATTAGACACATAAAAACAGTGTTGCACAAAAAGTGTACAGAGGTACGTACTTGTGTAAGACCAGGTTTGTTAAACCAGTAGGTCAAGACAAGTCTTTGTAAGTGAGTTATGATTAATTCATTAAACTGAATTATTAAAACACTATTAAATGCAGAGATGAAACAGGTTAGATGAGTAAGTCATTGAACCAATATGATTTATTTTATGACTAGCTCCCTCACTTATTGCTTTGTCCTTCTTGTACTGCAAGCAGTATTCTTTAAGCCAGTTTTTCCTCACACTGATGTTTTGTACAGGAGCTATGTGTTTTTAGCTTTGCTGAGAAGTGCTGTATGATCTGTTTGCTAGAATACATGCTGCTCAGGTAGACCTCAGGTCTAGGACAAAGGGGTCTTGAGATGATGCCTGTGCACACATACCTGACAATCACCTGGCTCATCATTGAAGGGGAGGTCAAAGATCTGAAATATCTGAGTCAGCAGGTAAACAGGAAAAACGCCAGCTTTGCACTGCAAATGTTACGACCTACAGACAAGGCCATTCCAAACTCTCAATGCAGGGATTAGAAGTGTAAAACGCCATTACTGTGGAGATGGCTATACTCAAGAGATATGCTGTACATATTTACAGCATTTAAATTTAAGGCTTTTCCTTAGAAAGGTGAAATGCTGAGGATGGAATTTTATGGAAAGTTTGTGAAAATAGTGTGCTTTAGTTATACAGATGTTAAGTGCAACATCATGGAATAGGACCAAGCAGAATCTACCTTTCAATAACTCAGAGCAAGGCATATGGCAATCCTTTTTATTTTTTTAGCAAATGAGTTGAATAAATGATTCAATTACTCTGTCGTGAAGCTACTCAGTTGTTTCTTTTCAAAAAGAATCTCTATTATTTATTGATTTAGATCATGAATGCTTTAATTCACCTCTCTGCTAGCCTGATTTTACCAAGTGCAACATGTCCATGGGTCAACATTTTTGTTGACCCTGAAACAACATTGTGATTAGCAAATCAGATTAAAAAAAAAAAAAAAAAGTTTACAGTTTTTGTGAAGTTTAAGCTTACAATCAGTGTTTGGTGCTTGCACATCAGTGTCAGTCATCTATTTTTTCCTATGATTTTAGGCATTACTCATGGGTAAGGTTAGGTTTAGATGTAGATATATGGTCAAGACTATATTATTGCATTAAAATGTTGTTCCAGGGTCAAACAAAATATGTTGACCTAGGGACACATCGAACTCAGCAAAATCAGGACATGCTTCACCTCTCATAGCAATTTAACCTGCAAACTTAAAGTCTAACCTGAACCATAGCATCTTTTAAAACAATATCACTTTTGTAGAACTCTGTCAGGTAAATCTAGCCTGTTCTATAGCTTGCAAACTGGGTAAAGTTAATGGATATCCAGCTGCAAGAAAAAGGATATAGTGGAAGCAAATCCAGAGAAACAAAATATCTATTTGTAATCATCCCCCTACAGATGGTAAACAAAAGAATCAATACTGTAACATATTGAAGAGTTTATACTAAATATTCATCTGCAAAGACAAAATGCAATGCAATAGAAATCAGTGTGAACAAAATAGCCAAACAAACAAATAAATAAATAGCTAACTAGCTAACCAACTAAATAAATAAACAAATTGCCTACATATGTGTTGCCAATTTGTTTATGCTACAACATAGACCTTGCTCTAGACCTTTATGATTTTGTAACTTTTCGGTCTGGCATCTCATTTAGGCAGACTGTGGGATTCAAAAGGAGTTTGTAAAAAGCAATTCTCCCAGTGGTTTACTTTGATGTGTGACCACGGCTCATGCGCATCTAAAATATACACAGGAAAAAAAAACAGCCATTGCACTAGACTGCTGTAATCATTTGGCGGCTTCAGTATCATGACTGCCCCAAGGCCTGTGAAGGAGAGAACACGGCACACTAATAAGTCAGCATGTTTAGTACCAGAAGTTGATCCCAAGAGTTTTGGGTCAGCCAAGACTCACTGGAGGACAAAAGCACAATACATACACAGTGGATTACAATAATTCATCATCTCCTACATGTGCCTCTCACAGCTTTTAACTTTTTAACTCAATTACTGGAAAAATACAAAGGTTGTTAACAGTACAGTAATAGTGTAATAATAGTGTACAAACTAAGCTGAATTGAATTAAAATTAATTATAAGATTATTTTCCTACTAAACAAGAAAATTAATGAGGCTTTATGCTTTTTATGTAGCTAAAAATTTATTTGCCACATTCACTTGATTTTAATCACATTATGTTAAGAACATTGTGTCAAAGTATTTCTCTTTAAATGCTAAAAAATTAAATTTTCCATAATATGAACACTTAGTGAATGTTTTGCAAATAACAAAGTTTCGGGAGGAAGCGCTGGATGATTAATCTCAGCCGGCCCGCATTACCTAATCAAACCCCTTGTTATCCGACCCAATTACTAAGTATAAATAAACCCATTTCCTTCACTTCCACATCTCGTCTTTTGCGCATCCCTCCCCCATTCTCCTCCAATCATCCTGCTCACGTCTTCCTGGGGGGGCAGACGGGGAATGAGCCAGACGCCGAGCTCCGGCCCTCGCTAGGGTTCAAATCACTAGGGCTCGGAGTCTAACGTTCCCCCGGCTCGCCCCCCGGACAGCACGCCAAATTTGCTTTATGATTATTAAGCGAAACACGCAAACTCGTGAACCATCTTTCAGCGTCATAAGATTTCAATTTTGTCCAAAATGGAAATAATTTAATTTGAAATGCTATAGTGCTTTAACTTTGTAATACAGATCATTTACTGAACATGATAAAGCAGAACGTCTCAGTTACGTATTGTAACCCTCGTTCCCTGAAGAAGGGAACGGAGACGTCACATCGGTGACGGACGAATAGGAATCTCGCTTCGAGATGTCCAATCTACTCTGCATGTATAGAAACATGAAATTGGCATACGCTGATTAGCATCCAGCTGTATACGATCGCACCGCGAGTTTAAATAGGCAGCGGATTGAGCATTCGTTAGTTTTTCGCTGATGAGCCGAGCCGGTGACACGGCCCACTAGTGGCGGTACGGATCCATCCTTCTTCAGGGAACGAGGGTTACAATACGTAACCGAGACGTTCCCTTTCAGTCAGTCATTCTGACGTCACGTCGGTGACCGACGATTAAGGATCCCTAACAAAACGCCATGGAAGCTCAATGGGGTCTCAGCCCTCTAGCAGCGCCACATGCTAATGCCCAGGACGAAGCTACACTTCTTTTAGAGTGAGCCCGTACACTGAGGGGGCAGGGCACACCCTGTGCTTGGTAAGCCAGTGTGATGGCATCCACTATCCAGTGGGCCATCCTCTATTTGGAGACGGCATTCCCCTTCTGCTGCCCACCATAACAGACAAGGAGATGGTCTGAGGTCCTGAAGCTTTGTGTCCGGTCTACGTAGCATCTGAGTGCTTGGACAGGACACAGCAACAGCAGGGTTTGGTCTGCCTCCTCCGGGGGTAGCGCTTGGAGGTTCACCACTTGATCTCTGAATGGAGTAGTGGGAACCTTGGGCACGTAGCCGGGCCGTGGCCTAAGTGTTACCTGGGAATACTCGGGCCCAAACTCTAGGCACGAATCATCGACCGAAAATGCCTGCAGGTCCCCCACCGTCTTGATGGAAGCCAATGCCAGCAGGAGAAGAGTTTTCATTGAAAGAAACTTCATCTCGACTGCTGGCAAAGGCTCAAAGAGGACCTGTCTCAAAGCTCTCAGCACAAGAGACAGGTCCCTAGAGGGTACAGTAGGGGGACATGGAGGATTTAACCTTCTGGAACCTGGTGACCAGGTCGTCCTTACCAACGGACCTTCCATCGATGAGGTCGTGGTTTGCAGCCACGTAGACTTTAAGGGTGGAGGGAGACCCTTGCTTCAAGAAGAGAAGCACAACTCTGATCGGGCATCTCCGGGGGTCTTCTCATTGAGAAGAACACCACTCGACGAACAGGTTCCATTTAAACGCCTAGGCAGCTCTTGTAGAAGGCGCTCTCGCAGAAGAAATCGTGTCAACTAGCCCTGTAGGTGTTCCTTGAGACGACCCAGAGCTAGACGTACTGCTAGCAGCTCGAGGCAATTGATATGCCAATGCAGATGAGGTTCCGTCAACACCCCTGACACTGCATGCCCGTTGTATGTGGTGGTAGAGGCAACTCTTTGCTGGTTCAAAGCGGGGTCTGAGTGTACAACGATCGTGACCATCTGCAGGCACCAGCTAACGGCCGCATGCAGAAACACACGGGTGGTAGGAAATCCTTAAAAGACGCGTCTTTACAAAGACGAACCACCCGTGAGCCAGTCTCTTTAGGCTTTGCTCTTTTGTGAAAGGCTGAAGCGCACAGAGGAGATGGCCACTTGGTACACTAAAGTAGAATACAATTGTGACCGCCACTCGACTGGAACCACTGCTGCTGCTACGCCGTGACACCAGCCTTCCTCCGTCTCGGTAAGTAAATGGCTCAGGAACGGTAAATTCATGTGAACCTCGGCTCCGAAGCGAAAAGCTAATGAACGCTTAATCCACTGCCTATTTATATTTATGCCAATTTCATTGCCATGTTTTTAAACATGCAGAGTAGATTTGACATCTCAAAGTGAGATTCCTATTTGTCGGTCACCGACATGACGTCAGAGTGACCGACTTAAAGGGAACATAATAGTTCTGACCTACAAAGCTAAGGTCAGAAAATATACTAGCTGTAAATTGTAAGTGAGACAAAAAAATGCATTTTGATTTTATACTATTTTTCAACTCTATTTTTCAGTGCAAAATTGAGTCAATGATGAGAGGAGATCAAGGTTTTATATAAATAAATATTTACGATTTTTTTTTTAAATATATATTGCATCTATTTTTATTTAACAAATTATATAAATATATACATATAAATACATGTGAATATTTTCTAAATATATGGTGTATGTGTGTGTCTTACATGTGTGTGTATACATAATAAATGTAAACAGTATACAGGATGTGATTAATCGCGACTAATCATTTCACAGCAATAGCCTAAAGAGATACATTTTTTGTTCTTTATCAAAATCAGTGCGTTTTTATATATTTAATAATATGTTAAATATTTATTTATTATATTAGTGAAATATTATGGAATAATATTGGTAATTATATTATTATTATATAATTATATATTTTTTTTATTAAGCATCACATTTGATTTTACATTTCACATGAACATTGGCATGTATGATGTTCTTGATGTTCTCATACAAAAAAACAAAAACAAACAAACAAACAAAAAACCTTATAGTTCAATTTGGTGGTGGTTTGATTAAATTTTGCTGGAGGCGTTTTCTCGCCAACATACAGAATCCTAGAGACATTTCACTCCAGCACTGGTAATGAAGACAGCATGAGGATTTGCAGATGTAGATTAAAAGGTTAAGATCCCATCTGTTGTCAATAAGATGAAGATAAGAGAGACAGAGGAGCATGTTCTGAAGCCACGGATGCTCTTCAAGAGCAAGCTGCTGTTGATTTTGATGCATGACAAAAAACAACAACAACATCATCCTTTACCCTATAGTTTTTCATAATTTACAAAACGGGTTAAATTAGAAAAGCCAATGCTTTGAAACTTTTAAAAACTGTGGTTCTTCAATTTAAAACTACTATTTACAAATGTGATCTCTGATTAGTCCATTAGCCTTATTACCAAGCCAAGTAGTTGATTTAAAAACACATTGTCTTTAATCTCCTGCACAGCATGAGGCTCTGTTCCCCAACAGATCTCCAAAGTAGCACATGCATTTCAACCTCAAACACAGAGAGTGCTCAGGGTGTGTTCATTTAAATGAGACCGGAGGGAGAAATTACCCGGAAGACAAAAAAGATTAATTCATGATTTTGGTTATTAGGTTCACGCTATACACATGCTAATTGAAAGGGAAAATGTTTTGTGATCATTACATTGAACAGAACAGGGTTTGTTCCAGTTGGTCTGCTGGACAATGCTTGTAATGAATCCAACATGTTATGTGTCATAAATAAAAGCCTTTTAGTTAATTTCATGTTGTCAAACAGTCTGTTTCAATTGATTTCCCCAGACTGCAATTCTCTGTATTATTATTGATTATAGACTGTGACTCTGTAGTGCTTGAGCATCCCAACCATCAACAGCAACATTGGATCAACCAGTGATGTGGGTTTAGGCCAGGACTATGTGTCAGAGGCAGGCACTATAAGTATTTATTGGTACTTTTTTACTGTAGGCCTACTATAACAGTGTTTTCTGTAGGCCTGCTACTAAAGTGACTCAAAGCTAAACTCAAAATGAACTCATTCAAAATGCTTAGAGCTGGAGTGTGCAGTTGATTTGACCAATGCTGTGTAAATGACTATTGCTAGATTTTATTGTTAACGAAAATATTTAGATTATGCAAGTTATTTGTTGTTATCTGCTGTAAAAAAAAAAAAAGAAAGAGAAAAAAAAGTGTTTTAAAATGATTTCCATGCTTAAAGTCATTTATATACATTTATTTATTTTACTGTCATTTTTATTTATTTTATTATTTTATTTATATATTTATTTATTTATTTTACAAGAAGTAGATTTGTGTTTCAATCACATACATATAAACTGAACTTTTACTATTTAATTTTTTGTTTACTTCAACCCGCATTTGGTCACCACCGCTGTCTGCAGGACTGTTCAAAAAATGTTGAAATCAATAATTATTTTTGCAATTCCATCCTGTGCCGCTAGTATCGATAACATTACACACTTCACCTTTAATGCAGTGGTATGTTTATGGAACAGAAAAGAAAAAAAAAAACATAAAGCCTATCTCCTCTATGCAGAAGGCTCCAGAGAATTTGATTCCTTTTCATGTGTCAGAATGAAGGTGTTATTCTCCTCCTCAAGGTTTTTTATCACCTCACAGGCCCTGACAGCTTCAAGCCGCTTTCTCAAGAACATTCATAAACAGCATTATAGGACACATTGAGGAGAGAGAAAAAAAAAGAGGATAGAAAGAAAATAGAAAAAGGAAACATCAATTGTTTAAATTTTCTGACTCATGTCTTTATTAAATCCATTTCTATTATCCATGCAAACACAATGTTATGTTAACATGCATTGGGGATTATTGTAAATAAATTTGTTGACATAGTTTTTGTGGGTGTGTGTATGTCAGAGAGAGAGAGAGAGAGTAACGATTTCCTTCCTTTCTGCCCACCTTTTTTTTTACCCTGGCAATGATTCTGTGCAGGCTTGTGCTGTTAAGTCCTGAACAAAACTAATCTGACATTTTTTGACACCTGTTTATGCTACCGTATCCATCACCCATTCTTCAGACTATAAATACCATTTTAAATGTTTTTTATGACTTCGTGTATATCGTCATTCATAACCAGAACCTCAATATAATGGTGAGATAAGTCCAAAGCAATTGGCCCACAGAAGCTCAAAACATTAAAGAGGTTTCAGGATTTTTTTATTTTTTTTCCTGACATAAAGGTTTAATAACATTACTTTCACGGGCCAAGGAGAGAGGTTTGATGTGTGTCTCGGTATAGAAGTCTCTGCAAAGCAGACCGTAGCCTGCCTTCCCTCATCACCATTAAAGCCTGTCAGAAGCAGAGCTTAAGCAATAACATGGCAGACATACACAGAGTAATTCCTCACATCAGACACATGACCTGCACCCCAGAATGTAAGGAGATTAGTCAAGCACATGTATTTGCATTTGTGTGCTTATTAGGGATGTTTCTGTCTGCCTTATCTGCATTGTAATGTTAGCTGACACTGAGCTGGATGGCAAAGATCAACCTGTACTGGAATTACAGTTTCATAGGTGAGTTATGTGAACATTAACATGCAGAGCAATGGCAGATGGCTGGAGTATTAGAAACATTGAAAAACATGCATTATATTTGAATTTTACTAGTGGTACTAAAATTACACATTTAACCTACAGTAAAACAATATGATAAAAGAGGCAAGGGCAAAACGGAGGCATTATAGAGATTTACAAGAAGTAGATTATTTTTCAAAAGGAACACAAATTCTTATAATATGGTTTGCACATTATAAAAACCATTATGCTTATGAAGAGTCCCGATAAACCAAAAATATCAACTAGTGTGTGCGTGTGTGTATGTATGTGTGTGTGTATATAGTGTATTTATTTAGATTTATTGATTTTTTATTAATATATATTTTTTCATTGATTTCTTTTGGAAGAAATGCCTATGTTAATGTAGGCTACATACTACTGTCAAATACTAAATATATTTAAAATATAATATTGTGAAATAATAGCGCAGTTTGAAATAATTATTTTGTGCTTCAATATATTGGTCAGTTAGCTGGATTTGATTGTTGTGAATTTGTCCTGATCTTGGATCATTTGGTTCTTCGACGCTCATCCGGGACTTGCTCTCATAGCAACAGGTCCGTGAACTTAACCCTGCTCGGGAGCAGGTTTATTCAATGTAAACAGGATTTAGGCTGCGCTTCTGGCGGGTTATGATTGGTTCAAATGGCGAGATCACACCTGATTTGTTAAAGAGCACGACTGACACAGACTGAGTATCCGTGTATAAGTGTATAAAATAATTACGATGATTCACACACGATA
>JAUMHR010000052.1:16040870-16051462 GCA_032361145.1 Enteromius fasciolatus
AGCTTTAAGTGTACTTTTAAATGCAAGTCTTATGTGACCACGCACACGAGCCACTTTCGTTATCAATCACCAATCGGCTGAGCCTTACAATATTTCAATGAGCCCCAATAAATGCAGTGTGCACTATTTTTAAAACGCTTCTTTATAAAGAACATTGTTTTCTCAATACTTTACCTATACCGCTGTGAAGGAAGAGTGCATAATCGAGCATCGAGGCATCAATATTAACCTATTCAGCACCTCCACCATGGACAGCACCTGCTAAGGTCGCACTTAAGAAGGTTTATCTCAAGCAACATCCTAAGGTATAGTTAGGAGAACACGCGTAGGGAAAGGTATAACTGTAGTTAAGGTGTACCTTTTGAGTCTTTGTAGCGCGCAAAAAGACAACGTTATCGAAGAACACAGCCCTGATCTCTATGAGTCCTTTATTGATTCTTCTTTGGCGTCACATAGAAATCAAAACATACATTTGTAATTACATGTGTTAAAGCATTTCACTGATCTGGATAAAGTCTACATCATCTCTATCATTAGCATGTTTTAGTGCTTGTACTGTACATTTTGTTCACTCTTCCGCAGTCAACCCATAAATGTTTGTCCATCCAAACAATCACAAAACATTATTGCCCAATCCATCCAAATTCTTCACTATTAATTGATTTTTATTAGCATATCAGTGAGCTGCCAGCTCTCATTTTGGAATCATTATCTGCTCCAGGCGTCATATAATGGTGTTTTAATGGCAGTCTGAGATGGCATTGACACTTTAGGGGATCAGTAAATATTAGATTTTATTGGCAAGGTGCAATTTCAAATGCACTCCAGTACAATTTCAGCTGTACAGTGGAGGACTGACAGAAGAGGGCCAAGGAGTGCAATACACATCATAAGATAACGATGCTGTGCAATTTACATTTTGATTAGAACAGAACTTCTCACAGTGTCTCTCTACAAGGAGCAGGTAAAATAATAAAAAAACGTATCAGAGGGCAGCACTGCAATATATGTCAAGCATGCTGGAAAGTAATGCTTAGAAAATGTACAGAGATTTCATTCATAGCTACAAAATACAAAGTATAGCTTTCTATCTATTTCATCTTAGAAAACATATGTATGCCATACTGATGCTTGTACACACACACACTGCAATCACACAAAGCATGTGCACAAACTACACGTACACTCTGACACACATGCTCAAAGACCTTAGCCCTTTTAAACTAGCTTTATTTGCAATTCAGATCAGCTCATTTGAATTAAGTGCTTCTTTGCTATGAATACAGCTGGACTTTCCAGACATGTCAGACAAGAACCTTGCCAGAATTACCCCATGGACATGGACACATTAATCAAATGAGGAATTGGCCATTCGACAGCCCACTGAATTCACCCTTTAGTTGGGGTCACAGTGGAGATAGGTGGAGTCTATGTGTCGTTCTCCTTTTGTTAACCCTGTCTAATTAAAGTCTAAAACTAGTCCTCTATGACAGGGCTTTTATGGTGTTATTTTAATACATGCCATTTTTACACCTAATTGATTTACTAAGTTTATATGCGGTGAGGTGCTTTGTAGAGGATTGTGAAATACAACAATATGTGCTGCATGCTTTCAGACTAAGGAGCCACGCCATAATTTGAATGATAATCAGTCATCACTCTTGGCATATTTACCACCACCTTTCTCTTTTTTACCATATACTTGACAACTTTGTGAATATCATAGACACCACAAAAACACTTCTTTAACACTACACTGTTTTCGCTGGGGTAGTGAAGAAAAGAGAGAATAAAAGAAAAAAAAAAAAAACACTCTGAGGAAGGTCCCCATAAACCCCTTGTCATGGATCTACCAGGCTCTGTGGCCAGCCAATCACAACTATTATTAACCCCGGAATACTAATCATCACCACCTGCCACACATTACCACCTTCACCCAGAGCACTATATAACCACACATCACACTACAGTCAGCGCCCGAGCTCGTTTTTTCCAAGTGGACTAACTCCAACCTCCATCTTGATTCCTTATGTCCTGTATTCTCACCTTGTTACTCACCTCCTTTAAAAATAAATTAATATTTTGCCATTATAATATTTGTACATAAATAGTTGCAGGGCTGTTAAATATTGTGTGTATTTTTATATTAGTATATTAGTATATTTATGTGAGTGAAAGCAATATGCAAAGTGAATTGTAATCTGATACACTGGCATTGAAAGTGGTATGTCTAATAAAGGCAATGAATTAAAAAAAAACAACAACAAAGAAATAAAGTTGCATACATTTTCATAGAAAGAAGGAAGACATTTATTTTGTACATTTTCTGACAGATTATCAGAATATATTTTTTTCTGATTAACCCCTCTCTGCTAAACAAGAGGTCACCTATCATCTTTCACGCTGAAACTGTGCTCATTTCATTGGCAGCCAGGAGACAGTGAGAGTCCTCTAAACCACGGGAGGGCTCTGAAACATATGCAAGAGTTGGTAAATCACTGACACCAGTGACTTATTAGGTTAAGCTCTGGGCGCCCAACCATTTTTAGCTGCTAGCAAGCTGTAATGCCATGCTGCTTCCTGTAGAGAAGGTAGAGCACAGATGGTATTTAGCATGGCTAACATTTCACCTGATTGATTAAGTGATTCAAAATTGTCATAAATATCTATGACCTGGGTATAAATGTGCTGCATTTAAGAAACAGTGGTAGGTAAACAATTAGCATAGCAGCCAGTTCGATGATGAAACACACATTCTCGCTCATTAAGAAGCTGTGTCTTTAAACAGTTTATCCCTGCTGTTTTATGAATTCTGAATTACACCTCATTAATGTGTCATTTACATAATTACAAGGAATAGGGACAGCGCGCACAGCGGGATGAGCCCCGATCGGAGGAGGACGTAAAGACATAAAGATGAACTCATATGAAATTCACTCACAGTCACAAAAAACAAGCCAGTCTTCCCCGACCTGTTACTTTAAGTCCGCAGCTTCTGGTCCCAGCATGACACCGCTTGCTTGATGGCTGCCAGACCTCTGAATTAGCCACTTCCTCGATCGCGGAGAAAATCGACTTGATGAACACTGCAAAAAGAGAGGTGCAGCTGCTGATGGACCCTCAGCACAGGATGTTAGATTGTTTTGTATCTGTAATTAATCTACCTCCAATAAGGAGTCTCACGCTGCTTCTGAAACTACCGCATACATTAAAAATGCATAATTATCAAGTCTAGCGCAAAAATCCAGGGAGACTTTGTGAAGGCATCCATCCGTTCTTTATTTTAAAAATGCGTATCAAACACGAGGCACAAGAACACTTTGTCACTAATGTAATACATGGGGAATAAGTCAAAGAAAATTGGGGCAAACGCTCTCCAAATTTACCGAATATAAAAAAGTCTTTCATTTAGCATAGCGAGGTAGTGCAGCACACCTTCTGTAGGTTATTTGTAAGATAAATGGGACCACAGAAACAGATGACAGGTCTTTAGCTCAAGTATAGAATGCAATTAACCGGCAAATGAGGCCAGGCAAACCCAAATGACCAATGAGAATGGGCAATACTTCAGAGGGAATGAATATTCGAACTCATATCCAATCTTTAGACAGCTCAGTCAGCCCCACTGAGGTGTTAAATGACATGTGACATTTTAACCGGTAACCACTGATTTGGGTATTCAAATTTATTTATCATTGTTTGAGAGAAAGGCTTTTTCTTGTTTCTTTGACAAGAAGCCATGAGGCATAAGACAGACTGGAAAAATTCCTCCCTGGAGGAATATTTTAAGTAAAAAAAAAACCAAAACAAAATCAAATGCATTGCCATAGCTCAAACAGTAGAGTAGGTAGCATTAGTAATGCCAAGGTCATGGGTTTAGTTCCCAGGAAATACACAAGTTGATTCAATGTGCACTTTGAATGCAGTGTTTGCTTTGGATAAAAGTGTCTGCCAAATGCCTAAACTATAAATGTGCATGCTGCATAAGGTTATTTTTGAAGCCTGATCAGCTCTACCTGATACTAACATAAAACATAAAAAAAGAAATAGCCTTTGGAGGTCCTGCAGAGGCCCTGAAGCTCACCGCTCTAAAATATCCTCCGCCGCTATTGTGTGGGTGAAACAAACTTAGCATAATGGAGACTGGAGTGGGTGCTTTTATCTGCTGCTCGTTGCTCAATCCCAAACATTGCTTGTTTTCTTTGTACATCAGCCAAATAATATCCATGTACGCTTGTCACTGATATTAGTATGGGAATCGCTAAAGTTACATGACAGTAATTTCTAGGTGTTTAAAATAACAGATGGGGCTTGTTCCACCAAGAGGAACGACTCTCACACAGCACAAGACCCAAAATGCTGAACTTCATTATCATATGCACAGATTTGATTGACAAGAGGCAATGAGAGCCTACAGTGAGAAATTGCTCCTGCCCACCTCTCCCATGGGCCGCAACTGTGTGACACATTGCCAAGATGCGTTACTCCAGCTCCTAATGCATCTTTATTACACCGATCCCATTGCTCCCGAGCATAGAACAAACTTCATTTGTCTTTATCCAAATCATGTTGGCGCCTACTTTAAATGGAAAACTCCAATGCAAAACGAATGAACGGCATCAGCAGCCCAATTAAAGCCTTGCCTGAAGAACAGCTTGGTCTGGAGACAAGCGCTCTCATGTGAAGATGAGCTCCTAAATGTTCTACAAAACACCCCAAAGAGACAACACATCCATATATTTCGCCTAAATGAGCCAATTTTATCATCCACCGTTACGGAAAGAGAGGAGCAGCAGGAGGAAGTTCCTCTGTGCCACCTCATCTCTCTCTCTCTTTATCTCACCATCTCTCTCTCTCTCTCTCCTTCACACATTTCTCGTCTCCACCCCAACTGAGAGTTTTTGAGATTTATGGTGGGGTCTGATGAATCGCTGGCACAGCAATTCTTAAGGGGTTTTCGCATCCCCCCCATTTGTTTTTCACATTACTGATGTTTCACTTAATGTTCTCCGAGCATCCCCTCGAGATGGCAAGGTAGGCTTGTTCTCAAGTTGAGCTTTCATTTGGCTTGCTCTGGAGATAAAGTCTGATGTACAGGCCCTCTCCTGAGGAGCTATTAATGCGGGGAGAGGTATTGGGTGTTCGCAGGGAGAACGTGCATTACCTGGGAATTGTACCTGTTTGTTTCAGGAACCGATGGAAATAAAAGTGGATCATCAAAGAACTTCTAAAACTGGAAATTACAGTGATCATGACAGTGATCAGCGTTAATTGCATCTTTGTGCAAGGGCTCTAGAGAAACAAACCACAAACAGATCATGAAATACAAAAAAAAAAAAAAAAAAAGTTAAGGAATCTTAGCACTCCATGAAATGGCTCTTTTCAACTGTAATGAAAGTATATGTAATTGTGAGAGTGAAAGAGAGACAATAATACTCCAACCCACTTACTGACTTGGTGTGCATCCTCATCTAGATGTGATGCACAGTTTAGTTGAAGCGTCTTGCAATAAAATCATCTTGTGTTTTGTTGTCTATTGTTCATATATATAAGGGCTTTGCCATCACAGGACTAATTAACATTTTGGATATTGTAAATAAAAATACAATACTGTAAATCAAAATAATATTTTATAAAATTGCATTTTTTACTTTATTTTAATCAAATCGATGCAACCTCGGTGAGCAGCACCAAGTATATGCACCATAATGAATATTAATAAATACAATGATACATTATGAATATATACTGTGTATATATATATATCTAGGAATATATATATATATTCCTACAGTAATGCTCAGTGGGGTTTAAATAAATGCAATTAATTTCAACAGACAGACATCAGTGAGAAAAATCCTTGGAGGTTTGTAAAATCCATTGCAGGTCAAATATAGTGCATTATGTAGGCAGCGCAAGAAACTGCAAATTATCACTAATATGCTAATTTCGTATGTGAATCCAAGCCTTTCCAGCAAACAAGCTCATTGTTCAAAACGGTGTATAAGCTTGATAGCAGAAAAATACATGCCATTATAAGTCACATGCTAATGCTGTCATCGCCATAGTTTGACGTGCAAATCAGCTCATCCCATTTAAACACGCAGAGAGTCCAGCTCTAATTAAATTCTTCCACAATAAGTGCTGAATGACAGGTTGGACATTGTGCTTGTGATGAGGATTTATGACCCTTTGCCATTTCCACTAAATGGCAGTTTTGGAGCAGAAGCTTGTGCCGGTTTCCCCTACCACCACCACCTCCAAACCCATTGTGGGCATTTTAATAAATTACACCGCTGATCCTTTCACACGAGTCTGACATAGTTCCATCAGCCGGTGAAATCTCTCTAGACCCAGGACTCACACGCAGAGCTCGGATCTAGTAGCTCCCTGGGCCAGGTTATATAACCTTCATTGTAGCTGCATGCTGGATGAGTCCCAGGCCACACGCCTGAGGAGAAAGACATGGCTTTCCCGTCAGGCTAAAACAAGGCTTTGCATATAATATTCCAACACCTCAACAACCCCCTGACACATGCAAGGCTCAAATGAAAGATGTTTGATACATCTCTGCCATGGAGACCTTGTCTAAAACAGTTATTCCCCTTAAGTCCTTTCCGTGTGCCTACATCTCTGTCAACACTCTGAGGGCTTCAAAACAGAGCTTTTTGACAGCTTCTTCCCATTATAGCTTATTGGTCACCTTTAGATGTGAGCTAGGTTTTTCTTGTTCCCAGTAATACTTTTAGTCAAAACATCTATTTTTGGTTGGATTTTTTTTTTTCTTTTTTAAGATTTGTGTTCATTTACTCATGCGTTCATTCATTCTTTTACCTGTTCCATGAGTGTGTATTGTGTAGAAGAAGAATAGTCTCAAAAAATACACCAGTATTCAATACAGCATATCAAATATGGTAACCAAATTCTTGATTGTGTTTGTATAACAGAACCTACCTCTTTGGTTCTTGTACGTCATGCCATATTTTTACCATATTTGATGTGCTCTATGCATTTGCATTGATCTGTATTTTAACTAACTATATTAAATCTGTCTATCATATAAAGTGATCAGGTATCATTAAAACATTTTCATTTGTGACAGAAACATGAATGAAAGTCTTAAGAGATTAGAACTACATTAGGATGATGAAATGATGACAGAAAAAGCTGTCTGCAAAAGCCAGCAACTATAGCTGTAGCTTTTAACTGCTAACCTAGTGAAGCTAAGCAGGGTTGAGCCTTGTCAGTACCTGGATGGGAGATCTCTTGGTTCCTGCTGGAATAGATGCCAGCAGGGGGTGCATATCTTTGAAAGCATTATTGCACAAAAATATCATTCAAGTTGCATGAATCTGGTTACTATTAAAATAATTTCTCTACAAATGGTTAGATGCACTGAACCTTAATGGCAAATCTAACAGACTGGGAACAATAACAAGTCTCATGCATGACCCATAAAATCTGTGATGGAATACTAACAAAACTAAAGCCATTGCTGGACAAGCAGTGTCTTCATTGGCAGAAATAAGCTTTCATAATTCTGACAGCATCTTCTTTGAAACTGAATTTAAATGGATCTGAAAAGATCTATAATATCACATTGTCACATAATATATACTCATGGTTTAACCCCATGCTCACCTGAGTCTGGCATTTCGTTCTGCCTCTCAAAGAGACAAGATTTAATTAAATTTTCTGAACAAAATCTAAGCACTCATCATTCAGCGCAGGAATAAATCGACTATCAAAGGAAGGCAATTCGCTTTCCTCTTCCCTCAGTGGACAAGGTCAATTAGAGGAGGACATGGATTGGCAATCAAAACTGACACCAAAGATTGACTATGGTGATTACAGGCATGCAGATGGGAAGCTTTAAAGGTTATTAATAATGATTTATAGAATTAATTAAAAGTAAGATAGGAGAGTGTGCTTGAAAAACGTTAAATAAGTTGGGCATGCGAAGGGGCCAAAGGTGCTTAAGGACCTTAAATTACTGTGATGTTATAGATTGATAGTAGGGTTTTTCTGCTGTTTTACATGGCATAACAAACACTACAGGATTACAGTTTGGCATAAATGCCGTTAATTGTTCATCTTATTTTCTCTCGTTGTCATGCTTTATTCCCTTGCTTGCCTGCTAAAGCACTCTGGACTGACAAACTCTCTTTGACATGTTTACGATTTTCAAACATATGATGGATCTTGGCTCTCACCCCAGGCATAGCGTTTCTACTTTTTAACCCAAATTGCATTGACTGATTTAAACTAAGAATGCAATGATGGATAATTGAAAGAAATTCAAATGAATGTCAAAAAGGCATTTTATACAGTATATACAACAGGATAAATGATCCGTCTGGGAGTATGTATTATTTATTTATCCAACATTCTATTTCAACTTAATTCAGAAATCACTGAAACTCTGTTTACCAGTACAGTATATTAATCCTGGTACGTAAATATATATGCATACAATAGTCCACATATTTTTGGGGGTTTTACAGACTCTGTTGGAAACTGCTTTTAAGATTGTTTTCCAGAGAAAACAATGCAAATGCAAACAATCAATAAAGCAGGTAGAAATAGTCAACGCTAAACCACAGTGTCTGCTGCAGGAAGCAGGAGGCTAATTATACACCTCTGATACCACTGGGATCACTGAGGGTTTGCAGATTAAAAGTGGCCATGGGCTACATAGAGACTTTGTTCCACTGTATCATGGACAGACCTGTGTTTTCATGCATGCAGTATTACCCAACAGACAAGCAGTAGAACCGGATCAGTCACCTGCCTCTGCGCGGTTCATCTCTCAGTGGGTTCAGATCTGGAAATGATACATTTTGCCTAGAGCAAATCTGTTCGAGGGGTTCAAACAAAATGTGTGCTTCAGCAGCATGGGAGAGCCTCTCTGACCTCCATCAAACAATCCTCTGGTTGCTGTCTTACGCTAAGACCTCATAATGCTTCTCTTCAATTTTGCGGGTCTGTCTCTAATGGGATCAGGGTTATATATTGAGCCTGACGACCAGTTCTTTCCATCCCCCCGCAAGCCTCACTAGTCCAGTGAGGAATTTGAATTTAGAAAGCGTTATGATACCTCTGGACAGTCCAGCCGGTGCGCTGCTCTCTCTGTTCGGGGTTAGTGGAGCCTTCACTGATGACAGGAAATGACAGAGAAGGTGATTTGTATTGTGTATGTGGGGCGCAATTCAGATGCCTTTCACAAGCCGAGAACTTTGAAGCAAGATCACCTTTTGTCTCTGTACCATTGACGTGTTCAAAGGCTAGCGCAGACTGTTTCGTTCTGACGTTCAATTGGCAATAAGTTTTGCTGGAAAAGGGCATGCTGTGCTGCCATTGATGACGAGGTCAAATAGGTGGTTTGTACATTGTGTGGTTGCTCAGGGGGAACACAGGTGATTGACAAACTGTAAACCTTAATCGCTAATGTAAGTGACAGATGAATTCCCAATAGCCAGAGACTATAATTAAGCTGCGTTTTTTGACCGGTAACCTTTCATCAGTTCTGAAAGCACAGTAGGTGCCCTTCTGTATTGGAAATTTGATATCTAGTTACTTCACCCTAGAGTCCAAAGCAATTGGGAGTTGTAATCATGTATGTAGCAGGTTTTTTTTTTTATCAAACAATGGAATATCATTTGCTTTTAGGCTCTAAAATGTGTAGTAAAAAGGTAATTAGCTTGGTCCTGGAGGTGGTTCAGCAGTTAAGATGTACTGGATCAGAATGTGATGCAATAATATTGCTTCTGTTGCATTGTGTATGTTTGTAGAGATACCGTTTACATAACTAATTTGAATTTGTAGTGCATTTTTCAAGATGTTCTTTTTTGGAATTTAAATGAAAAGACAAATAAAGAACAGATCTGATGTTCCATTTTTGTAGACGTACTATAGAATGAAAATAATGATACATGAGCACTGAAATTTTTGGCTTAATTATAATAATAATGAAATGTAAGAATGTACTGTATGATATGAAATGATATTTGGTTTTTGTTTGCGTTTCGGTCCAGCACAGACCCGGAGGTTTTTTAATTAGATTATGTCTTGAAGCTGTGCTACTCTGACCATTAAAAGGTGAACCACAAAGTATTGCTGGTATATGCAATATGCTTTATTTTAATGTATTTCATAAAACTGAAAAACCTTGCTGTGTCATCTGATGATTACTGTAAAACTGTAATATTCTTCCCAAATGAGAAATGTACAGTGCCCTCCACTAATATTGGCACCTATGGTAAATCTGAGCAAAGGTAGCTGTGAAAATAAATCTGCATTGTTTATCCTTTTGACCTTTCGTTCAAAACAATTACAAAATTCTAACCTGTCATTGAAGTAAAACAATTGAAAATGGAGAGAAAAACTCATGATGAAATAAATGTTTTTCTCCAATACATGTTGACCAATACATAACAGCTCTGAGTTTTCTCCTGTAATGCCTGAAGAGTTCGGAGAACACCTGGTAAGAGAATTCTTCATCCATTCTTCATCCAGAATCACTCCAGACCCTTTAGATTACCAGCTCCATGTTGGTTCTCCTCTTTAGTTCATCTCACTCAGGGTTCAGGTCA
>JAUMHR010000052.1:16059437-16069845 GCA_032361145.1 Enteromius fasciolatus
CGTCAAAAACATTAATTTCTTTTCAACTGAAGAAAGAAAGACATGGACATCTTGGATGACATGGGGGTGAGTAAATTGTCAGCAAAAGATTTTTTAAAAGTGAACTTCTCCTTTAATGAATCCAAATACTGACCCTTAGACATACCAAAACTGGAACATTATATATAATGTTCCAGGAATCAGAAGTGCTAATAAATATGATGTATTATGGTCATTCTGGAGTTTACAGCAAAAACTACTGTACTGTACGTATTTTTAAACAGATTTTTTAAACAGATTTCATGTATATATATATATGCACAGAGATTGTCCTAATAAAGACAAAACATAAGTGATATACACATAAGAATACATATCAGTTGGATACAACCCAACAGCCAACAAAGCCTTCAGGTTACATGTCTGTATTGTGCAAATACTAAAGAAAAGAGCTATCAAGATTGACATGCAACAGCATGGTGTCATGTGTAATCACCTCCCATAAGATTCACCTTGAGCTGCACAAGTTCAAACATTAATAGTAAGGACACAAAAATACATTCATGCTTGTCTCTCTGCTTTTGACAATACTTGATTATAAATGGTCAATCATAGCATGCAGTGGTCCGGTTTTTCCTACGGTAGTATTTACAGTCATCTACAGGAATGCTGTAAATCAGATTGCTCATCAGAGCAACTTAAACCAAAGTAAATTGGTGGACTGAAAGCTATAGGCTATAGGGTAAATCTCCTAAACCCTTACTGGGCTCATTTATCTTGATAATGGAAAACGGAAAGCATGATTGAGCACACAGTGCCAGACACTTTTGACCGATATGCTTTAGACACGTCATATAAAGAATTGTTGATTAGTTATAGTGCCGCTGGCTCATTTGTAATCATTAAATAAATGTTGTTGTTTGTAATATTTTAATATATATATATATATATATATATATATATGTTTGCAAAAAATATTTATGAATTGTTGACATTCTGAAATACATTAGTATAGTATATTAGCTGTAGTAAATAGTATAGTTATTTCAGTTATGTAGTAGTAGAGCCTGTGTTTGTAGTAATCTTATTTAATTATTTTGTATTAATTTATTAACACAAGCACCAAAGCCTTGCATGATACTAGCAGCAGATCATCACAAAAAATGTCAGAACAGCTTCTTTCCTATGTGTTTCTATGGTTACAGTCTGAGAAGATGTCCATTCTATAGGCTAACACTAGATGTCAGTATGAGAATTAGGATTTCATTAGGTTTGGCATGAAACATTTACTAATATCATAAGAGGAGACCCTGGATTTCTGGAATGTCAGTGAATAAAACAAACTGCCTGAGGCAGAAATCTATTAAAATGTTTTTTTCTTGAAGAAGATGGGCCAGTACTAAAAAGAATCGGTGGACTGAACAGTGAATAGTTCATTTCGTTTCAAAACAGCTTCCACACATTTAATAATGCTCCTTCAGCTTGGAGGACCTCTTAATTGAACTATTTGAAGGCAGAAATCTGTTCAGGTACTCAAGAGGGTTTATATCTGACACCGAAACTCAAGGATTCTATAAAAAAATAAAATAAAAATTAATAATAAAAATGTTCAAATATAGTCTATCCTCTCTCTATCGCATGCATTTATCTGGGGTGAAGTTTTCACCATTAAAGAGAAAGTTACATTAAGACATTTCCGATTTCAGTTTTATTGTCCTAATGGACTTCACACTCTATTTCACTGACTTGGTACGGATTTTAAAAAGTGATATAACAAAATCATCACAGTTTTGACAGCACAATGATGCTCCGTGATTGCTACGATGAGACTTTGTGACATCTCATTCTGTCATGTACGTCCTGGTTGACATGTAGTATACATGCAAAAGCGTTTTCATTCATGTATAACTTGGACTTGTATTGGGTAATGAAACCGGAATTGTGCCTCCACAAAATGATCTCTGAGATTTTTTTTTTAATTTCTTAGAACACCATGATTTGTTTCTTCAGTTTATGAACTGTATATTATTCACTCAAGCAGAAATGCTGCAGTATGTTAAAGAAGTGCCTGTGATAAATAAACACTTAAATGAAGAAAGGGGTTCTAAAAGCAGTTTGCAGATTTGCAGCCATAAACCTTTTAGCCTATTATATTTAATATTAGCTATTTACAAGCAGGCAATCACTTTGAATAAATAAGCACCAACTTCCCCACCTGTGCAATAATGGACTTCCCTGCTGATTCTGGAATGATAGTAATATTATACATATTCTGAGAACTGTAACCACATGGATGATTACAGAACTTGATTTGATTACACTTTGTTGTATCTCGTCCTCTTTTGCTCATGTTATCGTACAGTTTCAATACGACTGCTTTCATCCAAAACCAGAGGCTTTTCGTAAAGCTGTGTAGACAGAGTTCATCAGATACAAATCGACAGATACATTAAATACGTCAGCCTTTTAGAATTAGTAATACAAATCTAACCAAAGCACTAATGCAAATCGTTTGACCATCACAAGGAAAGTTCAAGTACGGTACAGAGAAAAGGTGCAGTGCAGGGAAAGGGTCAATCGAATACATCCACATTTGTAGTTTGAACTTTTAATTGAGATGTCTGTCTGAAAATCCTGATGATTAGCCAGTTGCCAATTACTACAAGCTTTAAACTCTGGAGCGATTTGTAAATGTACGAAATAACAAAATAAGTAATCGTTAATTTAAAAAGAAAAATTGATTTGCTTGCAACGGATGCCCAATTTGTTCTCACTTAAAATCAGTTTTCCTCAGACTGTGCACCGGCATGTTTGCCATTAACATCTCTCAATGTGACAAATGGCCTAAGATCCGTCTAGTCCTACACGCTATTCCTCCACAAAATAGTGGTAAAAAATGTGCTGCTTGTCGTGTCGTTGCAAGCCAACAGCCTGTGAACATCACCATACTCTTTCACCAGCACGGGGTTCTGTGATATTTCTCACACGCAGATCCATTGCTTCTGTGTCCATCAACAAGATGCAAATAACACAAAGATGTTTTATATACAAATGCATACATTTCACCTTTACACATTGTTAGAAATGTTCTTTATGTTATATAATAATTATGAAGACTGAAAATAATAGACATTACATGTATGTTTGATTCAAAATAATGAATATGTGGAAACACTTTATATTAAGGATCATATCTCTATATTAAGTTGCTCTTTAGCATGCCTATTAACATACAGTATGTGCTGTATATGTATACTTCTAAAGCACATATTCTGCATGACCATTTTCTACATCCCTAATCAGCTAAACTTAATAACTACCTTATTAACTAAGCAGAAAATTAAGATTGAGGCAAACATTGTAGTTAATGGTTTGTGAATAGTGAGAATTGGACCTGAAAATAAAGTGAGACCGAATTGTTTCCTACATGGTTTCATGGAGTAAAAAGAGTTTTGATTAATAAAGCGTAATTTTCTCACAATTACATGAAGAATATAATTTTATGACTTCAAAACTATTTTAATATGCTGGGAGATTTGAAAACTGCTGCTTTTGAATTTTAGTATCACGCACATCCAGCTTCATGGGTTTTAAAAGACTGGACTAGAAGCTCTGGTTTGTATGTTGTGTTAATACAGTTCAAATCTGCATAAAAAGAAAGTTGAAATGGCACAGTTGCATCGATAAATGCTTTTTTATATCAGTTTTGCATTTATTAACACTATTGGGTCGGTTTAGGGTTGGATTTGGGGCAGGGCATATTTCCAACATGACAGAGCATTAACTTTTAGCAACAGTCCATGGATATTTCAAGCACCGTCGCAATAAATACCTATGTCAACTTAATAAAAATGTGCCAGGCTTCTTCACAACCTGTGTTTTAGGGCCATTCAGTGGACATTTCTCTTTGAAAGTGAAGCAAAACTTGCAGTAAGGCAAGTAAACTGATGTTTATATTTTTATGAGACTAAGTTGAATGCTTCATCTTGCCATGCACAGCAAGGTTTAAGTTAGCTCAAGCGAGAAAAATCTGTCAGTTTATTATGTTTAGGTCTTAAAATAGTTATATTTGTTCATCGGAATAAAAATAATATAATTATATAATATAATAATTATATAGAACAATTTAGTCATCCTTGTATCATTGCCAACCAGTTAGACAATGTTATACAATGTCAAGTCAATGATATGCAATGTTTAGACTCCACTGACTTTCAACACATCGTGTCCCTCAGAAGAAAAAAAAAAATCAAGGTTTGGAGAGACATGATGTTGAGTGAACGATGACAGAATTTGCAGCTGGTTATGTGATGCCAAGTGTCCCACTTGAGTGGGCAACCCAGTGCAACTTAATTTCTAGGCCAAAGATCTCATGTGAATGTATATAATTCTAAACCAATTAAATTGTGCACCTTTAATTGTGTCCTGTTCCACTAAATTACATCTGGCAAATGAGATATATCCCACTTTACGCTCAACAGTAATTCAAATGCACAGTGCAAAACAACTCTTTTAATCAGATGACAAGGAAGAAAATGAGTTCTGAACCACAGTGATATGAGAAAGCAAAATGCACTTCTGACGAGTAAAGATGATGTGTGACTGACAGCTGCCATCAACTCGTCCCTGAACTTGGCACCAGTATATTGCCTTAAAGGGCTTTATCAAACCACTAAAATGGCCAGCCATTATTGTGTGATGGGAGTTTACCTGTTCGTTTTTGTGCTGTCAAAAGCGTGATTCATTAGAAACACCTTAAGTCTTGGCCAGTACAGGAGCAGTAATGTTTTTAAATGTGCCTTTTATGCCACATTTGAAGGACATCCAAAACATAAACATTTACGTGCTGACAGAAGAAATGGACAATTTGTCAAGCCAGTCAATCAATCGTTGATTGTACTGTGGCACTAAGTAGCTCGATGGACTGAGTATTTCATATATACAGCCTGCACTTTTTCTTATTTTTATCAGTTATCGATCCTTTAATACCTCGAACAAAACAAGTCAAACATTTCTCACCGCTCATGTGTGACAGTGATAATTTCCATGCACATGTTGCTCAGGAAATCCAGCATGTGCACCTCACCGTGAGGTTTGGTAGACAGAGGTGAAACATCTGCTCAGGCTCCAGTGATGGTTTGCCAAAAGCAATCAGGCACCTTTTTTAGGGCAGTGTGAAAGAGGTCTGTCGATTTGCATAATCGCCCGCTCACTCTACTCCGTGGGGTCGGCTTCATGTTGCGCTCACCGGGCAGCTGCCATTCTAAGCCTTGCAGGATTACTACAAAATAGGACTATCTCAGTATGGCTGCTGCTTCCATCCCTTCACCTACAGACCTGAACAAATATATATATATATATATATATATATCTGAGCTCATTAGCTGAGTAATGGTGCCTCCACATCTACCTGGCTGGTTTTCAGCAGCCGGAACATCAACAGTCTGTCTTTTCCCCCTTTCTGATGCTTAACAAAAGATACTGATTAGCTGCTTCTGCCATCCACTGCATGTATCATAATTATTCCGGAACCATTATCAAAATATGAGCATTAATTTAAATGACTTCATGACCGCACAGTCTATAGAAGTAGGGAAGAATATTACAATGAACTGCTGCTGGTTAGGTACGATGACATCAATGGTCAAACATAAGAAAAAGCTTATTTTATCTTCTTAAATAATTTTCAGAGGTGTTATTTTTATTTATTTATTTATTTATTTTTTATTAAATGTCGAGCTGAATGAAAATTTCTGAAGTTTGTTTTTCAGGGAATTCTTTAAAATTATTATTATTATTATTCACTTCTTGGTATTATTTTCACTAGTAACGTTTATAAATTTCAAAATTCAAAAATCCAAACTGATCATACAGTAACACCAAGTCATTCTGATCTCATATTGTCTTTACAGTTACACATATTTTCATCCACTCAATCTTTATTTTAAAACAAAAGATTATTCTAATCTATTTTGAGAACATTTGATTTAATCACCAGAACACAAAACTAATAAAACAGCAGTATTATTTAATTAGTATTATTTTATTATTTAACACGCAGTCTCTAACATGGTAAAGACTGTACAGTATCACATGAGATAATGCAATGTAAAATGCTGTATTTAATGCCATCTGTTTTTATACATCACATGGGGCCCTCACAAGGGTTTAAACTACTAGGGCTTGGAGTCCGCCGAGCTCCCGGCCCGCTCCTCTGGAGAGCAAGCCAAACACACCATTTTATTTTTGCATTAGGAGGAAATGCAAACTCGAAGTATAAAATAGTGGTTATCGTCTAAGATAAATTGCTAAAATAATTGCATTTTGTTATGCCTGAATTGCAAACAAGTTCAATAGAAACTATATCTATCCACAAATTTGGCGTGGTGATTTATAAATTCTATGGGTCTAGCTTTCAGTCTCACCTGTGTCCAGTTATTTTCAGTTGTACAAAACAGTTGATGTTGAAAATTGGGGTGTCGTATCTTACAACATTGTTTCAATGTATTATCTCTCTTAACACACTGGTTTGTATTGCAAACAGTTTTACCATTTACTGCACGTTGTTATTCACCTCGTTACTTACCTCTAACGAACCGGAAGCCTCACCAGAGGCTTACTTCTATGTCAAGAAAGAGATTAATTGAATCTTTATCTATAGATATCTAGATGCACCAAATGATTCAGTGATTAACCTTTAAGATTATTAGATTAGATTAAATAATAGACCAATTAATTAAACTGAATATCTTAAAAAAAAAATTATGGCAAGAACTTTATGAAAGTTTGTCACGCTCAGACATACCAGAGACGAAAGTACTTGAAATCAAAACAGTGTTTATTAACAACAGCAGTGTTTCACAGAGCAGCGTTGCAGCGCTGATATTAAATCACAGGTAAGTGTCTTTTGATCATTAGAGAAAGTCTTTCAACAGTAACGATACAGCACTGGGGAGTATAGCAGGTAAGTATCATATAGCGTTTTTGGAGAACGACAGTGCATGGATATATCTCGTTGGTGAATATCACAGGTAAGAATAACAGTGAGCAATCAGTCTTTAGGTAGATCACAAGGCACAACAAGTAAATGGATAAGATGTATGGATACTCAGTCTTTCTGCAGAAATCTTAGAAGATGATCCAAACAAACAAGTTGGTAGTAGTCCAAGGGCCTGTTCCATAAAACAAGTTCACCAAATAAGCCCGGTTTATGATAGCTAGTCTGACTTATTTTAATACAAATTAACTGGCAATAAGTCAGACTAACTGCCAAAAGCCTGGCTTATTTGGTAAACTTGTTTTATGGAACAGGTCCCAGAAGGAGCGGAGCGGGTGACGGCATGACACAGTTTCTGGGAATTAAACATTTATATGGATAAAACATTTTTTTTTGTAGTGAAATGGAAACTTTGTGATTGTGTGAATTGTACTAATAAGATACGCTGAAACATCTGAAAAAAAAAAAAAACGTTTGATGATCTGTTATGATATAAGTACTAAGGCTTTAAAAATGTAACAGTTGCTTGTGAAAATAATAGTGTCAAAATCAATTATAAAACAACAATAACAACAAACTAATAGATAATAATAATAATAAGATTTGAATGCAACCCAATGGAAGATTTGGCTTTTCAGGCTGGTAATCTTCCCCTTCTGTTTCTCATAGGAGGCAGCTATTATCGTACTGTATGTTCAGCTCAAAGACACATTTGTCTTTAAAGGAAATAAATGAAAACTTTAGTTCAGTCTTAGTTATTCTCTCTTATATATACAGTATATCGAAGCAACAGCCTGACCGCTGTCTAAGAGAGAAAGAGGGAAAGCTCAAATTAATGACTTTTGGGCTATTCCATTTAGCATCAACTGATCCTGTTCACATTTAATGCATTTTTAATGAACAGATCTTTCATGGTAAATCTAAAGCTAATTTCATAAGTTATAAATCCTGCATAGTGGTTAGCCAGTTCACAATTTCCCTTGATTACTCTCCACAGATGTTCATGTTCTGCTGGTTGAGCTAAAAGGATCGCGCAAACCCCTGTCTCTGAATAAAACCAAATGTTTGTTTACCATTTCACAGGGCAAAACAATCTGCACTCATTCCATGTCCAGCAGATTATGATTAATGGTCATGTTATAAGATTTGATTTGTCACTGCAGGATATTACCCTGTAATAGGAATCGCTGTTTTGACAATGTTGGACATTCACTGAGATAACAGCCAACAAGTAATCAGCAAGAACAATTTGAAAAATGTTTCTGTCACATTACAAAAACACAAACATTCACCTTTGACATTTAATCTGAGTAAAACAATATAACAATTTTGGCATAGGTCATGTTGCATTCTGTACATATATGGGATGTCACAATTCTGCATTACCTTTGCCCCCTGAGGCTTGTTTTGTCTGATAGCTTTGTAATTGGTTTAAGCTTTGAAAAAACAGTAATGCTTGGGACCATTTGCACATACTCACACTTCACTCACTTCAAGTGTCATTAAAAAGTAGCATCCACAAAATGTCTTAGAACACCTGCATTTAGTTATTTGATAGCATGTTGAATAACTGTGTAAGTCTGATAAATGCATATAGAAAGTTCACCATGATATACTTTCAAACATTTCTGTCCATATTCACCATTTTTGTCCAAACTCTGGGCAGTGCAAGCGTTTGTCATACACTCTCCAGGAACATGGACTGTCTTACTGACAGGTGGTATTTATGAATTCCCAATGTTGGAAATGATGCTAAGTAGCACTAGGGTACCCCAGGGATCTGTCCTGGCTCACTTTCTTTTTACCGTCCACATGATAGATGTCCAGAACAACCCTACTGAAGTTTTCAGATGACTTAGAGAGTCACACATAGAGAGAATGTGGACCACCGGCGACGTGCCAGACTCACACTTGCTCACCGGACTAAGTGCAATATACCACAAGCATGCAAAGATGGGACAGCACAGCATGCTGAGCTCAGAACCAACAGATACTGTACCATACCATAGAGATACCATACATTGAGAAAAACAAATCAACAAATCTGGAAGACAAGTAAAATGATTCAAGTAATAATGTGGTTTAGAAATTGAACGTTCATGACATATTGGATTAGTGTTATTTTCTCATTCTTAAGTTTTACTTTTTGACTATACTTGTGGAAGACTCCTTTTATTATGTGCACATCATGGACACACCTAGACAAAACAAGAACACACACAGACACACACACACACTTTTTTTTGAGTAATTACGTATAGAATTCTCAAAACAAGTGGTTCTTAGATTCTTAGATATATATATGCAATATAAGTATAATATAAGTATAATTGCAAAGATACTGCTTCAGCAACAGCATTTGTTTTTTGTTTTTCTGAGAATGCCATGATTAGAATCTTCATGTTGTCATAGAAATTTAAAGGCCCTATTTTGCCTTTTTTTGTGAATTGAAATGAATGGTTCTGAAATTATTATCTATGGCTGAAGAAGTCTAATTAATAGGCTACATAACATCCCAGGGACTTCCTCCATAGTATCACAGATTGTTTTCTTTTATTTTGAGGGTTTTCTGTTTAATTTACAGGACAGCTGAGAGAGACAGGAAAGAGAATCAGGATGTGTTGCTAGTTGAATTACAGTACGTGACCACGGTAGCTCTTTGTGTCATGAACATGTGCACTACCCACAGTGCAACAGCATTTTTTTCTTTTTTGGTTCAAACATATTTCAAACAAATGAGCATTTTGCCAGAAGTGCCATGCTCATTCGAACTGAAAGAGAGCATGCGAGATCCATCAATCACAGAAAACTCTGTTGCCATGGAAATAAAAATCGCCACAAAATTGACTTACATAAAGCATTACAAATTGCATAATAAAATATTTTCTCTATGTTTTCAGTCACCTTATATATTTTATATATTTAAGTAATTCATAACGTATTACATTTTATACAGTACTTAAGGTTGATGAAGTGTAGCCAAAGGTTTTAACCAGTGATTTTAAATTGTATCAGTGTTGACTGTTGACAGTGTTGAGTATGAGAGTTAAGATATCTAATAACCTTGGAACAGAAAGGAATGTATTTTGGAGGCTCATGAAAAGATAAGATGCTCCTAGTCTAGTGTATGTACATGTGTGTGTGTGTGTACATGATTGTGGCTGTCTGTGTGTGCCCCCTCACAAAAATAAATGTCTGACAACCCTGCTTTCTGGCAATATCTGTACAGTGTAAAAAAGAAAGAAAGAAAGAAAGAAAGAAAGAAAGAAAAAAGTTGGAAATAAAACAGATTTCTGTAGTAGGTTTTACAAGAAAATGCTATTTTTCTGTCTTTTTACTTCAAAGTAAAAAAAAAAACAAAAAAAACTTCAGACTGTGTACGGCAATATTAACATTCTATTCTATTCTATTCTATTCTATTCTATTCTATTC